>JAOXNO010000001.1:169769459-169780327 GCA_028565335.1 Limnodromus scolopaceus
GTTGGACTAGATGATCTCTATGGTCCCTTCCAACTCTAAAAATTCAGTGAAATTCAGTGAAATTCAGTGAAATTCACAGTATCCTCACTGTCAGCTCTATTTTACACTAATGTGTATACAGCACTTATTCACACTTATTTCTCTTTATTGCAAGCACAAACATAGGATTCAGTATTTCCATCTTTCTGTATCCAGATAAAACATCCTAAAAAATTATATTTCATGAATATAAACATGCTAAATAATACTAATTATACTATGTCGATTTGGCTTATTCAGGATGGTCACTGGTAAATATTTGCATATTCCCTGAATATTATAAATGCTTTTTAGTAGTTATCATCAGTTAGTGACTGTTACCATGAAACTCATGGCTATTAAACTCACAGGACAGTATGCTGTCACTAAAGGTTTTTAAGGGAATGTAACAACAGGAAACATAATGTAGAGTTATAATGGATTTCTGTTTTGCGCATACATAGCTTTTTTCTGCTGAGACAACTAGTTCTATTTTTTGGTTCAACAATCTTTACTGCCAGAGTTCTACATAAAATATCTGATAATTTTCATGCAAACATGTTGATTGTTTAAAGAGAGGTAACTACATTTTCATTTGTGGTGGGTTTCTCACCAAACTTTAGATACCTTTAGTAAGGAGATCTATAGTTAAGAGTTAAACTCTAGAGAAGTTCCTTTCTCTCTCCTCATTCCAATGTCTATATTTTCACCCAAAAGAAACCTTTTTCTGCTTCATGTAGAGATAGTCTTATTGTAGGTTTCCAGAGATAAGTGCAAATAGGTTTCCAGAGATAAGTGAAAAGATCCTTTTTTCCCTCAGTTTACATCAGTAATAGAACAAGTGAAACTTTACATTTACATATGTTTGAATTATTCATGTTTTTTGTCTAATTCTACTAATTATATTGGATAGTGAAAAAGTTAAAGCAACTGTTAAGTTACTGCCTAAAGAGTCCATGTGACATCTTAAGTCAACAAATTACTCTAACCTGCAAAGCTATTTAGTCAGAAACATTCTCTGAGGTGAAAAGTTTTCAGGGTAGTGATACCCACTGGTTTGACTGTTTCTGTCTTTTAAAATCTCAATGATTGAACACCATCTGGACACTAGTTTGAAACACTCGTTAGGGATTATTTGCAATTCTTTACAATGCAACTGTGGCTGGGGACACAGATTAAAGAAGCAGCAACTCCCATGTAAACCTGTTGGTTAGATCCAAAGAATCAAATGTCAGAGAGAGATATATGAGAGTTCTTTAGAAAAGAAACTTATTTATATATTAAATATTTTCATTTCCTTTTTGTCACCATAATCAGCAGAGGTTTTTTTTGGTTTGATTTGTTTTGTTTGAATGTAAACAATTCTAAAGTTGGTGGGCATACAAAAGTTAATTTATGGACAATTAACACCCTGTGATGTTTTTCTGCTTAAATTTAAAAAAAAAAAAAAATAACCACTATGTAACTCCCATAACATCCTGGGAATAAAAATAATACCAGTACTGGTCATTCCTTTTTGGCACAGCCTAATCTGTTCATTATATGTAAAAGAGAGGTTGCAAAAAAATGTTGTCTACATAGCAGTTTTCCATGGATTGTATGGATGTTCCTCTGCAGATCCTGTGTTTTGTACAAGAGCAGGAGTTATAATGAAGAGGGAAAGTATGAGATTTTAATGGCAAATAAGAGAAGCCCTGAAGTGCTCACAGTACAGGACACGTTCTTTGCCTCTTCCGCATTGGAAATACTTACTAAAGAGAAAAACAGTTATTACAGTGTAAACAGAAGAAAGCTGAGACCTAATGTTTTTATAATAATGTTTCACATGTTATTCACATTAGCATGTACCATGTCCTACACAAAGACAGGAATCACAGATCTCCTGGGATTTTGTTCATTGTGCTTGTGCCATTGATTTTTCCTTGGCGTAACTGTTATACAATGAAAGTTGACTTACAAGCTAACAAGAAGGTAAAAAACTCAACAACCATGAATGTAGGAAATTATCATCATGGTGAATGTCTTAGAGTCATACAAGTATATATGCACACATATGTGTATATATGTATGGATATAAAAATATTTATATTATTCCACTTCTAAAGTTAGATGAAAATAACACCATTTTAGAGGATTAATTTCCTAATAAATATCATACTAGAATTTTTTTTTTGTCTTACATGGAACTAAATAGTTTCTTTTATAAAATTTGTAATGTGAAATGCTCAACTATTGTATTGAATTAGTTGAATACATTCTTGTTAGTAAGACAATGTTTTTACATTTTTCTTCAAATCACAGGATATCAAAATACATGACAAAACACAAGTTTTCAAAGTATAACATACATATTAGCAACAATATTCTGTGCAAAGCACCAAGTGTTATGCCATTGAAACATCAGCTACAGGAAGATGTTCTAAAAATATTCTGAGTTTCTCTGGTATTTAGTTCATATTAAAATTAACAGCAAGGAAAACAGCATAAATCTGATACATAGAAAATAAGATAATTATAGAGAGTTATATAAATTATATAATAAATAGAGAGTGGTAGAAGTTGTAAGGGACCCCTGGAGGTCATCTAGTCCAACCCTTCTGCTCAAAAGAGGCCACCTACAATTGGACTGTGTACAGACGGCTTTTGAATATGTCCGAGGAGGGAGACTCCACAACTTCTCTGGACAGCCTGTGCCACTGCTCAGTCACTCTCACAGTGAAAAAGTGTTTTCTGATGTTCATTTGTAACCTTGTGTTTCGGTTTGTGCCCATTGCTTCTTGTCCTGTCACAGGGCACCACTGGAAAGAGCCTGGCTCCATCATCTTTATACCCTCCTCTCAGGTATTTATACACACTGATAAGATCCCCTTTGAGTCTTCTCTAGTATAAGCAGTCCCAGCCTTTCTTCATAGGAGAGGTGTTCCAGTCCCTTCATCATCCTTGTAGCTCTTCATTGGATGCCCTACCTTGTACTGGAGAGCCCAGAAAGGGACACAGTACTCCAGATGTGGTTTCATCAGCGCTGAGCAGAGGGGAAGGACCACCTCCCTCAATCTACTGGCAACAATCTGCCTAATGCAGCTGAGGATGCCATTAGCCTTCTTTGTCGCATATTGCTTGTTCGTATTCAACATGGTGCCTGGCAGGATCCCCATGCCCTTTTCTGCATAGCTCCTTTCCATCTGGACAGCCCTGAGCATATACTGGTGCATGGGACTGGTTTTTTCCCATGTGCAGGACTTTTCACTTCCCCTTGTTGAATTTCAGGAGGTTCCTGTCAGCCCACTTCTCCAGCCTGTCAGCTCTCTCTGAATAAGAGCACAACTCTCTGGCGTATCAGTCACTCCTCCCAGTTTTGTGTCATCTGCAAACTTGTTGAGGGTACACACTGCCTCATCATCCAGATCTTTAATGAAGATGTTAAACAGGATTGGATCCAGTATTGACCCCTAGAGTATACCATTAGTAACTGGCCTCCAAAAGGACTTGTTCCAGTGATCACCACTGTCTCAGTCCAGCCTTCCAGACAGTCTTTTCAAACCACCTTACTGTCTTCTCATCAAGACAACTTCAGCATCTGTTCCTTTTCTTTCTATTAACTTCTAATTTCAAATTCAAAAGACTTTCTTTCAGTAGAACCTGTGAGTCAGCAGCCCTAAGATAAATCTATCCCACTGATAGATTTGCTAGATGTGTTTAGTACAACTTCAGGAGTATTTATAGTTAGCGCCCTATATCTATGAGCATGGAATTCTGCTGCCATGGTTTCTAAACTGTCCTGTGACTTTCAGTGTCTAGAGATTCCTATTCCTAGAAGTATATAATAGAACAGTCTCTGTAACAGGGAATCAGCTTTTGTAGGCCCTCAGAAACAAACCCACTGGTGTTTCAAAATCTAAACATATTGCTTTCATAGAAAAAAAAAAAAGTTATTGTACTGCTCATAAAGATTTTAGGATTGTTTCTTTGTGGTACTTTGCTTGGTTTTGGTTTGGTTTGGGTTTTGGTTTATTGCCTTTTTTTTTTTTTTAATGCAGTAGGTATATACACACCAAAGAAACGTCCCAAATACATATTGCGATGGAAGGAAACTCACAAAAACTCAAATTACTTGAACAGTATTTGAGTCTTAACAATAAAATAAAACCCAGTAATCTAGCAGTTGCAATTAGAATGGAGGTGTTGAAGAACTGACAAATTTTCAGGAAAAAGGATATAAATGGAAAACTTTGGCATTGCATGCAAATAGAAGGATGAAACATAAAGAAATAAGCAAAACTATATGTAGTACAAAATATTTTAAAATATAGGAGAAGATTTACTGGGTTATTTATCGAACCACTATGTTAGATCAAGAACCAGAACAAAAAAATTTGGGGTAAAATTTAGATACTGATAGATATTTTTTTTTAATTATTCCTGGAAACAGACATAGTACTAAAATTGTAATTTTTAGAAATACAGATTAAGTAAGAAATGTATTAACTATTTTGAAAAGCAGTTTATCCTAGTGGTAAGGAAATTCTCTAAATACTGTATTTAATTTGTTTTTAGTAAATAAAGACGGTATTATAAAATTGTTCATAGAAAACAAAATGTCCTAGACATCTGCGATTTGATTCATACAAAAGGGCAAACACAGCAAATGTAAGGACGCAGCTACAGTTCTTAACTTTAAAAGGGCAAATTTTCACAAATTATATGTTTTAATAAATAGCATGTGCATAATGAAGGCTAACCCATCACGATCAACCTAGAGTTTTACTTTGATATCAAACTGGTGGCTTTGGTTGGGTTTTTTTATCTGTTTCCTTGTTTGTGTTTTTTTCGGCAGGGGGGCGAGGGTGCTTTCTCTTGATTTTTCCCCTGGTTAAACAAAATTCAGTGGATTTCACAGAATCATAGAATGGTTAGAGTTGGAAGCGACCTTAAAGATCATCAGATTCCAATCCCCCTGCCATGGACAGGGACACCTTCCACTAGAGCAGGTTGCTCAATGCCCCATCCAGTCTGGTTTAATCTATTTGAATTTAAGCACACGATTTCTGCTTGCACTATGTATTATGTACAATAGATATGATAGGAATGAGTATCATAATTGTAGATAAGAAAAGAATGGTTAAAAGAAGAGTGATACATTTTTAGTGTAAGATGACAAACAAATATAAGAATAGAGAAATATTAACAGTGAAATTCATCAAGGATAGGTTTGAAATAATTTTTACAATCTTTATTAATATTTGTTAATTAACCTGGAAAAAAAAAACACAGGGATATACAAATAATTTTTCTGATGACACAAGATTGGAGCAATTGAAAATACAAAGGAGAATAAGAATAACATGGAGAAAGAATTGCTTGACTTTGCAGTAACGAGTTATAGAAATGGGATCTAAGACAGTATTAAAAAGACAAAGATCATGTGGCAATGGATTAATCCATACACTTTTTTTTCCTGTTTATTGAGGAGGACAGGAAGATATTTGAAAATATGAAAGACAAGATTATGCATTATCATAATGTTTGTTTGATCTTTTGCATGGGGGAATGAGTAAACTTTCCACTTACTTCAGTCACATCCTACTACAGGTGCCTAGTAATTCCTGGTATGAGCCATTCATAATCAGCAACCACTTTTCTCTCTCAGCTCGGACTGAAGCATGGAATAATGTGTTTCTCCTCACAGCAAGGATTATTAGTTCAGGAAGGATGCCCCAATAGACATAGAAATACTTTTGCTGTTGTTGTTCTTGTTGTTTAGAACTAGCTTATAACTGGTAGAATGACGCAGAGTGGGTTTTTTTTACATTTGTCTTCAAAGGATTGTGGGTTTGGGGTCTTTTATGAAATAGCTATAAATCCTCAATGTAATGTGGTCATAAGAAGATATACGTAGTTTGTAGTGCATCAATCAACATTTTCAATAGAATTGAGAAAACATGAATGACATTACAAAAGGCATTCTAATACTGCATATAATTTTGATTAACCACATTAAAGAAAGAGGGTTTCAAACTAGAACAAGGCTTAGATAATTATCATGGAAATGGAGAAGCTATACTGAAGCTGATCAGCAGATTTTGGGACTTCTCATATCTCACTGGCTTATACCATACTTAAGACATAGGAGTGCAGGATTTCACATACTGTTGCATTTTCAGGTAATATCAGGTTTTCACCTCTTGTGTTAAACTGATCCTCATAGAGAGCTGCAAAGGCTTCAGATATCAATAATGCTCAATATTTATATATTATGAAAACGGTGGGTATTTAGAGGACAAATTAGCATATTCAAACAAATAGGAATGGATCTTGAAAAGTGGTGATTATTTTCCATGGAGAAATTTCAAAGGATGTTATAAATAAAAAAAATTGTGATTTTTTTTTTTTTAACAAAAATATGTTTTCCATTTTCAATTAAGTTTAATTTTAGTTACAGAAGTTTCATCAAATAAAACTTTTGAGACTTGAAATGAGTAGTAATTTCTCTGCCATAAGCATCTACAACAAGTGAAAATGTAGCCTCTCTGTTGCAGACCAAGAAAATCAGGCAACTGGCTTCTCAGTGGAAGATAAAGCTGAAGCACAGCATCAATTGATTCACAAAGCAGAAAATTCCGTGTCTCTTTTAGAAGGGAAGAGGTGCAGTAGCAAAGGATGCTAAGACTGGTGTTTCTGCTTGCTGGTAGATACAGACAGCAGGAGAGTTCTCTCTGCTGAGGTGATAAATAATTAAAACATGCTTAGAACCTAGAATAGAGAGTGGCAGGATGTATCAGACTAGCTGTTGGAGGCAACAAAAATGGCATCCTATTGGCTATTAATGTAGATACATGAGGAATGTTGACTTTTAAAACAGTACAACAATGCTGAGAGCATCTAAGTTGAGGATTTTATTTTCTGACGGTTATTACAACAAAGCTAGGCAGGTAGAGCGACATCACAGTAGCTAGTAAGTTGTTTCCTTCCCATCATCACAGTGATTCAGAATAACTGATGCTACCTTGAGACAGATAGAATAGATTATATCTTGCTGTTTCTTTCAGCATCCTTTTTACTATAATTTGAGATTTTTTCCAGTGAGAATTAAGAAGATAAGATGATAGATGATATTTCTTTCTACCTTTATATCCTTTTTTGATGCATAAGGCACATTAAATCCTGGTTAAACATACTTACATATTTTTCAGTTAACACATAGGGAGTTGTAACTATTAAGCAGAATCAAAAGCCAAACATCAGCTAAGTGCATACAGTTGGCATAATCCTCTGGTGAATCATCAACATATGTCCTGCTGAGCTCTAAAGTATAAAACTGACAGTGTTCAGCTAACATTACATGAAACGCATATAAGGAAAACACTGAACTATCATTTAACTTTGTCAGTTAACAAGTTAGGGAAGTATAAACTTATATTAAACAGGATGTTGGAGGATATGACAGGATACGTAAGTGCTTCCAGAAAACCTTTAAAATTCAGCGGTATTAAAACTGAGTATGGCTTGTGTTCTGCAGAACTACTTTTTCTCAGTTCTCTGGCTGCAAAGTGGTCAGACCATGTTCAAAGAGGTGTTCTTTAAAACTGAGAAAAATTTCAACAATCATTAAGCCTGTACTCATTACATTATTCCTGTGTTACTGGAAGAATAGTAGTTCCCTGAACTAATATAGGTTTCAGGATTTTCACAGCATAAGGGTGTAATTTTACAAATATGGGTGTTGTCTAACAACTTCCAGGTGGAAACATAAATCTGCAGTTTATGAATAAGAAGCCAAAGAGAGCTTCAGTAACACAAAAATGAACACCAGTAAAGAAATGTGAACTTCGGAGAAACAATTCCTAGCAAATTCAGTTTTTACTGAACACAGGCTGTGGTAATTGTCCATGGGGATTGGCCAGACTAGTGTTCTGACCATCAGCTTGTTTGTACATGACCAGCCTCTTATCTCTTTTCTTCTTCACTTTACCACTTGTTATTCCCCAATCAACTTTGATCGCTCATTTTCCTACATTTTATGCTTTCCCTAAATATTCCATAGTAGGTTTTTTACATGACACTCACCCCTTAAATTACCCTATTTTATGTTTTACCCAACCCCACAAGATCCCTCAAATATTTCATAAGAAATCTGCTCCTGCTTATGAGACCCATGCTAATCTGGTCTGCCCTCTTCTTACCAGTTACAAAAGAATTCCTTCAGTGGCTCATCAGTCAGTTGTGGGTGAACAGGACTGTGGAAGAAGCAGAGATCAGAAGAAGGAATGGAAGAAGCAGGAACACTGTCAGGGGACAGCCCGTGAGCAAGTCTAGAGGATGTGTAAACAATGCCTGGCGGCCAGACTGATCGAGGGGAATTCCACCCACCTGGCAGGGTTGCAGGGGCGTGTTGGTTGGGAAAGAAGATACATTAGTACTATGTAAGCTGCCTGTTTGTTATAATAAACGATTCTGGTTGCATCACTGATCAGGGTCCGTGCCTTCATATGCTACAGTCGGTGGCCTGAGACTTGAAGTTCTTGTTATTGTCTGTATTGCCTGCTCCTGTTTGGACTTCGTGTATTTAGGTGTTTTACTTATTACTTTACTACCTTCCAATTATTTGTTATGTTTAACAACCTTTACTTAGATTTCCTCCCAAACCGGGTATGATTTACACTCTATTATCTGTAGTCTTAGGACAATGGGTTCTGAGTCAGAGAGGAAGAAACTATTTATTTAAAAATATAAAATTGTAATACAATCTGAGCTTTAAAATAATATATATATATATATAACATTCCTCCTTTTAATTTATGACAGTGAAAAACACCGATGAAAGTAAAGTACAAGTTCAAAAATGTTCTTTCAATGTGTTTCGCTTCCAAATGTATAAACAAAAATAAGGGAAGTGCTAAAGACTGTCAGACAAAAGAAACACCAAATAGCACTCTTCAGGGAAATTAATTTTTGACTGTACTGGTATGAAGTTTTTAGAGGAAAATGATTTTTAAAAGTTTATTATTTCTTTATGGTTTAAAAAAGATTTTAATATGATGTGTATTAAAGCATGTAATTCTGCCAGCAGTGACGTCTGTAATTCCCATTACTGCTAATAGTAGTTATGCATATAAATCTCTTCTGATCTGAAGGGAGAAAAGATCTCTAGTTTTTGAAAAGGCATATTACTTAACCACTAGACTATAGCAAGTCTTCAGAAGTCATAGCAGTCCATTGAGTAAATTCCTATTTAAGTATTTCATGGTGGTGAATTTTTAACTTGTCAAGCAAAACCCCTCTTTTTAGCTTATAGTTTTGATTTCAATTTATCTTCTGAACCATTACAACCATTACTAATCTGGTTCAGGTACATGATTACATAGTTGTCACACTAAAACTTTGAATGTCATTTTTTCTAAAACAAAGATAAAGTTGGACGGATTATTGGTAACATTATTTTCTTTTTGTTTGGTGAAATTCACCAAAGTAAAAATATGCTAGGCACAAGACTATTATCTTTTAATCATTTACACCTGGCAGAAAACCTCATAGAACACAAAGCGTACTGTGAAACATCTACAGTATTTCAGTTTTTCTTCTTTCCCTTGGTTTCTGATTTTGCATCTCAGTGGAGTAAAAAAAAAAGAGAAAGATTTAGAGCTAAGAAAATTACATTGCTGGGTATGTTTTTTGTTGTCTTTTTTCATTTTACTAACCAATTTACAGGTCAATTATATTTTTTATTTCCAGTAACATCTTTTTACACCTGTCAGAAAGCTTAAAGAAACTAATATCTAACATCTAGGCAATCCTGCTTCAGCAGGGGAGTTGGACTAGACGATCTCTATGGTCCCTTCCAACTCTAAAAATTCAGTGAAATTCAGTGAAATTAAGATTCAGTTGTTTTTCCTTCCTAATTTCCTTCTGTCTTGGATTTGCATGGTGAGGTTTTGGTAGCCTGGGGACTACAACAACTTCTGTGAGAACTTCCCATGTGTCCTATAGAGCCAATGCGAGCTGGCTCCAAGATGACCTGCTGCTGGCCAAGGCTGAGCCAGTTAGTGACAGTGGTAGCACCTCTGGGTTAACATTTTTAAGAAGAGGGGAAAAAACTGCTACACAACAGAAGCTGTAAGAGAGGAGTGAGAATATGCGAGAGAAACAACTCTGCAGACACCAAGATCAGTGAAGAAGAAAGGGGAGGAGATGCTTCAGGCACCAGAGAATCCCCTGCAGCCCATGATGACGACAATGGCAAGGCAGACTGTCCCCTGCTACCCGTGGGGGTTAAAGGTGGAACAGATCTCCACCTGCAGCCCATGGAAGACACCAGAGAAGATGGATGCCTGAAGGAGGCTATGACTCTGTGGGAAGCCCACAATGGAGCAGGGAAAGACTGTGAAGAGTCCTCCCCTTGAGGAAGAAGGAGCAGCAGAGACAACGTGTGATGAACTGATAGCAACCTCCATCCCTGTCCTTCTGTGCCACTTAATGCAGGGAGGAGGTAGAGAAATCAGGAGTAAAGTTGAGCCCGGGAAGAAGGGAGTGGTGAGGAGAAGGTGTTTAAGTTGGGGAGGGGGTGTGTTTATTTATTTATTTCTCATTATTCTACTCTGATTTAATTGGTAATAAATTAGAATCATAGAATCATATGGGCTTGGAAGGGACCTCTAGAGATCATCTAGTCCAACCCCCCTGCCAGAGCGGGACTACCTAGAGCACATTACACAGGAACTTGTCCAGGCGGGTTTTGAAGGTCTCCAAAGAAGGAAACTCCACCACCCCTCTGGGCACCTTGTTCCAGTGCTCTACCACTCTCACAGTAAAGAAGTTCCTCCTCATGTTTAGGTGGAACTTCTTATACTCATGTT
>JAOXNO010000001.1:169781671-169795054 GCA_028565335.1 Limnodromus scolopaceus
TAGCCAAGCAGATAACAAGGGAGCAAAGCAGATAGCAGTGTAACAAAGCAGATAGTAATGACTGTTTAGCCTAGGCGCATAAACATTTAAATGCAGCCAATTTTATTGCTCGCAACAGCGCATGGACGTTCACTCAAAACTTATCTGTGTAGAGAGCATGGCACGTGATCAAAAGATAGAAACTATATATGCTAAAAAAGTGAAATAATAAAGGTCTTCGCTTCACTCCCCCACGGAGTTCGCGCCCTTTGTTTCCGCAGTCTCTCCCTGTCCTTATCTTGACCCATGAGCCTTTCTCCCCTCTGTCCAACCAAGGAGGCAGAGTGATAGAACACCTCAGTGGGCATCTGGTATCCAGCCACTTTCAACCCACCACAACCTCTCTTCCAGATTTACGGCAATAGCTGCCACTGGCATTATTTATGTGACTGCAATTAAAGAAAACTGCAACATCAAATCTGACTACTTTTGTAAAACATGCCTTTCCTATATAGAAGCTTTGCTCAAATAACAATTTCCATTTCTTAATCCTTTTACATTAGCATGTTCCTGATGCATGCTAAGGGACTTGACACGATATTTTTATATTGTCCTCCAGGGAATAATTGCACAAAAACCACATTAATAAGCAAAACGTCAGATTCATCTTTTTGGTTTGGTACAAACTGATATAACCTAAATGCGGCACATCAATTTGGGAATACATTATCTGATGATATTTTTAACCCAATTTCTATACCTATTTCTCTGTTACAAAAAACATCCGATGTGGAGGAGACCCAGTAGGGGTCTACAAACCCTTCTTCGTAGAATCATAGAATAGTTTGTGTTGGAAGGGACCTTTAAAGGTCATCTAGTCCAATCCCCCAGAAATGGTCAGGGACATCTTCAACTAGATGAGGTTCCTCAGAGTCCCATCCAACCTGACCTTGAATGTTTCCAGGGTTGGGGCATCTACCACCTCTCTGGGCAACCTGTTCCAGCATTTCACCACCCTCATCGTAAATAACTTCTTCCTTCTATCTAGTCTAAATCTACCCTCTTTTAGTTTACCTCTTGTCCTATCACAACAGGCCCTGCTGAAAAATTTGCCCCTGTCTTTCTGTAGGTCCCATTTAAGTACAAAAAGACTTCAGTAAGTTCTTGGAGCCTTCTCTAGGCTGAACAACCCCAACTCTCTCAGCCTGTCCTCATAGGAGAGGTGTTCCATCCCTCTGATCATTTTTGCGGTCCTCCTCTGGACCCACTCCAACAAGTCCATGTCTTTCCTGTGCTGAGGACCCCAGAGCTGGACTCAGTACTCCAGGTGGGGTCTCACCAGGGCAGAGTAGAGGGGCAGAATCACCTCCCTCGACCTACTGGCCAAACTTTTGATGCAGCCTAGGGTACAGCTGGCTTTCCAGGCTGCGAGCGCTCATTGCAGTCATGTCCAGCTTTTCATCTACCAGTACCCCCAAGTTCCCCTCACCAGGGCTGCTCTCAATTCCTTCATCTCCCAGAATGTATTAATACTGAGGATTGCCCAGTATCAATAAATTATATTCATGAATGATATCTTTTTTGATCTCTTCCAGTTATGAGTGAATAAGGTTTACAAAGAGATAATACTTAGATATGTGGCAGTACAGTGTAGGATATCAGAGTGACTGGTACTGTACACCTGATTCCGAAGCAGTGGCTACTGTGCAACTAGACATTTTTGTGGTAGTGTTATACATGCTTTAAAGACAGCTCCACTATGCTATCAGTTAAGGTAAATTCATTAGGTTTTTTACAGCAATTATTTCAGAGAATTACAGAATCACAGAATGATATTGGGTTGGAAGGGACCTCTGGTGATCATCTAGTCCAACCCCCCTACCAAAGCAGGTCCACCTAGAGCAGGTTGCACAGGAATGTGTCCAGGCAGGTTTTGAATGTCTCCAGAGATGGAGATTCTACCACCTCCCTGGGCAGCCTGTTCCAGTGCTCTGCCACCCTCAAAGTGGCCCTATGTGCTCTGGTATTACCTTGCTCCTGTACTTTCAAGGCTCCTACTGTCTTGCACTCCTGGGAACACAAGCTACAATCTAGTGACTGTTCACTCCTACATTCTTATTCTAAAGTCATTGGTAGTTCAGAATGCAAAAGAAAAGTATTTGAAAGCAGAGAGACAAAGTAAGTGCATATGCAATAATTTCTCAGCAACTTGTTAGTAGCTAATTACAGCAATGTTACTAGTATGTGTTATATTTCTTTTTTTTCTTTATTTGGGTTATAACACAGCCTTTTGTAAAGGTCTAAAGATTTGACATAGTAACACTATTTAGTGATGTAACTGATACTGACTTGCATAAGAACAGCAACATAAATTAATTAAGAGATTCAGAGGAATCATTTGCCAACAACTAAAATTAGTATGGGAGTATCTAACAGGCGAATCTTCTATTGTAAACCAGTGTGACCTAATAGTTAGGACTTTCTAACTCTTTCATTTATTTATCCTCTTAGGAAAGATCTGAGAACAAAAATGAAAACATTGAAGATAATTTTTATGGAGCTGCTGTGCCTGAAAAAACCACTGTTTACATCGAATAATACTATGTTTCATTGAATTAATTTACTGAAGGTATTTAGCAATGGCAGAACTTAAAATCATTCACTACAAAAAATCCTCAATTTTGTCTTCATGAAATAGTTTTCATACATGTATATGTTAAATTCTAAGCCACGTAACAAAAAAAAAAACCAAAAACCAAAAAACCAAACCCAAAATGTCTCCCCAAACTTTTGAAAGCCTTAGCCCAGGCTTTACTTACAAATCTTTCATTCTTTCCTTTTATTTGTTATCTGAGTAGCAGGAATAAAACTTGGATTTGTCATTTGTACCATACTGTTGATCAACAATTGACAGTCGCCATTTTGGTTACTTGTGCCTTAACAGACTTCTTCAGAAGATAGCTGTTGATGTTAAATTTTCTAAGTTGTTCCTTTACATGTTTTAATTTGATTTGATTCTGTACTGTGATTAGCTCTATTCTACTTCATTTTTGCTCTAGGCATTTCTCTATTCTTTATAGTTGTCTTAATAACAGAAGTCTAAACAGAAAAACTTCACCAAATCAGGAAGACTCATTCTGATCTGAATGGAGATGGTTACTGCAACCATCTGGCCATGATCTCATATGATCTCAAACACATAATGCCTAAATCATGATACTGTGGTTGAAGCCTGTTTTTCATTTTTTATCATCCCCCTTTCAAGCAAATCTACCAGTAATCTGTCCATTAGCAGAAAAATATTGGCAACGTTTAGTATCACAGAATTTTTAGAACTGCATTGTATTTGAAAAAGAAGAATGTAAAATGACCTTGTGATCTTGAATCAGTTGCTGGAAAACAGATGTTTTTACCACAAAAACACCACCACTACCAGCTTTAATTGTCATTGTTATTGGCAGTTCTAGCAGAAAGGTTAACAACTGAAAGAATGTAGGATTGCAGCTATTTGAGACAAGGCTTTCAGAAGAAAAAATTGAAGCATATTGGAACAATAGTGTGAAAGAAAACCTTTTGTCTTCTCTCACAGATGAATTTATTTCTTCACATCAAACCACTGGCTTTTAAAGAGCAGAACTTTACCTAATTTCTGTATTTCTAGTACCTGACTAAAGATCTCTTATCTAGTATTTAAGAGAATACAATTATGTTACTTTTAATCCCAATTCTAATGTAAAAAAACCTTATTCCATCAATAGGAATCAAAAGCACGTTGTCATGATGCTATCTTTGTATTTATTTGATGAAATATGGTGTTTTTCATTAGGTTAAATAAATATTAGTGAATCTTGGAATGTTGTCAAAATCTAATACTTTTATGTGCCTCCAAGGTTCACATCTGCTTTCTGATCCAAGTGGAGAACTGCAGCTTCTTTTCAATTGCATATTTGCAATTAGAGAACACTGCTATGAAGGCCCAGATACTGTGAATTCTTTCTTGACATACAATATTCACTAAGACTGAAAGCATTTGAAATGTCTCTGTTAATGGATAAACACTGAGTCTGAAAATTAAAAGTGTGCTTCCAGCGGAAAGTGATGTACACACAAATAAGAACAAGGTGTAGTTATGAAAACAATCCACTCTCAAAGCAATGAAGAGGAAAAAGGCTTAGCATATACGACATTCCACTGAAAAAAAAAAAAAAGCATTAGTTTTATTCAGAATTGGTCAGCCTTTCCAGAGATGTATGAGTTTCAATCAATGAATTAATGACACCTATAATAAAAGCACCTCCAGGGTTATTAAAAACTTATTTAGAATGGAGAGTTAAATCCAGTATTGAAAAATACCAAATTCCACTTTAAGACAGAGCTAGATACAGTTCTGATGTGGATGGGGATCCAACCTAGTTAATAATAAAATATATGGATGTTGTAGGTGAGCAAAGCAGCATTTGCTTTTATAAAAGCAATTGCTTTTATAATGGTTTATAATGGCTATATTGTGGTTATAATCACTTGAAACCTATTAGTTATGAAGACTGGTTTCAAAAATCATATTTACCTATCTGTGAGGTACATGCTGGCTTCAGGTATCTAGTATTTCCATTTTCATTCAACTCAGGAAATAGACCCTTACATTGTAGCTTCAGCTTGTCCTTTCCATTTAGTCCATTGTGCATTTGCTCTTTAAACATTCTTTTTAACAACATTTCATTTATTTCAGAATTCATGAAAAATTAATTTTGCACTATAAAATGATGTGAATATTGGTCACAAACAAATGTCTCTGTAGAGAGACAGTAACATATCCAACGTGTCTCTAACAAAAACATATCTAACGTGTCGCTAACATATCTAACACTGTAGATCTAATAGTAGAATTCTATTCTACAGGCACACATCATGTGCCAGAGCTCCAAATCAAGAGAGGCCCTTTTTTACCAAAAGAAAGAGAGTTGTTTGATTTAAATCTTCACGTTTTAGACAGTAATTATGATAATCTTAGTATAACCTTCCCATCTGTATTTGTAGATAAGCACCAGCCACCATAGTGAATGGTAAGCAGATTACAAAGAAGTGAAGAGAGAAAAACACTGAAATATGAGTATTTGTGTTATACAGGAAATACACTCATTAGGAGTTATTTAGCATTCTGTAGGATACTACTTAAAAATGAGGGAACACCATGAATACCTTTTATTCAATTTCCTTTTAACTTTCCTCTGTTAACACAAGGCAAAGACATTTCAAGGGCTGAATAAGTTTCAAGGGCTGAAGAAAAAACTTTAGAATATGTCACAATTTAATAGCGTCTCTCTTCAGCCTCTCGGAACAGAGTATCTGCATACCTGCAGTGGTTGGTCCACGTTCTACCCTTTCTGGACGGTCTCACACATTATTTATTATAGCAGTTTAAGAAAGAAATCTGTATTTCCTTGACGAAATTAATCATACCTGAGAACTTCCCTTCCCTTTCCAGTTCTTCCATTTATACAGAAAGAAATTGCACTCAGCTCTTTTCAGTGTCATAATATATTTTGCATTCCTTAAGTTAAACACACATTTAAAAATTTTCAGCCTTTATTTATAAGCTATATAATATATTGGAAAATATTGAATCCTGGTTTTGGGAAACAGGCTTTTTTTCAAAGGATATAAGATCAACCTATTCATATACAACTTTAAAACACGTTCTTTTGAATACAAAACTAATGAGATGTACTATTTACAGCATCGCTAGTATTCTATTTTGTCAGGATAAATAGAAACAACTGTACATTATCCTTTTCATTGGTAGCTGCATAACTACTGTGATACCAAAAACATTTTATCTGTGTTTCTAGGCTTGAAAATTGAATAGAAATAGCTTTGGCAGGGACCTCATCGAGTAATATGAAGACACTATTTCCACAAGATTTGTTGCTTGCTTTGGAACACAGTAATTCAGGCTTCACAGGATTATTTTCTGTGTAGATGGTTAATGCTTTATTGTTGAGGGAAAGCAACTCTTCTGCTCTAACTCCTTCCAGTTCAGTCAAATCAGGGTATCTAGACAGAGATCCTGTCTAGAGACACCTTTCTGTTTTCTTTTGGAGATTTTTGAAGTGGCTATTTGACAGACAAAGAACAATGCATGGATTAAAGACAATATTGGTTGAAAGTTGAACTTTATGAGACTGGAAATTCTGAAAACACGTGCAAGAAATCTCTGAAAAATAAATGTTTCCATGCACTATTTTGTTCAATTGGACGTGAGTAGCAAAGCCCATTTCTTTGTGCGTTCAGACATTTAGAAAAGAAACAACTTCTACTGTCCCAAGAAAGATTTACTGTGATAAATTTATCTTCACAGCAAGAAATCTAAACCATTCTTGATATTTTCTTTCTCTCATATTTTGTTTGTAATCAAGATTCATTAGCATTTTTACACTCTGACAGGAATGGGGAATGGAACATGATTTACTTTGAACTCCATTCAAAATAACTCTTTGTCAGAAAGGGTTACTGTTGAAATATATGATAATGACAAATTATCTATAAATTTCTATACATTCACAGTGTTTACACAAATCAGAAAAGACATTTTCTCTAAAAAACAAAAAATATGTTTCTCCCCCATGTCCAGATTTTTTACATTTGGACCACTCAGAAGCACTCACAGTAAAATGCTTACTTTATAGAATCATAGAATCATCTAGCTTGGAAGGGACCTTCAAGATCAACTAGTCCAACCATCAACCTAACTCTGACAAAACCAGAGTCATCACTAAACCATGTTTCCCAGCACCATGTCAACCCATCTTTTGAACACCTCCAGGGATAGTGCCTCAACCACTTCCCTGGACAGCCCATTCCAATGCTTGATAACCCTTTCAGTGTAAAAATTTTTCCTAATATCCAACCTGAACCTCCCCTGGTGCAACGTGAGGCCATTTCCTCTAGTCCTGTCACCTGTGACATGGGAGAAGAGACCAACCCCCACCTCTCTACAACGTCCTTTCAGGTAGTTGTAGAGAGCAATAAGGTCTCCCCTCAGCCTTCTTTTCTCTAGGCTGAACAACCCCAGCTCCCTTAGCCTCTCCTCATAAGACTTATTCTCCAGACCCCTCACCAGCTTCACTTAAGCTTAGCTTTTATTACTGGTGTGAACTCTATAAAAACAGTTCTTGGTGAACTTTACCCGCCTTTTTTACTCATTTTACCTACCTGGAGATTCTATGCTGCAAAGCAGACAGGCATGGATTCATCCTACTAACTTTAAGCACATATTTAAGAGGGGCCTTCACTGTTTGTAAGATTTGTGAAACCAAATATGTATCAATGTAGATGCAGATTACCTAAGACACATGGCCATCTGAGGAAGCCTAGGACATCTAGTGTTTTAAATGAGGTATCATAAATAGATGTTCAGATTTATACTGGATGTGTCTGAGTCATATCTTGCAGTAGCAGCTGAACTTGATAAATTTTACTGACATCAGAGATGCTGTATAGGAGTATAGAGTATTTGTTTCTGCAGGTACAACCAAGGCATGAATATACATCCTGAGGTATTCCTATCTCCATGTAGATGAGTGCCTTTAATTCTACAAAGAATTGGACAAATTGTGGATGGAAAGATGAAGCCAAGGGCACATCAGAAAGTAGTAAGTGCTAAGGGTGGCAGACTGCAATCACATGAGAACAGAAATTACTTTCAAAGAGAGATGTCAGAATGTTAATGGTAAATAACAAATGACATAGGCAAGTGATTTAAATGATGGAGACTTATCGCAACACTAAATTAAGCCAATGAAAGAGCATTTGCAAAATCAGGACTTCACAGAAAGTCTAGCTAATATTAACTTATGTCTTTACAACAATGGTAAATAAAATGCTAGTAGGACTATTTGGGAAAAAAGAATTAAATTATTTTTCAGTAAGCTACAGCTCTTGACTTACCAGTGTGCATCATTACACAAATTCCAGAACTATCGTAAATAAGGTGGCACTGACAAGAGCTTTCAAACAGTTAAAAACTAAAAAGTATTTTGAAGATTAGCAGTAGTTGTCATTAATTAAGACATTGTATTTTCAATCTCACTTTTCCAATCTAGTATAAAGAATTTGTAATATTAAGTTGGTGACCTAATATTTTCTTTCTATAGAGAAAATTTTAATGAGATAAGCAAATGATGTGTGTTGCATGGTACAACTGGAGCATTAAAAAAATCAGTAATAAATGATCACATGTACTCTATATTTTGAAAAATGAGCTTGAACAGGTCTTTAATAAAGTCATTATTTCTCTTATCATAAATCACTAAGGCTTATTTTTGCCCAGTAGATATAAGGCAGTCAAGGACAACTGTTTTAAATTTGTCCTTGCTTGTAATTTACTGCAGAAGAAGTTTCTTACAATTTTTCCTTCACTGATACAGAACAGTATACTCTATGTGTTATTATAATGTGCAAAATATTTATTAGGAAGAATAGAATTTCCACTTTAAAAAGTGCTTGCAAAATACTAGCAATGACATCATCATACATTAGTAGCGATGGGTTTGAAGTACCATTATGGGGAGGAAAAACCAAACATTTTAGATTATTAGAAATATTTTATAAAAGTTGTATAGTTTATTGATCTACCTGAGCCAATGAGCCATTGAACTGTGAGAGTTTCATATTGGTACAGGGGCCATCAGTGACTCCTCTAGTGATTGTCAGTGAAACATCTGTGTCAAGTGATGATGACTGAGCCATTTAGTCCTCTTCAGCCTGTTCTGGAGCTTAGAGATTAAGAATCTTGATCTTTACTTTAATCCACAAAAAAAAAAAAAAAAAAAAGGAGTTCAGATGTCTCCTTTTTTTATGTTCTACTCTGGAGACTAATTTAGCACACTAAAGCCAAGAGGAACAAATTCAACACTTAGTTTTTATACCCATGTTTTACCATAAATGTATTGCATCTATGGATAGCATACAAGCACATGCATACACACACACTAATTACAAGGATCTACAGCAAGTATAATTTCTGTCTCTCTTAATCATATTAAATCATATTACATTTGATTTTTGCCAGTTTATAAGTATATAAAATGCTCCTATTTTTAAAGTTCAGGGATAAATAATACAGTTTTAAGCTTTTTAATGAATATCTTTGTAATGATTTAAATTCCCAAATGCAAAAGTGGCTACCCTGTAATTATGAGGACTTAAACTAGACATTGTAGCTTTTAATGACATGTTTTTAACACTGTAATACCCTTTTTCTACAAGATGTCAGATGCATTTCAAAAAAGTCTATAGTACTGAAACACGTAATCATTACTGTAACCATTACATGTCATTACCACAGGTTTTCAGAATATATGCATAAGGGTAATATTTCACAGTTTTCTGAATAATTCTCATAATTCTATTTCTGAAAAGTGACAATGTAAAAATAACCCATGCACTTTTCCAAGGAGTTAAAAAAATCTATATTAATAACAAAAATGAATCTAAAGTTTCTTGGATGATGTAAATGAGCTTTTTTGGTGAAGTCGCTTTTTTTCTCTCTGTTCTTTTTTCTTTTTCTTTGTCATTCCTTCTCCTCTTCCCCCTCCCACCCCTTAGCCCATACTAAGGAGTTAAGGAGTCCTAGAGTGCTTCTTTCTGCTTTAAGACAATAAGCAGCTTTTTTTTTTTTTTTTAGCAGATCAGTAACAATTAATAGTTCCCCTACACTCAGATTTCATCTTCTATTGAAGCTTCTGCTGTTACAGGGTATCTATTTAAAACTGAAGTAGTTGAAATGAGTTTAGTATTCTTTTATTTTTTTCTGACTGCAATCTAAAGTTTTATTTCCTCTTCCTCATGTAACTACTGCACATTAATCTTTATCTTTTACTTCAGTATTCAGAAGAAAAACTACCTTCAATTTTTGAATTTTAGTAGTTCGCCTTACTTCTGAAAGGAATAAAATTCCTGCTTGAATTTTTGTTTGTTTCTGCCTCTTCCAAAACACTACATGTTTCCCAGAGGACTTGTTATATTTTCTTACTAGATGTTTTTTCTTCCATTTCAGTTTTTAGATTAAGTTTTCAAATTCTGCATCTTTCTCCTGATGTTACATTATGCATTTTGTTTATTATTAATCTTGTGAAATTACTAAACTTGTGAAATACCTGTATTTGTATCGTTAATGCTTACTAGTACTCATTTATTGTCTCAGTAACTATCAGGTTCTAGAAACTTCAAGAGGTACTGTATTTTTACCTAATCACACTGAAGCACATACTGACTTAATGGTGACATCATCATTATAACCAGCTTTCTCCATTAATTTACCAAATTTATCCTGAAGTAGATGTTTAAACTTGAGAAGGTAGGTTCCATTTTCATCTCTATGCTATTGTCCTTTTTCCAAAGGGCTGTGTGATTTTCCTCCAACACTGGCTTTGCTTTGAAAATCCCATTGAAAATATTTTTTTATCTATAGTCTGTGGCCATTTTTACTGGATGACCTGAAATAAGCAAATCAGGCTTAAGCAGAGTTGTTTGGTTTGCTTTTTTGTGTTTTGATGTTGTTGGGTTTGTGCTTTTTTTTCAAACTTTCATGCTTTCTAGGTAGAACTATAATTAAGGTACTGGACATCACCACTATGTCCTTTCTCAATATTGGAAGCAAATATTGAAAAGATCTAAAAACACTACGTCATGTAAACAAAATAAATCGACATGTATTAAAAAGTTATCAATATTTATTTAGGAGCTACTGTTCTCACATTTTAATTATAATGAAAGATTTCAGATCCCTTTTCAGAAAATAAAATATACTAAACAAACCCCAGCTCTTTATAGACATAGTCTACAGGCATAAATGGTTAGAGTGAACAAATGTAGAAAACAGTGACACGTGATATCACAGCAAGACTGAATTACAAAACAGATAAATTATTAGTAGTTATTAGAAAGAAATAAAGGAAAGTGCTTTCTCTCTTGAACAGTGAAGCATATGATCTCACTTTCTATTTTGCACATCCAGTAATAAAATTATATATAGTTTTTACACATATAATTTCTATATTAATAAGATATATATATATAAACTACCTCTCCATATATAATTGGCATATATAAACTAAAGTTAATCCCAGATAATCACATGCACTTCTCATAAAATGTATCACTTTGAGGTTTGATCGTGCTCTCTTCATAATCTCCTCAGATTTTGTTTGTATCATTAAAAATCCCTAGTGTTTATATGAAGGTATTCCCCTGGCCCCCAAGTAATAGACTGTTACTATGACAGCACTTTATAATGGGAAACTTTTTTTCCTCAACTAAACAGAAGAATATGGTTTTGTGTGTTTTTTTCAGATTTTGGAGGGGTTTGCTTGTTTTGTTTGAATTTCTCTCTCTTCAAATGAAAAAAGGTGAAAAAAGATGTCCCTGTATAACTTTATTGCACTTCCCCCTCCCCTTTTATTTTGTGATTTTTTCTTTCATCTGCAGATCAAAATTAAATCTGGTCAAAGGCAGATATTAAGTCTTCAAATAAATCCTTAAACTTCAGTTCTGGCATTTTCCTTCCCTTAGTAGCAGGGAAACAGACTTGTTGAAATGAAAGAAAACATAAGAATAAAAGGATTTCATTCCAGGTCCTAGTGAGGCATAGACTTCCCTGCAAGTGCCAATCATCAGTCTTTGGATGCAGTGACAGTACAGCTATGTTTCATTTGACAACTCTAATGCAGAATGCAGAAATAGTTCTTAACTAATAGCTCTCTTCATCTCCTTTCCAGAGGATTGATACTATAGACAGCTACAATGTGACACTCCCTTACTAATTCTTTCATCCTCCTACAGATCTTTCTATCTTAGTTTTCAGAAGGTCTCCAGACCTTTGACACAAATCAATTAGCTTGCAGCTCCTCGCCTATGGCCAAGAACCCATGCCTTCCCACGTAAATCCCCTGAAAACACATGGGCACACGCACTGCAATGAGCAATCTCTTCATGTCCTTGAAGGGAAACTTGTGTTTCAACATCAGGTAGCTCATCTTCTCCACAGGCTACATTACAATGAATTCCACCAGGCGTGGAGCTGGGACTTGTTCTCATCTAAGTTTAGAAGCTAGACTTGCAGGAAATGTCAAGTCATTCACAGCATTAAGCCTCTCCCCCTCAAAAGAAAAAAAGCATTTACAAGAAATAAGTAGATGTACAAAAAAAAAAAGAAAAATAATGTCCACAAATTTTTAATAAGTGAAAACTTATACCGGTTGTCTCAGAACTCCACAGTGAGTCACCTATCAGTATGCTATTACAGAGGAGAAGAGTAGCATATCATAAGTAAAACCTGTGGGTCTGTTTTTCTCTTGACTGAAATGAATGTTGTTCAGGGACATTAGACATGCTCTGACCAAATATACCAGGTCCCAACTCTTAGGGATAAAATGAAAAACTAATCCAAACAGAACAAAAAAACTAAACAAGAAAATGTGGAAGACATTCTGCATATTGCTAAACTTTATAATGGCTAATGATTTGCAGTCAGTTTTGTTACGTTGAGAGATTTTTGTTGTTACTTTGCTAGAGGCAGAGCTAGAACATCTATTACTCCACATTTTAGCCATTTATATAGATCATGTGCAATCTTGTAAAAATAAGATTTTTGTGAGAAGAAATTCAGTGTATTCAGGTATCCATTCTTAGTCTTCAGTCATAACAAAACTTTGTGTTCATGGAGTAATTAATAGCATTTAATTTTCAAAGTAAACAAACCCTTTTTTTTCCTCTTCTAAATGCAATTTTATTCTTAGGTATAGTTGAGATGAGATTTCTTTGTTTTGGAAACCACAAAGGAATACTCTTATTTCATCAAAATATATAAGAAGAACAGTATAACAGGCATCTAGAGTCCTCATCAGTTTGGAGAAACCAGGAATAAGAGAGCCATACCTGGAATATTCTACTTTTTATGTAAGAATATTAAGTGTATCACATAGGAAACTGTACAGGAGTTTTTATGGATCAGTAAGCTAACCCCATTCCTGAACTTCATTTCATTTTAAAACAGAAATTATTTGTGCATTATATCAGGGAAGTTCTCATAACAAAGAACAGAATCACAGAATATTCATGGTTGGAAGGGACCCTTAAGATGATTGAGTCCAAAAAAAAAAAAAAAAAACAAAACCAAAACCCACAAAAACCTCCAAACAAACACACCACACCCACCCACAGACCGACAACAGACAAAACCCAACAATCTCGGGCATTAGAGCATGCCCTGAAGTGCCATGTCCACGTGTTTCTTAAATATGTCCAGGGATGGTGACTCAACCACCTCCCTGGACAGGCTGTTCCAGTGCCTGACCACCCTCTCAGTAAAGTAATTCTTCCTAATATCTAATCTAAACCTCCCCT
>JAOXNO010000001.1:169799782-169818050 GCA_028565335.1 Limnodromus scolopaceus
AAGCTTAGGAAGTGTGGGTTAGATGAATGGACAGTGAAGTGGATTGAAAACTGGCTGAAAGACAGAGCTCAGAGGGTCGTGATTAGGGGCACAGAATCCAGCTGGAAGTCTGCAACAAGTGGTGTTCCCCAGGGGTCATTACAGGGTCCAGTCCTCTTCAATATATTCATCAATGACCTGGATGAAGGGATGGAATGTACACTCAGCAAGTTTGCTGATGACACAAAACTAGGAGGGGTGGCTGGCACCCCAGAAGGCTGTGCCACCATCCAGCGAGACCTGGACAGGCTGGAGAGTTGGGCAGAGAGAAACCTAATGAAATTTAACAAGGGCAAGTGCAGGGTGCTGCCCCTGGGAAGAAATAACGCCAAGCACCAGTACAGGTTGGGGGCTGACCTGCTGGAGAGCAGCTCTGAGGAAAAAGACCTGGGAGTTCTTGTAGACAATAGGATGACCGTGAGCCAGCAATGTACCATTGTGGCCAAGAAGACAAACGGCATCCTGGGGTGCATGAAGAAGAGTGTGGCCAGCAGGTCAAGGGATGTCATCCTGCCCCTCTACTCTGCCCTGGTGAGGTCACATCTGGAGTACTATGTCTAGTTCTGGGCTCCCCAGTTCAAGAAGGACGGGGAACTGCTGGAGAGGGTACAGCAAAGGGCCTCAAAGACGATTAAGGGCCTGGAGCATCTCTTCTATGAGCAAAGGCTGAGGGACTTGGGTCTTTTTAGTCTGGAGAAGAGAAGGCTTAGGGGAGATCTGATCAATGCGTACAAATACTTAAAGGGAGGGTGTCAGGAGGATGGGGCTGGTCTTTTTTCACTAGTGCCCAGTAACAGGACAAGAGGAAATGGGCACAGACTTGAGTATAAGACGTTCCACCTAAACATGAGGAGGAACTTCTTTACTGTGAGAATGGTAGAGCACTGGAACAGGCTGCCCAGAGAGGTGGTGGAGTTTCCTTCTCTGGAGACCTTCAAAACCCGCCTGCACAGGTTCCTGTGTGGCCTGCTCTAGGTGGCCCACTTTGGCGGGGGGGTGTTGGACTAGATGATCTCCAGAGGTCCCTTCCGACCCCATATGATTCTATGGGAGCTGAGTTGCAGTTTCTATAGCAATTAGGGTCTTCTGTTTGATGAAACCCTTGGCTGCACCTTGTTATAAGAAGGTTTCAGCTTTGGGGTAGATACTTCTTCCTGGTTTTGGGCCAGCTCGACTTGGGTTTAAGATGCTCTTGCTTTATTCTTTTTTCCATATGAAAGCAACATGATGGGAAGGTAGTCCAGTGATGTTCTAACACAAAATACTTTTATGTCTCAGAAGCAGTGCTAAAAACCTATGCTTGCATGTACAATTTGTGATCACTTGAGCTGGCCGACAGCTTTGATCATTTAGTATCACAAATAGTCAGGAAAGCCTCCAGATTTGTAAACACTACGGATTCTGTGTTTGCTTCAAAGTGGAGTTTAGTTTGCCCAGATACTTCTTTCCCTGGGTACTATTCAAATAATTTGACTTTGCTGTAATGATATTGTCAACAAAGAGCTAAAGAAAGTAAATGGAAGTACTTACCATTTCCCAGATTTTCTGTAGTCTTAAAGACATTTTATTTAATGATGTTGAATTGTCCCCAATAGTTTTCCATTACATAAGACAAAAAAAAAAAAAGGGAATATGCTTATTCTAGGTGTGCTGGATTGTCCTCAAAGATCCATACCTGAAATTCTGGTGAGACAACATACAATATAAACAGAATAAGCTCCACTGCCTTTTAATTAAGGCTCAGTTAGAGTTGCCTTTTGAGCATCCAAATCATAATTTAGACTGCTATTAAGTTTTAAATCAGTTAGATTCAATCTCCGCGATCTCCATATCCTTTTCTGCCTATCCAAATAGTCTCCATTGTGCATGCACACATGCTTGAATTCCACTTTTGATTTTGCATGCCAGCTGTGAAGGCTGCAACTACCCATAAGTCAGGTTGGCTGATTGAAGGAATACTTCCAGTTTCTGTCCACCAGCTGACTCCAAAAAGAGTAAGACGAGAATGTTTCCAGTCAAGGGAAGTATTTATTTCAATGCACTTTAACACTTATAAGCACAAACAAATGGATTAGCCAGTCACATGAGGAGTGCTGACTTTAAATACATGTGGTATATTTTCTGTAAAATACAAAAAAAATTAGGATACCACAAATACGCAAATCCACAGTTAAAGAAGATTTGATCAGATCCAGGTTCTCATTCTGTTTTTAAGTTTTTTGTGCTGTTCCTCAATGTTATTAGATCAGAGCCTTCTTTCTGTCATGTTTTTTTTTCCCCTGCTACACCCATCAGTCATTCTTTATAGGCTTTTAAGTGCTATGGGGAATGAATTTCTTCCATCTAGTCAGTCTTTATTACATTTGGCACAGACCACTGACCTTTGCTTTGCATTCCCTTCTACATGTATTCAACCTGCCTCAATCTAGTTTATTACTTAGGTTAAATGCCAGTAGTATATTTCTCTGTTACAAGGTCAGATTTTCTCATTTTCTTCCTAGTTTATCAGGCTGGGTAGTTTTGGGAGCTACAATCATCTCTGAATAACAATGCCCACCATAGTTGATGTAAAGTTCATTTGTAACATACTCGAGGTACAGCCCCACCATTGCTGAGTACAGGGAGACAATTGCCTCCCAAGTCCTATTCACCACGCTGTTCCTGATACAGGCCAAGATGCTGTTGGCCTTCTTGGCCACCTGGGCACACTGCTGGCTCATGTTTAGCTGACAGTCGATCAACACCCCCAGGTTGTTTTCTGCCAGGCAGCTCTCCACCCACTCTTCCCCAAACTTGTATCACTGCATGGGGTTGTTGTGGCCCAAGTGCAGGACCCGGCACTTGGCCTTGTTGGGTCTCATACAGTTGACCTTAGCCCATCAATCCAGCCTGTCCAGATCCCTCTGTAAGGCCTTTCTACCCTCCAGCAGATCAATACTCCTTCCTAACTTGGTGTCATTTGCAAATTTACTGAGGGTGCACTCAATCCCCTCGTCCAGGTCATTGATAAAGGTGTTAAAGAGAACCAGTGCCAGTACTGATTCCTGGGGGACACGACTCGTGACCAGCCGCTAACTGGATTTAACTGCATTCACTGCCACTCTCTGGGCCCAGCCCTCCAGTCAGTTTTTAACCCAGCAGAGAGTAATCCCATCCCAGCCATGGGCAACCGGTTTCTCCAGGAGGATACTGTGGTAGACTGTTTCAAAGGCCTTACTAAAGTCCAGGTAAAAAACATCCACAGCCTTTCCCTCGTCCACCAAGCGGGTCAGTTTGTCACAGAAGGAGATCAGTTTTGTCAAGCAGGACCTGCCTCTCATGAACCCATGCTGACTGTACCTGATCGCCTGGGTGTCCTTCATGCGCTGCATAATGGCACTCAGCATGATCTGTTCTATGACCTTCCCAGGCACCGAGGTCAGACTGACAGGCCTGTAGTTCCATGGATCATCCTTCTGACGCTTCTTGTGGATGGGCGTCACATTTGCTCGATGCTAGTCAGCTGGGACTTCCCTAGTTTACCAGGACTGCTGGTAAATGATGGAGAGTGGCTCAGTGAGCACTTCCGCTGGCTCCTTCAGTACCCTCAGCTGGATCCCATCTGGCCCCATAGACTTGTTTATATCCATGTGTTGGAGCAGGTCCCTCACCATCTCCCTTTGGATAATGGGTGCTTCAGTCTGCTCCCTGCCCCTATCTGCTAGCTCAGGGGTCTGGGTACTCAACCAACTCTACTACTAAAGACTGAGGCAAAGAAGGCATCCAATATCTCAGCCTTCTTTTCATCCTTTGTCACTGTGTTACCTAATATAAGTTCCTATTCAGTATAAAAGTGAAATACAGAATGTAAGAAGAAAATTTATTTCTTCATTGGGAAATTCCACGACAGTCTTTGTTACTCAGACTCTCAGAAAAGTTTTTAAAACAAATAAACAAAGAAACCCTCACCACAGATCTAAACCTGTTATTGCAGCTGTTTCTTTCATAGCTGATTTAATGCTGTAAGGAACATAATTAAAGACTTTAAATTGCTTGAAAGCAAAAAAAAAAAATCCTAAAAAAGGAATCAAGCTCCCTAACTGCAAGTGAAGCCACTGTCATGTAACAAAAACAGAGGGTCTATACAATCCTTGTAGATAATGTTTTTTATTTCTCTATAAAGTTTATTCTGTCACTGTTGAACTAGCTAATGTTTGATGGGGCACCATCTTATGCTATGTCATCACTAATTTCTTGGTAGCTTTGAAATTATTGAGATAACAGTCAAAAGGAAATGTTTGGGTTTTTTTCCCTTTCTTGCCCTGATATTTAATTACCCTGAGTTTTCTCATTTTAAATATTTGAGGAAAATGTAGTTAGAGTCTTTTTCTGGTTTCAGTGATGTGCTAGCTAAAAGAAAATCAAAAAGGAGAAAAATATAAGTAGTAGTAATTAATATTAGAATAATTACAGTTTTATAATTTAATATAAATTTAATTAAATCAAATCCTGTATTAAGCAATCTTTATATTAAATTATAATTTGTCCAGGCAAAACTAAGAGGAATTTTGAAAGGTAAGAAAGCCATTTGTTAGGAAAGACATAAACAGGCTGGTGATTAAAGTACTCCCTTTTGTACCTTTTCCTGCTTTTCTAAGTGACTAATAATGGATAATCATCCTAAGAAAATAATTAAAATAATTACCAAATAAACAGAAAATCAAAAGTTAAATAGTAAAACAGTAGTTATTTTATGCTTCTGTAAATCATAAGTATTGAGGAAAGTTCTTTTCCTTCAGACTGCTTTTATATTCTTCAAAACTGTTTCACAGGTTAATATGTTAGTGTTGAATGGTTTGACTTTGAATAAAATCTTTAGCACAAAAACTGATGACAAGACTTTTATCAAAATAAAATGTCTTACTCTTCAAATCACTGTCCTGGGGTTCAGCATTTTTGTTGATGGATACATCTGTCTTGCTGTTATGGTGAAGTAGCCCTTTCCTGTGTAGTGAATTTTTAAGTGGATTTTGTTTTGGAAAGCAATTTAATGTTTGCTGATAACGTTGATTGGTACTTTGTCAGTGTTAGCTTTTAAGCTTCTGTTCTGGTCTGCTTAATTTTTTGAAATAACTTATTTGATTAAGTGATGCTTTACCACCAACAGTTCAGCTGGCTTTCTGCTGATAGCTGGATTTTCTTTCTTTGATACTATTTTGCACTTTTTGAATCTCTTTATCATTAGAATTAAAAAGTGTAGGTTAGATTCAGACCTTTCCTCTCCTCCCTGACTCTGCTATTCCTTTTCTAGATATGTTCCTAAAACTGGGGCAGAGTGTACCCTCTGCAAGTTTGCTGATGACACAAAACTGGGGGGAGTGACAGGCCAGAGAGTTGTGCTGCCATCCAGAGGGATCTCAACAGGCTAGAGAAAAGGGCTGACAGGAACCTTATGAAGTTCAACAAAGGGAAGTGCAAAGTCCTACCTCTGGGAAGGAACAAACCCTGGTGCCAGTACATGCTGAGGACCACACAGCTGGAAAGGAGCTTGGCAGACAAGGACCTGGGGTCCTGGTGGACACCAAGCTGCACATGAGTCAGCACTGTGTCAGAGAACGCTAATGGTACCACGTTGTGCATTAGGCAAAAGTATTGCCAGCAGGTCAAGGGAAGTGATCCTTACATTCTGCTGAGCACTGGTGAGGTCACACGTGGAGTGCTGTGTCCAGTTCTGGGCTCCTTGGTACAAGAGAGACATGGACATACTGCAAAGAGTCCAATGAAGGGCCATGAAGCTGATGAAGACACTGGAGGATCTTTCTGAGAGAGCTGGGACAGGGAAGGCAAGGCAAGGCAAGGCAAGGCAAAGCAAGGCAAAGCAAGGCAAAGCAAGGCAAGGCTCATGGGGGGATCCTATTAATGCCTATAAAAACCTGAAGGAATAGTGCAAAGAGGATGGAGATAAGTTCTCCAGGATATTCCATCTGAACACCAGGAAACATTTTTTCTGCTGTGAGCATGACCATATACTGGAACAGGATGCCCAGAGAGGTCTTGAAGGTTCTTTCCTTGAGATATTGAAAAGCTGGTCCTCAGCAACTGGCTCTAGATGTCCCTGCTTGAGCAGAGCAGTTGGGCCAGATGACTTCCAGGGGTCCCTTCAACCATCCTGTGATTAAGTAGTTGCAGTAGCAGTTGTAATAGCAGACCTATCTTTTTTGATGAAGGTACATTTATTGGCCTGGTCCGTTATCTTGCTTTTCCCAACACATATTTTTCCTTTATAGTAAACACATCCATTCTAGTAATCTCCCTCCCGCCCTTCCCTCAATAGAAAAGGAAGTCTGGCTTTGTAGGGGGGTGGGGAATCATTATTAATCACAGAAGGTAAAGAAACAATTTATTTTATGCCTTTCAGATTGATAAGGAGTTATTTGCTAGAAACCAGAAAGCCTGGTTGTGGGGGTTTTTTACTCTTTACATTTACTAACTTATCTAGAAGATAGGTGCTTTTGCACAGTGTTTTGGAGGAACACTCTACAAGCCAAATACTCTGATCTATTGCTGCCTCAATAATACCATGAAGTGATAGGGTATAATTATGATAAGGACAGTTTAAATATATCTCCTACAACAAGATTTAATGATTTATCCTTGAAATTGGTCATATTTTACTTACCTTGTATATATTTTTAATTTGTAATTTAAATAATCTTATTGGATTCAAAAGACTAACTATGAACAGGATATGGTTCAGTAATCAAAAGATTTCAAAATATAGCATTATGGCAACAAAAATTTAATATTTTGTTTGAAATATTTATATTTTAAAATACTTCTTAGAAGTGAAGGTTGTACGTGAATGTCCTGGCTTGAGAGACACAGGACTAACTTTTCTTCTAATGCTGGGGAAAACTGCACTTTTAGAAGACTCTAGTGTCTGAATTCATGAAAATATTTACTTTAAAGCCAGCTAGGCTATGTGGGATTCAAGGTTTTAGTGTTTTCAAGCCTTGCCAGGTACAGGGATGAGGAGGAGCAAGGCCTGGGCATTTGACCCAGGCTGGCCAACAGGATTATTTCTTACTACAAACATCACATTCAATATAAATTAGAAAATTTTGCTGCATAGCTCTCTCTCCCTCAATGGCGGTGGTCCAAACAACTCCTTACCCCGGTACCGGACCCCTGAGGCCTTTCTTTCCTCCCAAAGCCATTGCCCTTGCGGTGTCCAACATTTGCTGTCCCTGCTGGGAGTGCAGAGCTTCCTACTGATATAATTGGCTGAGTATAATTCTTGTATATCTTATATCAGTATCAGGATTAATATTGGTTCTTTAGTATTATTGTTAATTATTTAGTCTTATTCTATTAAATCTATTTATATTTCAAACCTTGTGTTTCTTTGTGTTCCCCAGTTCCTCTTTCTGGGTGGGCAGAGGTCATCGGGTGGTAGAATAATGGTCTAAACAACAATAAATTGTTATGAGTTTTCTCAAACCATAACAATGAAGAATGAACTTATAATATATGAAGGTAGCTTGTCAACTGTGTGTAACATGACATCACTGAAGTATTCAAAGGTATGTTAGTATAATACCCTGTAACAGGGAATGGACATCTGCTGTGAAACACAGTCCAGCAAACATCTTGGAAATTTTACAAGAAAGGTGTACTCCTCTCAGCAAGAAAATAATTTGTCAGCTAAAGAGAAAACCAAATTCTGCACAGGTAGGAAAGTATACCCGCAGAGAAAATAGTTAAAAGTTATTTGGCAGTAAAATGCATTTATAAAAGGCTGTTATGGTAGAAGGTTCACTCAACATTTCAGAAGCAGTGATCACAAATGAGCATATAGGACTGCTACAAATACCAACTTTTCAACCACTGACCCTTTCAAATGCAATGGCTTGAAATTGTAGTCATTAGAACAACTAACATTTCATGAGTATGTACCATTAAAAAATGTCAAAGAATATCGATCACAGCTTTGAACCTGCCAAAACACAAATGCAGAAACTTGCTTTTTCAGGCATGGGGTTTGTCTGAAAATGAGATTCCAATCCTGTTCTATCTACTTCAAAAAGAGTGTACTTGATTTCTGAACAACCCAAGACTACTGAGAGAAAATAAGTCTGGAAATTATGTTAGATTTTTTTTTTCCTGATTCATAAAAGCATATCATAACCTGTCTGATTATCTGTGGTTGAACAATTTGGAATTAATAATTTCAATTGAGCAGGAGAGGCTAGTGCAGCAATTTCTGAGTGAACTGGAGTGACAGTGTGATAAGTTTGTTTTACTCTGTTAAACAGTCCTCCTGAAAATACTGTGTCAACAGTGAACCATTTCTCAAGATCTACAAGAGATCTCCAGTGTTCTGTGCTGGTCAGGATTCATCCCTCTCTTTTAAAAGCTTCATCTCCTTAGACTTGGTACAATTAGAGAGAGAAATATATGCCCTCAATATGTGATTCAGCCCTTGAGCTATAATGTCCCTAAAAGCAGCTATGGACTTGGTAATTAAAATCAGTTGGCATGAGGCTAGATCCTGTCCATATTCCTTTTGAGCTGTTGAGCTCTTTGCTGTTCATGGCGAGTATGAAGTTACAGAAGCTGCTCAGAAAAAGTTATCCTTTTTTTCTCTCTTATTCTTTTTGAAAAGCTCTTATCTTTCCTTTCTTTTCCTTTCTTCACCTTTTTAAAAACAGTTTTAGGATTATTTCCAGTGCTAATTCCTTGAGAAAATGATGATGTTTTTTCTCATGAATTTATTAAAAAATAATTCTTTCCTTACAATTGTTTTATGTGTTTTATTCAGTAATAAGAATATTTTTGCTAGTTATAATAACACCATACACTATATAACGGTATATAATGACACTATATAATACTATGTACTATACAGTATACAACTGTATACTACAAATTATAATATGGATTTGGTCAAGCAACAGTACATATATACTTATATATTCATACAGACTGTATTCTGTTGAAGATGTCATAGAATAATTTCTGTGTCAAAAAATATCTAATTAATCAGGCTCATCACTCTGGTTCTATACAGTATTTATAAAGTTCTTTTTGATCACTGAAACAAGTTAAAATAATCTCTCAGATCAAATGCAGCTCACTTTAGTACTGTGCTATGAACCACCTGTAGTATCTATGATAAGCAAAGCTTATTAATTTGTCAGAGTGAGCATGTCATGTTAAATTCTGTCTGGAAAGATACATTTTTGTAGAAAAGGAATTGATCTTATCAGGAACAATTTGTGAAATTGATAATTCTATAATTATCAGGGCATGTAGTGATAGGACAAGGGGTAATGGTTTTAAATTGAAAGAGGGGAAATTTAGATTAGATACTAGAAAGAAATTCTTTACTATGAGGGTGATGAGGCACTGGAACAGGTTGCCCAGGGAAGTCGTGGATGCCCCATCCCTGGAGGTGTTCAAGGCCAAGCTGGATGGGGCTTTGAGTAACCTGCTCTAGTGGGAGGTGTCCCTGCCCATGGCAGGGGTGTTGGAACCCAATGATCTTTAAGGTCCTTTCCAACTCTAACCATTCTATGATCCTATGATTCTATATGTTTATTGAAACTTGGCATAAAAATACATGTAAAATGTTCTATTTTGTATAGACTTAATAGTATAGCCTAAACAAAGCTGTACAATAACTTTTCAACCTAACATCAATTTTCATCAGGATCATGAATATACAAAGCTGTTACAGAATCACACAAATCACAGAATGATATGGGGTTGGAAGGGACCTCTCAAGATCACCTAGTCCAACCCTCCTGCCAAAGCAGGTCCATCTAGACAGGTTGCACAGGAACGTGTTCAGGCAGGTTTTGAATGTCTCCAGAGAAGGAGTCTGATTTTTCCTCTGAATTATAGTAGAACATAGATAATGATTCAAAAACAATATACAACCTGCCATTCACTAATTAAGATTTTTCTTTTCATTCTGCTTTTTCTATAACCATCATATCACCTGGAATGTTTTAACTTTAATTTTACTGTTTCTGCTGAGCCAGAGTGGTAATTTTAACGAGTAAAAGATTAATGGTTTTCTTTTTTCCCCCAGAGGACTTTTGCCAAGAGCTTATACTAATACAGGTCAAACTTTGAGCTAAAATGACTTAATAGTATCCTTTTAGGGAATGATGGTAGTGTTTCTGTTGTTTTGCTAATGATATTACATAGTAGCATATTACTGAAAGGTAGGAAAATCTGCAGAGATTAAGAGTATTATTCATATTCACAGTTCACTATGAAATCGGGTCTTCTCTTTAAGCACAAATCTTCGTGCCAATCTGCTCTATTTCAATGCCTAGGGGAAAAACTGTATCTGTCAAAAAAGTTTCCTAACACAGCTTAAATGAAATGTCAGGATAAAGTTTGTACTTGTTCTCTTTAGGGACATATCTTTATGAATGTGTTTAATACTCAGAGGAGATTTACAAATAAATAGTTAAAAGAAAATCGTATCTATTTTGCTCAGCCAGCAGCCTGAAACTCAGAAAGTGCTCCTCGGTGTGAATAAACTGTATTTGAAAATAAAATTTTACTTCATAATTGAGATATCTAAGTCTCCTGCTTGTGGCAGCCATATTGCTGACAAGATGCTGGTAGAATGATGCCCTGTGTCACATTCTATTGAAAAAAAGAGCTGGTTTTAATATTACACTGCCATATTAGTAGCTGTTAGTTTTGAATTTCCTTCTCTGCATAGCTAACTGGTGAGAGGAGTGTGGCCTTATGTGTACAGAACAAAGGGACAAATTTTAGTTATGACAGCTAAATGATATATATGAATAATTTATACTAAGGTATGAGTATTAGTTAAAAAAGATCAATTTTTGCAAATAATATTATTTTGACCCTTGTATATGGGTAAACAGAAATCAAATCTTGATGTAATTATGGGTTTACCAAGTGTCTCAGTATTTTGTTGTAGAGGGTAGATTTACATAGTATATTTTAAATAAATGTCTGCAATCTTTGACCTTCTAGCATAACACAGCCCCCAAAGAAATGAATGCTAATTCTTGGCAGGGTTTATTAACTCAGTCTTGGCATCATATTATTGTGGTCAGGCAGGTTTCATCTGGCTTTGAAACTTAGGCAGAGCAAGCTCACGTGTCCTGAAAATACTATATTGTCATACTTTGTCAGGGTAAACTTTGATCCTTATTATTATTATTTAAAATGTATACTGATGTATAATGTTAGAATGTATCCTGTTAGAAAAATTGTGCTGAATTTTTTCTGGAGGTGAGTGTGTGTTAGGTAGCTTATAACTCTCGCTATCTAGGTATTTATGAGAAGCACAGTCTTAACGCTAACATTAGCACTATAAATCAGTGTTTTTTTCTTCTACTTCAAGTTTGGAAGGTGGCAGGTTTGGGTAATTATGTCCTGCTTAGGCTGATATTTCATAAAAGATTCTTAGGACAGATGCCACAGAAGGCAACATGAGTCCTGCAATGAGAAGTCCAAAGAACTTCTAAAAGTTGTGTACACATGTACTGTCATTTGTATAGATACCTATGACTAATTAGGTTCAATATGCCTCAGTATTATTAGCCTTGTTTAAAAAAAATAATTGTCATAGTAATAATGGTGTTCAGGACTGTCTCTTGTTATGCCATTGTTGAGGAATTGTAGTATGTTAAGTTTCCATACCCTACAGTTTTCCTTCAGGAGATTGTATATTTCAGTAGTTATCCTTTCTGTGCCTTCTTTTTTTTTTTTTTTTTGGTTTTGTTTTGTTTTGTAAGTGTATTTTATTGATTGTTGTTTGGGGTTTTTTGTTTGTCTGTTTGTTTGTTTTTCCCTGATGCAAACGCTTTCACCTAAAGGCTAGAATCATAGAATCATGAGTAAGGTCAGTGCAAGACGATGAGGATTTATTATCTGAACACCTTTACCGGCAGCACACTCATTCTCCTGTGACAAGGTGATCCACTTAGTGGATGAGGAAAAGGAAAGTTCTCTACCTAGACTTTAGTAAAGCCTTTGACACCATTTCCCACAGCATTTTCCTGGAGAAACTGGCTGCTCATGATTTGGATTTGGTAAAAAACCGGCTAGATGGCTGGGCCCAAAGAGTTGTGGTGAATGGAGTTAAATCCAGTCATCGACTGGTCACAAGTGGTGTTCTCCAGGGCTCAGTATTGGGGCCGATTCTGTTTAATATCTTTATCAATGACCTGGACGGAGACATTGAGTACACCCTCAGTAAGTTTGCAGATGACACCAAATCAGGCAGGAGTGTTGATCTGCTTGAGGGTAGGATGGCTCTACAGAGAGATCTGGACAGGCTGGGTCAATGCGCCAAAGGTATGAGGCCTCGTGCTGGGTCTTGCACTTGGGTCACAACCACCCCGTGCAATGATGCAGGCTTGGGGAAGAGTGACTGGAAAGATACCTGGTGGAAAAGGACCTGGGGGGTATTGGTTGATAGCCTGCTGAATATGTGCCCAGGTGGCCAAGAAGGCCAACAGCATCCTGGCTTGTATCAGAAAAGATGTGGCCAGCAGGACTAGGGAAGTGATTGTCCCCCTGTACTCAGCACTGGTGAGGCTGGTGAGGGGCCTGGAGACCAGTCTTATGAGGAATGACTGAGGGAACTGGGGTTGTTTAACCTGGAGAAAAGGAGGTCGAGGGGAGACCTTATCACTCTCTACAACTACCTGAATGGTCAGTCTCTTCTCCCAAGTAGCAATCAATAGGACAAGTTGCACCAGGGGAGGTTTAGGATGGATATTAAAAAAAAGTTCTTCACCAAAAGAACTGTCAAGCATTTGAACAGGCTGCCCAGACAAGTGGTTGAGTCACCATCCCTGAAAGTACTTAAAAGATGCTTAGATGTGGCCCTTAGGGACATGGTTTAGTGGTGGACCTGGCAGTGTTAGGTTTGTGGTTGGACTCAATGATCTTAAAGGTCATTTCCAACCTAAATGAATCTATGATTCTAATATGAAATGGCCCCTATATTGCTAGTTAACAAGGTGTTGGAAACATAAGGTTTCATGCGAGCTTCCTGCTGAGTATGTCATGGATGTTCCGGTTTCTGAGCAATCCCACTAATAGTTTGGGAGGGGGTTGGAAGCCACAACCCACAAGCCTGCCAAGGAGCCTTCCAGCACTTCCATAGTATGGAGGATTGAAGTCCTGAGTGATGTTGAATTTATTAGTGTAGCCAGGGAGTCTTTGGTGTTTCTGTATTCTGCTATGATTGCTAATATGCTTACCTCTGTGCTCTCCTGTTTCCCCACCCAGATGTTTGGTGGATTTGTTGGTAGTTTTTTTGTTGTTGTTGTTGTTGTTTTATTTGTTGAGTCCCTTATCTATCCCCCCAGATAAGGTACATGGACTATTTTTGCTTCATTTACTGTTTATACTATTCACCTATTTTACTCTCCCTCTTTTAAGACTTGCTTGCTGTTGGATTGTAGCTACTTGTTCACCTCTTTCTGCTAGAGGAAGACTAAGTAACTAAAGCCACAATGACTAATATCTTGGATTTATTTTAAGCAATTAAGCCTCATCTAAAGAATTAGGCTTATTAGGCTTAAGGCTCTGCAAGCAGAAGGACTAATAGGAACTCTGCTTAATATACTTAATTCCTTCAGTCTGGTGATCAGTGCAGTCTGTCCGGTGTAGGATAGACTTGAGGCTAACAGCCTCAAGTAAGAACACAGCTAGGAAAACACGATCCTTTGTTATGTGAAATATTTGCATCAGTAAAATGATTTGGACTACTACAGGATTGAAACCTTCTTTTATTTTAGTTATCTAAAGACATAATCTTGAATCCCTGTAGCAAAAACCTGATTGTTCATAGCTCTCATTTCACTTTGGGAATGCAGAGTACTTTGCAAGAAAAACAAAAAAGAGGAAGACATTGAGGTCTATGGCTGTTTGTTCCTTCATTCCTTGTATAATTTTTGTTCTTCGCAGTGGTAAGCATAGTTTTCCACACTCAATGTTGTCCATGAACAGAACATCAGTATTCTATCAGACAAGCTGTTGCAAAAAGAAAAGTAATGCCATGGCTTGAACAAGCCTATACTTATGAGGGGATTTTGTATCACTGTTGATATAGGCTCTGCAGAATATATATATATATATGTTAGTAAAGATGGCTTATTTGACTTCTTCTATAAGAACTTATACACATACTTGTCACAGACTTGTCCTCAAGTTATTGCAAAGGGGTTGGAAGGGACTGTCAGAGATCATCTAGTCCAAGCCCCCTGCCAAAGCTGATTCACCTAGAGCAGTACTTGAAAATTTTGACAGTTTTAATTAGTGTGTAGATAATTCCCGTTCTTTAAAATAAGCATGGTATAAATAATTAGTGAGATATAAATAATTCAGGTAGAAGAGTCATTGGGGGCCTCCTAGATATCATAATCTATCAACAATTGGGAACATTAATATTAGGCATTCCAGCCATCTTTCTAATAAGTGTATTAAATATGCAGCCAGGTCCAAAAGATGAAAGTAGAGATCTGACCTCCATTCAGCAACATAAATAATTAATCTATCTGTCTATCTATCTACCTATCATCAATCCATTCAACTCAATTCTTCAGCTTATTCTGTCAGTTTTGTAGAAAGAGAGAACTTGACTCAGTGAATTAAAGAAGTCTGTAACTAGAACCATGCAGCTTAAAAAAACATTCCTTGATCACACTTAATCTTTTTAGGAGAGTCATAATTTATTTTTTCCTTGTACTTGTGCTGATTTCCATTCTTAACTTTAGGCTATCAGGTTTGAAAAGGTAGTTTGCTGATTATTTCATTTACTCTAGTGTTATATACAAATGTTTTATTTTGCTTTTGTTGTCTCAATGTTAGAAAGAATATTCAGTGAGAACATCACATTCTGTGTAAGGTGCTTCACAAACATCACAGACAGGGTTTGTTTAAAGAAGTCCTTATTTATTTGCATCTTTGAATAGGGTAATGCTCATGTGAGGAATCAAATCCATTGAACAGGATGGCTGGTTGCTATTTGGATGGTGATAGGAGTCCCTGTTGCAAGGGCCCCTTTCAACAGTATCTTCACCCGAATCAGCTGAGACTTTCCAAACTGTTCTAATGAATCTAGATAGTAGATGGTCCTATGTGACCACTTTAGAAAATGCATGATCATTCTCCGAGTATTATCTTAAAATGGTGTACAAAACATTTCTTGTCTGTCCTCACTACATACAAAAGACTGCTATGTGACCAAACCTGCATAAACAGGAACAGTTTATGCTATTTTATATTATTTATATATCTTTCGGTCAATTCTACATCAGGAATTGGTAGAGTCTCTGAAACTGCTAGATTGCCCACCCAAGAGAACCAACACAATTAAGTGCACAAATAACACCTACCAATTGGCCTATGTGCAGCATTGGGGTATGTCTAGGACTGTTCAAAACTCCCACTTTCTGCACCAGTTAATCATCAAATGTTTTGTTTGACAGTGTCTAGGAGCTCAGTCAATCATTTTATCTCAAGTCAGTTTGCTGTTTCAAATCGGTGCATTGTCTCATCTATGCAGGGACTATCTGGGGAGTTTCTAGATAACACATGGAACTGATGACTAAGAGCACCATGGCTGCATGCAGGAACAGTCCTCATACCCAGCCAAAAAAGTGGTACAGCTGTAGGAAAAACTTTAATTTCATCCTTATTTCACAATTATAACTTAAATTCAGTGCTGACATAAGTACACAGATTCTTGGAAAGGTAAGTGTGTACACATAGAGGAGCTAAAAATAATGTTCAGGGCTACTTATTGGAAAGGGAAGATGAGTCTTTCAGTGTTTTGCAACCCTCATTCTGGTTTCTGTACTTGATAGGATCAAAATCATAAAGCTAGAAATCACTATCCAACTACATGCATTTATTACTATGCCAGTCCACTTTAGGAATTTATTTATATTTGTGGTTTAAAATGTGAAGGTTTATTTTGGGTTTTTTGACATGTCTTAGTATTTATATATACTCTCAGAGGGCTTCTCAGCTAAGGTCGTGTTCAGATTGCAGGTTGCATTAGTACTTCTACTCCCATTATTATGGCCAACTTTGTCTAAATGTGAATAATTTGAAAATCAAAACAAAACCAAAAAAGCAGACAACTTTATATAATTTGTATTAATTCTGTATACCATTTTTTTATGTGTAATAAAATACACTTCGGAAAAGACTCATTTTTATTGTTCTTACATGTTTTTTCATGATAATTTTTTCTATTGCAGAACTAATTAAATATAATTCTGAAGTTCTCTCCTTTAAATGTAATTACCTTTTAATCAAATGCATACATGTTTCTCACTATTATTGGTTAACATTTAGCTACTTTTTCTATTTCTTTCTCTTCCACTTATGGCTACAATTACACTTTGCACTTATGTAACGTTATTGACATGGGAATCTTGGCAGAGGCAAGAAAAGTGCAGTCTGTGTTATATAGATTGGATAATCACAGGGTACTATATCCTAGATTTCAAGAAACGGGTCTCAGATTTTTTTTTACCCTGAAATTTTGATGTCTGGCTTAGCACACTTAACCTTTATTTGCCTGAGTATTTACATGTTCTGCATTTCTCAAATATTAAAACTGGAAATATTAATTCAATAACCAGAGCGAAGAGATGTCTTTCTTAAAGAGGAGGAATCTAGAAGGATTTTCTAAGGTCAGGAATCTGATTTGGCATCTGACTTCCTTAATGCCCTGGTCCCCTTCACTGCAAAGAAATTTCTAAATTTACCATAACCAAAGCTGGATAGCTAATATCATAAAACAGATTAAATGGATACCTCCTTAAAATGTTTCAGATTGCAGATCTCAATCAATGCTACTCTGAAACAAACTGTCTTAAAATACAGCCCTATGTGGCTTGACATTGGAAGTGAATATAAGACATCAGTTTCCTGGCTGCTAGAACTTTCCTTCTGATCGCTCTTGTGAGCACTGTCTCATGTGGTTAAGCCTGTCAAGCCTACAAATGGGGATTATTTCTAGCTGTAATTCATTAAAAAAAGTTTGATGGGATGATCTTTGTCCAGCTTCTTCTCTAAACTCTAAAAGACTAAGAAGTCAGGGGAGTCAGAACCTACAAAGGCAGGGCAAGTGATAGAGGTAATTCAAAAAGATAGACAAATATTAGGAAATGGAAGCAATTAACTGGACAATGATGATGTAAGCCACATCTTAGCTTACTTTTCTAAAAATCTATATCACTCCATTAATCCACTGGATATGTTACATAGCTGACAGGTAAAATTAGGATAGATGTAGTGTGCTCAGCTTCCACCCAAAACTATTTATGAGTAACTTAATCAAATCTACATGTGTGGAAACAAGATAAGGATTGTGTTTCTCTTACCTTCTGGGCAATAAATGGGTGCAAATATGTGAGTGAAACATCAATCCAATGTAATAGCATTTTATGTTCATTTTATAGTCCCTTTGTGCAGATACAAGTAGAAAAGTATAGAAGAGATTTCTGAAGTTCTTTCTAAGAAATGGAGTGTTCTCAAATCTGTCTGCCTCTCCTGAAATCATGTCACCTCCAAATATGTATAAAAAGTAATTGACTTTTGCCAATGCTTTGTGTAGACATGTTAGTTCCTCTGCTGTTTGGATGTTTAACTATTTATCAGTAACAGCACATGGATGTTGAATTGAAGTATTGACATTGTTTACCATACGGTATACACAAATACTGTCCCTTATGGAGGAAGGGTGTGTGAATCGGTTGAAGAGTGAGTGACAGATCACATATGCAAAACCTGTTAGATGAATTAGCAATCTTAAAATTATGTATGGTTGATTATTGTGGATGGGTCCTTCATTATTAATGTGAAAGAAGTGCACGAAAATAGTCTTTGTCATCTGAGCATCACAGTTTGGCTTTCTACATTTAATCAAAAAGATTCTGAATTTTATGCAGCAGTGTTGTTACTGGAGTTGGCTCCTGCACCTTCATTTCAAAGATCTTATCTGAAAAGGAGAAGCTCGAATGTTTTTGGTAACCAGCCAGACTTATCTGTCAAATAATGGCTTCATAATAAAGATTTCTCAGTGCAGGTTATGCTGTGTTTGAAAGGGTGTGGGAAGCATGAACTACCTCATTTAATAATAAGATAATAATTATTTCATTAATCTATGAAGATAACGGCACAGATTTATAACTGTTCTTATATGCATGGCTGGAAAGAATGCTCT
>JAOXNO010000001.1:169823983-169835645 GCA_028565335.1 Limnodromus scolopaceus
GGCCAGGCTGGATGGGGCTTTGAGCAACCTACTCTAGTGGGAGGTGTCCCTGCCCATGGCAGGGGGGTTGGAACTAGACAATCTTTAAGGTCCCTTCCAACCCAAGCCATTCTATGATTCTATGAAATAACTGAATGCACATTTTCACCAATAAGTTCTAAAATAAAAAGATGTCTGCAGACATCACTATTACTGTTTTGTCTCCAGCTGGGGCTGGGAGAGACAATTAACCTACATGTCGAACTCCAAAAGAGATATTAAGGATGTGATTCTCAGTTAGCAATGGAATTCCATCTGCAATATAGAGCAAGATGACTGGGAAAAATGGAGCTCAAGGTATATTCTTCTCCAACATATTTGCTGTTAGGCTGGTTTTCGGTACTTGGTACCCAGAATGTTAGATTTTGTACACCGTTTTTTGAATATTTAGCTATTCTGACTACATAGGAAGCCAGACATTCTGCTTAGCCTCCAAGTCTTATTAGATACCTATATGTGTATAAATGACATGCCAAAAGATGTTGAACTTTTTAAATCTTTTAGTAGACATTGTTGTGCTTAGCTTATCATCTCTTGAAGATTCTTCTGGCTTTGTTCAATATTCTATGAAAAGTATAAGGCAAGATCCTGTAGAGGAAGAAAAACTCTCCACATGATTGTATTACTAATAATTGTGTATATGAGAGAAGAGAGAAGACAGTGGTGTGTGTGCAGGAAGTCTTAACAGTAGAATTTTCTAACTTGTGTATTTGTCTTTGTAAATATAACAAACCGCTGTCTTCCCTTCATTGAACTGCTACTCCTTGCTACAACTAAATCCATTGTGTATGGTGCGTTTTGAATATGTTACACAATGTTTCATGTTCTCTTTGCCCTTAAACTACTTTTTTTCCAGTTATCAAGTCTGCATTTCTTTAGCTATGAATAATTGACCTTTGGTGACCTGTTTATAGTCTTGGGGATAGCAACTTACTTATCACTAGCATCTATTTTAAAATTATAGTTATGCCACCTAGTTATACAAATCTAAGCAAAAATATAGCAAATTAAGTAATAACCACATTTGATATGTTGGTGTTTTGGTGGGTTTTATGGGGTTTTTTTGGTTGGTTGGTTTTGTTGGGGTTTGTTTTTTTGTTGTTATTACAGCTAAATAAGACAAATTAAACTCCAGAAAAACTAACACATGTTCAGACAAAGGGTGAAAAGTCTTCTCTTCAGAGCTTTGCCAAGTTAATACGGTCACTGTAGCTTGTTACTAGCAGTGGCACTTATTTATGTATTAGTCTGCAGAATATACTCTGAAAGTTTATTTTATGGGTTTGTTGTGGTTGGTTTGTTTGTTTGTAATATAGAAAATTTTTCTTGGAATTTTAATGAAAGGGGGAATAATGGAGAGTCTTTACACAAAGATAATATTGCCCACCACTTGACAACAGTGGGATTCATAAGGAATTGTAACTCACTGGTTACAAAACTTTATAAATGGGACAACACTTCAGAACAAATCCTCAAAATAATTTGTAATATAGGGTAGAAATACCAGGAAAAGAAAAATTAGCCACATAAAAATAGAAAAAGATAACAAAAAAGTTTAGAGATGCATTCAGCAGGGCTGTCTTTCCCATTTCTTCTTCACTGCTTACCACTCAGCTTGTTCTGAATCACAAATACACACAGCTTATAAATTACTGTTGACTTAGGCAGTTACAAACTGCATAACTTCCCAAGGTCTGCACATTTATGTAGTTTAGGTAGGCACATTTGATATTTTGGCAGGATGACTTCTGTAGGGGCTTTGCTACCCATTGGCCAGTAAAGAGTCAAAGGTCTTTGCTTGAAAGCAGTTAACCCTGAAGGGATTTTGTCCGAGGTATGTGATTTTCTATATGCAAGGAAGAAAATCCCAGCTAAAAAACTGTAAAGGTCACAAGGAACTTAGAGAAATGTAACTTTCAGTTCTCATTTCATGGCAGAGGAGAGAATGTAGCTTTATAAAATTAATCTTTACTGCTTTTTCCTTCACTGTATACTAAAGCTATCAAATTCTGGGATAAAACGGTTAAAGGATTTTAATTTTTTTTTCTTAAAGTGTCAGCATATTCCATATTTCTTCCTCCCGCAGAAGAGAACAGTTCTCTAGACTGAGTCAAATTTTATTTGAGCATTCAGCAAAGTAAATGATTACTTTGGATAACGTTTTAGAGTGATGTCAGCTAATAGACTTGATTAGAACTGAGTCAGCAAATAGTTTTGCTTTTTTCCTTAACAGGACTTGAGTACATAGAAATGGCTATACAATGCTGAGAATGGATGGCAAAAAAGTGTCTATTTTTGTCAGTGTGTAAAAATCCAAGTCAGGAAGAAGTCCATCCTGTCTTATGGGCTGAAGTGTTATAATGGCTTATAATGAGATTAAAAGTTTGTTTCAGAAATAACTTTTGTCTCATAAATAGAAAAAAATTTCAAAATATGTATGGCTAGTCTCAAACTAACCCTGCTTTCTTCCCACCAAATGAAAAGTATGCAATATTTGTGCATCTGTATGTATTTGAGGTGATTGCATTTGTGTTTGTGAGATATTAGTGAAGTCTGATATTTTTCTTGCTAATGAGAGTCAGTCCTTAGAACTTAAACCCACCAATTTCTGTAGCATCTCATCTTTTCTGTATAGACACATTAGAAACAGTTACAACTGAAATAAAAATTTGAACACTCAGGAAGCTGAAGGTCTTCAGGAAAGAGGAACTTTCCTTTGCTACAGTGGAATAGTTCATTGTTCTTTAAGATCCTGATCTTGAATAGACCTCTCTGTACTTAGCTATCCACAAAAGGTTGCAAGGATGTAGTCACTCTCATGCCACTCTGCTTAAGGGACTACACTGCAACAAGGACCAAAATCTGAAATGCAGCAGTGGAAGTACACACAAGTATGGTATTGTTCAATTAGGTTGACAAAAAAAACACAGAAAGGGGTTAAAATACTAAAGATCAATTTTAAATTACAATAATATATAATACACACATCTTTTGCCACCATTTCCTCATCAACTTTTTCACTCAGTCCTTCACATGAATGCTTGATGAATTTTTAGGAACGTGAAAAGTATGGGAACAGTCTTTCCCAGCAACTGAGTAAAACACTCATCAGTAAAATGAAAGGCTGGAATAAATTTATGGTTGGACTAGATGATCTTAAAGGTCCCTTCCAACCTAGGCAATTCTGTGATTCTCCAAAAATTATTGTTAAATTAGTTCATTGATAAAAATGTACTTAGAGTAATTATCAATAGATCCTTCCCCAGCTCTAGTGAAATACCACCAGTGCTTGCCCGGGTACTGGTGAGTGCAGTTCAATTCATTAATGACGTGGAACAAAGCACCACACTTTCATTTTAGAGCAATTCAGAAGAGACAGCTTTAAGATCTTCAGAGAACAAAGACTGGATTCAGAGAGGTCCTGAGCAGTTGGAGCAATGGTCTGAAACGAGCAGGACAGGATTTAGGGGAAGCAAGAGCAAAATGCTGCAGTTAGTACAGCAGTCAGCCCATCCTTCCATCTTGCCCACAGCCCAGGATGCCATGTCAGCCCCCCAGGACCATCAGCCCCTGCCTTAGCGATGCCACAGAATGGCAGGTCTCCAGCTCCCCACAGCCCTGCCCTTCCTGGCCATGGGTCCCACCATGCCAGATCCACCTGCAGGCCAATGTCCCAGCATGGCCTCAGCCCATCCCTGTTCCCCAGGAAGGTTCTCAATGTCCAGGGCTGGGGCTGCTTTAGTGCCCCCAGCTGCCCTGCTCCCACCCCTGCTGAGGGGTGGGAAAAATATTCTGGTTCATACAAAATTTTTCACCTAACTGTTCCACTGAGATAAGTAACTTCTTTTGCATTTTCTAAAAGAAGAAAAATATTGTTGGTATAGATATATGTCTTGTTTGACATAAGCTAATATCTTAAATTTATGTCCTTCTACAATAATAAATGCAAACTGAAACTTATGACCTATTTTCAGATTCATTTTAATCAGTATTTCAAGAAGGAGCAATATCAGATAACATAGTAACAGTTACGTTTTTTTAAAAAATTACATTAAGCAATGTTCACTATAAATTCTCCAAATTTTATGGCTAATTTAGTGTGATATCTGTCATAGAGGTTGTTTTTGAATGGAATTATGTAATTCATTATTTATATAGTCTAGGGATTGTGCTGTCAATTTTTTGCTAAGCAGAATGTTTTTTGCTAGTAGAATGGTGCCCAAAATAGGGTCTTTATATGAGTTATTTTTGTTTTCAATAACTTTTAAGCTCTTATATTAATGACTGGACTTATGCTCAAAAATTCCTTAAAAGATATTCTCTTTCACTACCAGTATCCCACATTCACTTCCAGTATTCTGCATTCCCACCCTTGCTTTGTGATTTATTTATTTATTTTTCTCAAAATAGATATTGAATTGTATTGCACTTATTTTTTAAATATTTTTGAAATTATTTTTGCATGGATTTTCTTTCTCTCCTGTTGCACATCTTTTTGAGATTTCCAATGGTTTTGCAATTATATCTTTTGTTCCATTCTATTTATTTCAAAATAAATATCCACTGCAGTTCCTAGTGTATTATTTGATTTGTTCTATTGTTTTTATGTAACCCCCTTGTATTTGTAATTACTTTTCTTTCTCCCCACATGCTTAGCTTTGCAGTGAAGCAAGAACTGAAGAGAAATGGTGTCTTCTGATGACACACATTTTTCTCTCTACTGGACAGAAAGAAAGTAGTATTAAAATTTATTGTGAATGAGTGAAATATTCCATTCTAAATTATGCTATATCCAGACTAAATAGGCTGATTTTAGATTAGCTGGAACAAAGACTCTGTATGCAGCTTGATAGATTGTTTCACAGCAAGAGGCAAAATTTTTCAAGAGGAACATACAGAAAAGAAAACTTGGGAGGAAGTAACAAGGAGTTAGGTTGGTTGCAAATCATTTTTATTTTAGCTGCAACTACAGAATCTCTATATCATATTTCTAATAAAGATACTTTTTTTTTTAAAGAACCATAAGATCTCCACACACTTATAAAAACTTACAAACCCTGTCATTTTTGAGTATAGAATTTAGAGTCAAATCATCCTCGGTTAATGACTGCTTTAGTTTCTTCATTTTCATGAAATGGACAATGGCTAGTTGGCACATGACAGTCCATATCTAAGGTAATAAACTTTCTCTGCCTTCACACCATAATGGCTGTATGCAAAGCTCTATTGGAGGCAGTCCCTGTACATTTTAATACCAGAGCATGCCTGGGAATTGTTCAGGAGAGTGCTAGTTGGAGTAGGATAAATATATCTTAGGAAAGGTTTGAAACATGCCTAGTTATATTTCAGTGCTGGGCAGGATTTACTGTACCAGTACAGTTACAACTTCTGTGCCTCTACAAAGAATTTCTCCAACAAAGCAGTGTTATTTGTGTGGATGAATACACATACAGGATTTTTTTTCATGATCCTAACTGAAGGAAGTGTGCTGGCAGACAATTTTGACATTTTGAGTTTTTGAGGGGTTTTTTGAGTTTGGGGGGATTTTTTTGAGGTTTTTTTTTTGTTGGTTTTTTTTTTTTTTTTAGCTTGTTGCATCTAATGGCAAAGACAGTACATGAAAAACCTACTCTGAAAATAACAAAACTAAAACACTTGCACTGGAGAGATCATAAGTGGTAACATGCTTTTTCTATGGATTTTTTTTTAGCGATGTTTACTTCTCTCATGTACTATCAGAAGTTTTCAGATGAGCAGCGTGGGAGGAAGCAGTGTGTGGTAGTGCCAGTGATTACAAAAAAAAAAGTGAACCAAGGGCAGGAACTAGCAGACAGTGTGAGAAATTCCCTGCCAAGCAGAGAATCTTGCAGCGCAAACTCACAGCTGGCTTCCTACTTATCTGACACCAGAGGATATCAATGAGCAGGACTGATGGAAACTTCATGTATAAACATGAGAAACAGAGTTAACATAACAGTCAGCGCATTGATAAAGCAAAGGGGATCCAGAGGCAGGTGCTGGTCACAGAAAAAACCTGCAGTGGTGACTACGCACCAAAAGACATGATCCCCAGGACTTGGTGTAGCCGATGAAGTCCTTTGATAGTCACTACAATTAAAGGTCTTGTCCTGGTTTGGGGTGGAGCAGAGACAGCTTTCTCTTCGGTGAGAGAGGCTCTTGCTTATACTTGTTGCAGCAGCAACCAGGGTCAGCTGACTTGGCTGTTTACCCTGTGGAGGGGTTGCACCTGTGGGGAATAGTGGACAGGACAGATGACCCAAACTGACCAATAGGGTATTCCATTCCATTTGCCGTGCTCAGTATAAGAGCTGAGAGTTTAAAGGATTGGCTTTTCTTCAATGGCTTAGCTTTGTTAATGGTTCTCTTTCTTCAGTAACTGGTATCTGAGGAGGACCCTATCAGTTCATCTACTTTTGTTGCTGATCTATTGATTTCTGAATCAAGGTCTGGAATCCAGTTCCCATTTGTCACTGACTCCAGTCTGCAGTTTGGAACTTCCCCAGTGCAGTCTGGTGACATCTCCCTGGGAGCTTGATATGATTTTGTATATATTGTATCTACTCCAGTATTTCCTTTTTATTTTATTATTAATATTTCATTAAAGTAGATTAGGTGTTTTTTTAAAACTCATAAATCTCTTTATCTCTCTTCTTCCTCTCCTTGGAGCAAGCGGTGGTTGTTTGGTCATTGGCCAACCCGGACCAAACTGTGACAGGTCTTCTGGTGCTGGGTGCCATCATCCAGGTTCATACTATAACAAATGCCTGGTGCTCCTCCCTGGGGCTGAACACAACAGTGGTGTCCTCATCTATAAGACACGTCCTCTGGTACATGGAAACATAGAATCGTCTAGGTTGGAAGGGACCTTTATGATCATCTAGTCCAACTGTTAACATAGCATTGCCAAGTCCACCACTAAACCACTTCATGAAGCACCACATCAATCTGTGTTTTAAATACTTCCAGGAATGGTGACTCAACCAGTTCCATAGGCAGCCTGTTCCAATGATTGATAACCCTTTCGGTGAAGAATTTTTTCCTAATATCAGTCCTAAACCTCCCCCGGTGGAACTTGAGGCCATTTCCTCTTGTCCTATCACTTGTTACTTAGGACAAGAGACTGATCCTCACCTCGTTACAACCTTCTTTCAGGTAGCTTTAGAGAGCGATAAGGTCTCCCTTCAGCCTCCTTTTCTCCAGACTAAACAATCCCAGTTTCCTCAGCCACTCTTCATAAGACTTGTGCTCTTGACCCCTCACCAGCTTTATTACACTTTTCTGGACCCGCTCCAGCACCTCAATATCTTTTTTGTGGTAAGGGCCCAAAACTGGACACAGTATTTGAGGTGGGGTTTCACCAGTGCTGAGCAGAGCAGGACACCGATGCAGCTCCTTTACCCAGCATTGCATTAGAGAAGAAAGTGAGCAGCATTGATTGCACCTGGTATGACAAACAGGAGATGAAAAAGATAAATAAGAGCATAAATGCTATCCAAGTGATAGGAATGGTATAGCTAATACAAAAAACTTCCTGGAATAGGGATAATTTATAATTTCTTGTAGCAGAAGAAAGGTTGTCTCCAGATATGAAATGTTAGTTTGCCAAAATTAGATTATGTAATTAAAACTCATCTCAGTAAACACAAAGGAACGTATAGGAAGAATCTGATAAAATAACTGGAGGCACCTGAACACCCTGGCCCAGGTCCTGTGAAGGCTGTCACAGGTATCAGCCCATTGTCTAGCTGTGAAAGACATTAACATGTATCAATGAGAGCTGAGGGCTGCTCTCCAAATTGCTCTACAGACTGAGGGAGGTTATTACCTAAAGAGTGTGCACTTCTTATGGGATACTGGGGAAGACAGTCTTGAGATTGTACCAAGACTTACCATGAGGAGTTTAGGGAAAAAGACCAAAAGACCAAAGGAAGGGAACAAAGTAGATTGGAGACAAGCCAGCATGGGAAAGCAGAGGTAAAAGAAGGCAAAAGGGGCCTGTCACATGTAAGTATCTTCTTGATTAGTATGCTTGTCTGACCATGCCATAATATCTCCTTTCCTCTTTCTCCATTTCTAACTACTTTCGTCAGTGAAAGGAAACCTAGAGAGCATATCAAGGCCCTTAGAATTGAGTGGGAAGAATTAATTCCATTTAGAGAAGTTTCTTGTATTGGTAACTCAGGTTTTTTGGTGAGAAACAGTACCAAGAAGAACTCAGAAACATTAGTTTTTGGTGATTTTGTTCTGAGTGGCGCAGAGGCACCTGCTTCCTAGCGTGATCTGTCACTGCATGGAAGTTTGCCACTTTTCAAAATCCACATCCATGAACTTGCAGACAGAAACTTATGAGGATCATTCAGTCACATCATGATGGTCCAGTTATTAGCCCTATCTGCTCAGCTGTGTGGAAACCAGTCATGTACATAGGGAAAAGCCTAAGAAGATCTCTGAGGGCAAGGGTGAGAGCAGCAGGTTCCTGAGTGCTTTTCTCTGTAATCCCTCCAGTTAAGGAGACCTGAGTAGAAACAGACACAGCAGGCAGACTAACTCATAACTGTGTATCTACTGTCACTAAAGATGTTTTGGCTTCTTTGATAATTGTGCTTCAATTGATGATTAAGGGGTACCACTGGGAAGAGGCGGAATGCACCTAATAAAAAGGGGGGAGAATGTATTTGTGTACAAACATGCTAATCCAATGCAAAGACTTTTAACTGTCCGCTGGGAGTGAGGACTAGAGCCCTGAAGTAATGATTAAGACAAAAGAAGTTAGAGGGAGACTTTCAGAATTCCTGTCAGAAAGGGAGGGAGTTCAGAAGCTTTTTTCAAGCTGCCTGCAAAATGATTGTTAAACTAATGCATAGGAAGGATAGCCAAGGGAAAGAAGAAAGAAATTTAACTTTCTGTAAAAGAGCTGCTTGACTGCACAGAGTTTCTGCACATCTGCACTATGAAACTGCAGATGGATCTAAGACAATATTTGAGGGAACAGAAGAAAGAGCATGAAATGGGTGTGGCTTTCTAGAGATAAACAGCAAAAGTCTCCCTGTACAAGGCCCTCATCCTCATGCCAGATTGTCCAGCTGCTCAGACTTCTGTAGGCAGGGTAGCATGGCATTGTGAAAGCAATTTAGGAAGTTTCTAGATTGCATTGCTAACAATTATCTCAATCAACCAATGAGTGGTTAGTGAGGATTAAAGATCATCTTGAACTTTTGCTCCCTAAGACATAACAAATGTGATCATAGATGGCATTTTCAGTGGTAGTGACTATAACATGACTACACTCAGGATCTGACAGAAAGTAGACAATAGCGCTAAGACTCTAGATTTTAGGGAAGAAACAGTTAGGCAGAATCCCCCAACCATGAAGAGGAAGGTGGACCAAAAGGTCTGTCCAATTACTAAAGGACATTTACAGAGATGTCAGGAAGATATAATCTCGCTGTACAGGAAGATCAGGATTTCCAGTAGAACACTGGGGGTTTTATGCAAGGAGGTTTTAATGAGTGGAAGGGTTTGGGGAGTTTTGTTTTGTTATTGTGGGTTCTTTTTGGTTTTGTTTTGGTTTTTTTTGTTGTTTTTTAGAGAATATATGCAAAGAGAGGCAACAAAGCAAGGGAATAAAAACATTGCCTTGACACTTAAAATAGAAATTAGAAGGACAAAATGAAGACAAAAGTAAAACTATCAAGGGACATAAAGAGTAACAAGAAGGAGGTTCTACAAGCATACTAATAGTGAATGAAAGTTCAGAGAAAATCTGCATCCATTGCTAAATGGAGAAGGCAGTCTAGTGAGTGTTAAGGCAAAGGCACAGGTACTCAACTCCTTTTTTGACTGTAATCTCCAGAAAAACTCAATCCCAGGTATTTGTGTTAAAAAAAATATTTTGGGAAGGAGAGAGACAGCCAACAGTGGAAAGCAACAGATTTGGGACTACTTAGGGAAGCTGGTTGGATTCACATTTGTTGGGGAGAGTGGGATTCAGCTAAGTGTGTTGAAAGAGCTCCTGATGAAACTGCAGGGCCATTATCATCTGGAAAAAATCATTGTTATTGAGAGAGGTCATAAATAACTAGGAAAACGGCTCATGTTGCATACATGTCTAAGAACAGCAATAAAGCAGACCAATAAAACTAAAGGCAGGTCATTTTCACCTCAGTCTTGACAAGATCATGAAGCATGCCCTCTTCAAATCCAAGGTAGGTTTTAAATGCATGACAGATAAGAAGTAATCAAATTTACCAAGGGCAATCTTCCTTGACCAGTATAAATGCTTTCTACAATTAAATGACTGACTACAGGGAGAAGGAAATAACAACAGGTGTATCTCAACTTCTGAAAGGCTTTTGAGACCATTTCCCACAACAGCCTCATGTGGAAGCTGAAGAAATCTGCACTAAATGAACAGATTGTTAGAGGAGCTGAAATTTGGCTTAACAGCCAGGGTCAAATGATAGCAATCAATATCTCAGCCAGCATCCAGTTTGTGGCCAGGAAAAGCACTGTACACCAGGTTTCATGCTGAAGCCAATATTACTCACTCTCTTTGTGAATAACCTGGATGACAAGACAGAAGGCATTCTCAAGAAAATCTTGAACAATGCTGCATTGGGGGGTGATGATCAACACACTGAATGGTAGAGCTCCAGCCCTGGAGGACCATGAGATACTTAATTGTTTGACCAACTGAAGCCTCACAAAGTTCAACAAGTATACTGCCAAGCAGTATACCTGAAGCAGTATATCCCCATGCTCCAGTACAGGCTAGGAAGTAACTAGCTGAGCAGCAGCCTTGCTTGACAAAGTCTTGATAATTCAACTAAACTGATTTTGAGACAACAGTGTACTCTCACTGAAAATAACGTATCGGGCAAAATCTGCAATCAAAACATACAACTATATCCAACAAGTGTGGATAACAAGTACAAGAAAGCCGCTTTTCCAGCCAGCTCCCTACTGATGAGGCCACCACTGCAGTGCTTTGTCCAGTGGTTTGCTCCCCCATAATCAATTATTTCAAGAAGGACAGTAAGAAGCTGGAGAAGCCCCAGTGCTGGTCTACCAAGATACCTAGGAATTTGGGGGTAAATGTGAAAAAAACAGGTCTTGTTTGGTGTGGTGAAGAGGAAGATAAAGAGGTTCTAATAGAAATCCACTTCTTGAAAAGAAGTTACAAATATGATGGAACCACATTCTGGTTTTGACTAGCACGCTGTGAAAAATGAGCCAGTGGTCTCCAGCCACTTGGGAGGTTGACTTTGGACATTAGGACAGATTCCTTCCCCAGGAAGGAGGTGCACTACTAAATCAGATTGCCCAGATAACCTCTGTCCTTAGAGGTTTCCAAAGCCCTGTCTAACCTAACCTAGCATTGACACTACCCTGCTTGAAGGTGTCAGATTGCAGTAGATAACCTCCCAGAAGATGTCATTTCCAATAGATGATTCAGAAAGAAGGTAAATCAGATGTCTTCAGAAAGAAGGTAAATCTGGTCTCCAGCCTTTAAGTTCTCCAGCTCTCACAGTCTCTCAGCTATCAGTTCATTTTTAGAGAAAAGTGAAAATGACATCATATCTTGAAGGTCTGTTCTCATGTA
>JAOXNO010000001.1:169849489-169899902 GCA_028565335.1 Limnodromus scolopaceus
AGGCAGGAATTTTTCAGCTAAGAAAAAAGTTGAAAATATGTGGAATTGGGAGGTGATACAAATTGTCCTGAGGGGAGAAAATGGAAGGGAATAAAGATGCCAATATTAATCATCTTGCACAACCCTGTTCTGAGACCATTTCAGTCTGATTTAACCCTTTACAACTTCTTGTGATACCACCCTTACTTAAGGCTGCCTACAGGTAAATGTAAGGAGCAGAAGAAAAGGAGGGACAGAAAAGAAAGACAACAGGAAGCATCTGGAAAAACCATCAAGGACAAGTACTGCATTTATGTTTGGATGCAAAACAGCTTTTGGTGGCCATGTTGTAAGGGCTTATTGTTTCTTGGCAATCAGTTGCTGAGTAACAGCTTTTATGTCTTCTGTAATATTGTTCAAGATCATTTCCTTGCTTTTGAGATACAAAGAAGTGATACCTAGGAAAAACTATTGCCCCTGTGGAGCTTATAAATATTTAAAAAAAAGAGAATGTATTGCTTTCATCGAAATTGCTGACATCAGTGGTGACTCATTAATTTTATTGCTGTTTATCTAGGCTGGTAAGCACAATACTAGATACCACTAAATAAGTGTTCTCAAGAAGGGAGCAAGCTGAACATACTACAAGGAACTAATATTGAATTATTTGATTTCAATTGAGGCAGAACTAGTTTCTCAAATGCTGTAGGTATGTACCTTTTTCACTTTTACCCGTCACTTTTAAAATTTTTAAAACAGGATCTCTGTACACTTGCAATGGCCATTCCATAGCAGAACCTAATTCTCCTAACTCCAAGTCTTTGTGTAGTCTTCAGCAATTTAACATAAATGTAAAAAACACAAATTCAACTTCCCATTAAGGTCTTCCCACACATAAAAGTTTAGATTCTCTACAAGAATTTTTGTGGCCAAAAATCTCCAACAAACAAAACCACTGAAGTGCATGATATAAAAGCAGAACTGTAATTTTGTCAATCCAAAGAACCTCCCTTATGACATTGTCTTACTTAATGATATTACTTTTCTGAAGAAAAGACATCTGGTAAAAATAATTCAGTAAGAGGAAGCTCAAGGGATTATATTAGTGGTTTCAAACAAATTTTGTGGCAACACAAACTGTTTTTTTCTTTTTTTTTCTCTTTTTTTTTCATATTTTTCTTTTTTTTTCTTTTTTCTAGACATACTTTGATGTAGGTGTCTAAACAAATAAGATGAACAGAAAATGATAAAATACTTTTCCAGCCAAAAACATCTGCAGTGAGAACCTGCAAGTAAACTGAAAATGAGACAATTTCATGCAAAGCAGATTCCCTTTTTTTGCAGATAAAATAAATTCACCACAAGATGGCTCCCCAGCTTCTCCAAAGATCCTTCCCACCCCCCCACACTCTTTTTTTTTTTTTTTTTTTTAATCAAGCTACTCTCCAGTGAAGGCATTGATTATCTTATAGAAGTCTGGAGTACAGCTGAGCAGACTGTGGATTAGAGCCTTGTCTAATAAAATAATAGCTATTTTTACATTAAAGCCCTGGAGATCTCTTTGAAAGGTAATTCTGTTACTTTAATTTTTGTACCCCATAAAAGGCTGTTATCTAGTTTGTGCTTCTGTTCATTTTTTTTTTTCTAACAGACAAAGATTGGTTCAGAGAATTCAAACTGATTTGGAGTTTAAGCCTCCTGGTTTTAAAGGCTAAAGCAGCTTATGCTCCTAAGATTTATAAGTTTCTAAAAGTACTAGGATTTGAATGCCACATATATTTTTTAATTATTATTTTTATTGGCCATTAAATTTTTAAAAGTAGAACTAAAATAAAAAGATGTGAGTTATTATATAAATTCTTTAGTAGAGGATGTTCCCAAAATGATCTGAAATCACATTAGAATAAACAGTATTCTCAAGGAAAATACAAGGTTTGGGGTATTTTTTGTAGTTTTTAAAATAAACAAAAATAAAGATACAACAACTTAATCAGTCAGAACATTATGCATATTTTTTAGAATAGCACTTATGGGATAACTAGATTTTGTTTGCTTTTTGTTAGAATTCTTTTATTTATATGGCCTTCCTAATACAAGGCAGACACGAAGAAGAAGAAAGAACAGAATAACCTTGGGGTGTAAGGAGTGGGAAATTTAATACTGAAGAAGCAGTTTATATCAGCAGAAATCTTTTCAGTTTGTCTACAACAGACAGAGAAACTTGTATTTATGCTGAATAAGAATCTATTTTCTTTGCAAGATCCACATTGTAAGTCTGGAGAGCCTTTCACAGCGGAAGCACAGGAGTGACTGCTTTACTGCAGTCTGAGGGTTATAAACCTGACCATTTTCACTTCTACAAGGTCAGAAGTGCAAGTAATGTCCATTCTGTCTTTACGCCTATTTATGAATCCTTTCTTGACGTCAAAGTCACTGATCAATCACACTACCTATAAATTTCCACTCAGTCACAGGGTAACATTTACCGATAAAATTTGTGCTTTATACTTAGCGCAGAGAAAACACAAGATGAGAATGAGTTCCTTGTTCAGCTATGGAAAGATCACAAGCAAGACAATACTTTCATTAAAACAAAGCTGCTATTCTCAAGAAAAAACCCTGGTGTATAACGAAAGCAGAACATGAAGGAAACTGGAATTAAGCATAACTTTTTAAAACTGAAATGTTTTAAAATGACACTCTAAAATGGATTTTAAAATGTCCATGACACTCTTTTTTTTTTACCTTCTTGTTTTCTGATCTCTCTTACACAATAGCAAGAGTCCAAGAACAAAGCTCAGGCAAGAAGCAACCCATGTCAGCTGTAAGTCCTTCACGCCCATTTTTTGAGTTTGTCTACCTACACTGACAGGTCTCACACAATCTTTCTTTTCATTGACTATAAGCTGTGTCTATGCCATTTATCTAAGATACAGACGTACATACTAAATACCTGTAAGTCAGACACATTCTATCTACCTCCATCTGGGAAAGAGATAGAAAACATTTCAGTTACAATTCATGCTTAAGGCCATAAAATTGCAGCATATTTGGTGACTGAAGTAACCATTATGCCCGACAGTATGACCAAGCAGGAATGTGACAGTCCCAAGGCCTGGCAGAAATCAAAGTTTAGGTATAGGGATCCAGAAACAGGAAATTCACACTGAATTCTGTACTGCATTTCCAAAGTGTTATTTTTCCATTTACTGTGTTCAGACAACATGCCACCGTTAAGCTAGTGAATAAAATTTTTGAGCAAAATTTTATACCTCCATTTTCTTTTCAAAGTCAGAAAGTCCATCTGAGAAGTAGTCACAGATATTTTAAAAATTATTTGATCTTTCTGGATCTCAGTCCTGAATTGCAAATGCAAAATTAAATTGCAATCATGGAAGTCATTGAAATCCAGCCTATGCATTATTTCATCCTTAGTGTAGTCTGTCAGGAAGAAATATCTCTTCGGTTGTGTTTAGAGTGCCAGCATTTCTTTACAATGTGACAGAGTAAACTTCTCTCTCAAGAGCAAACAGTTTTAATGTATTCTGGGCTTTATTTATTTATTCACTTATTTATATTTGAAAGGGGGTAGTTTTAATTTGATGATAAGTCATATAAGCTTCCCATATCATTGATTTAATGGTCTATATTCATAAAATAGGTGTAATAAGAACAATTAAATAACAACAAATGAGCTAATTAAATTGTGAAAGATTATAAGGATCACCAACTGCCTTTCATTTAACCTGTGTCATTATGGCAAAATGTCTTCCAGCCACTGCACTGACATTAAGCCCAGAAGAAAAATTCTAAGCCATATGAGTTGATACCATTTCCTTTTCTGTAAACATTATCCTTCTGGTGCAGACTACTGGATTAGACAGAAAAGAGAAATAGTAAGAAATACTTTAAAAACATGCAATATCACAAGAAGCAATATTCAGTAATCTCATTTATATAATATATACAAGAATAACAATCTGTGGAGTAGGCTTAGCTTCTCAGACAGAGGGTATGGATCTGTTGTTTTGTTATAAAAAGTAACAGCCATTTCTGAAAAAGAACATTTCTTTAAATTCCTGAGTAAAATATTATCCCATGAGAAACCAAGGAAAGTTCTCTCACTGATTTTCTTAGCCATAATTTCACTTCTTATTTTTATTAATGTTTATACTAATGCATATAATGCTTCCTTTACTGTGTTTCTGGTCAGTATACAAATATTAAAAATTGTAAATTTAATTTACTTAATTCAGATGAATACTAATTCTTGTCACAATTAAAATGTTAGTAAATTGGAAAAAAACAAGAAAAAAAATTACACCCTTGCTTAATCCATCCATAGGATACACAGATGGGCTCTCAATCATGCACATCTGCTTTGGATTTTGTCTGCCAATCAGTATGGATTGAACTGTTTTATATATAACATAGCTACATACATTTATGTATATCACATACTATTACAGAGACAGCTGACAAACAGAACAGACTTTCATGCAAAATAAAAGTTTGAAAATTATATCTTTTCCTAAGATTGAATGACAATGTAATTGGAAAAAAAACCTTTTTCGAATATTTTAATGAAGTGTGTTTTAAAGCTACTCTTTCTGCATGAATTTTCTTTAAAACACATGAACATGTTGATCTTATTAAATCATACATAAAAGTGGACAGCAATGAAACATGTAAAGTCCTTGTTGGGTGCATTTGTTTCAGCACTTGAGGGGTTGAGCTTTCTAAAAGTTCATCCACAACTCTCTGAAATCCATGTAAGATTTTCTACTCATCCCAATGAATTTAAGATCAGCAAGGGAGTGACACTTGAAAGTAATCTTTAACTAAAGCAAAACTGCAGCCATATGTTTTGATTCAAGCATCCTTGTATGTATTGTATTACAAATCAATTTAGAAAATTAAGTAAACATACTCTTCAATAAACAAAGTCTACTAATTGAAATAAAAAGACAAAATCTAATGTCTTACATATAATTGAAACCACATTTTTATTGTCTCGTGTAACGCTGGAAATGATAAACACTTCTGATTAATTTGTGGGAGGTTGGGATTGCATGTAAAAGGTTTTAGTGCACTGTGTTAGTAAAGGTTTCAGTCACTAGCTCTTGTGTAAATAACTAAATTGATATCCTGAAGAAAAAAAAAAATAATAGAAGATTCTTTAGAAGGTGAAGCTAGATGGGTTTTTGGCCTTTTTTGTTTTTTTTCCTTTTATTTCCTAACAGAAACATGCCATGGATGAACGTATTTGGATGCTGCTGGGTTAAAAGTAATGGATAATGAACCCTCCAGATCATCACAGTGAAAACATGTCTTCATCCTCTTTAAATAATTAATGAGCAAAAACTTTTAGCCATTACAGGTAGAATTCTGATTGTTCTTCTCTTTCTACTCAAAGTGGGATTCTGTTAGGTTTAGTCATGAAGTTGAACAAGAGTTTGTAGAACTCAGCTATTATTTTTTCCCCGTTTCCATAGAAACACATCAGCATGATGAATATGGAAAATGATGCTTTAAGATAATCTCCATTTTGAACATAAAAGCAAAACAGGCTTGTGTAAAGTAGCAATTACGTTAAAGCACCTTATCCCATTTTCAGGCAGTACAACAGCAGTTTCTACAAAACTGGGAATATGAGTAGTAACCAGCAGCAAGACAGCCAAAATTCCTCAGTTTTAGTGAGTCAAGTTCATGGATGGAGACTTAACTCCCCAGGTCTTCCTAAAGATAAAATCCAAGTTTCCTAAAGTTTCAGACCTCTTGTTACATAGTACTACGGAATAGTTGCTGCAGAGAAGAGTTTAGATGTTCTTTTGACCATCCAGAAATTTACTGGAACACTGGCTCCCCTTTTTGATGCCTTCTGTATGTGACTAACACAGAAAATCACTGCATGTGAACTTCTATGCTGCATTGAAATAGTTAATTTTAAAAAGATAAAGGAAAAAAAAAACCAAACACACCTTTTGACCCCTACACTGTATTTTCTTGCATATTCAAAATTATTTTGATATGTATAATTAATCAGAATTTGATAATTCTCTCTGAAAAGACATTGTGAATAATGACAGCTGATGGCTAAGAAGACATTACCCTATTGTAATAGCCTAAGTAGCAACTACATCGTTGTTCTAAAAGAATAGTCTGAATTGTAGATCTACATCTAATGGAGTGTACACTCTTTCATGCTATATGCGTATCATTGCCTTGATTACACTTTTTCAGCAACAGAGTGGATATCTTTCATGTATTTTACACATTAATGACATAGTATCTAATGTTCATTATTATCCTCATGTCACCTGTAAATCAAGTATGTTAACTTACATATTTGGTAGTCAATTTAATGAACTTCGGCCAATATAATGTTGAAATTGCATGGTTTTGTTTATTCATAAAAGGCTTGGCAGGTCAGGCTTTGGATCTTTGCACTAGTCTTGTTTCAGCTGCAGTGCTTTTGAAGAGTTTTTCAGTAGCTTGTGTTGTAAATTAATATATTACTTTGAGTTTTATGAGAGAAAAATAAATAAATAAATCACATCCTTGCCTCAGTTACAATTATATCAGTCTTAGACTATCTTTCCTAAGAAGACATAGGATGTTCCGTGGATTCCAAATTTACTTTTACATAGCTGAAAGTAGTACATATCTATATTTTTGTCACATTTTTCTTTCTATGTCACATTTTTATCTTATGCTTTTGAAACATTATGGGGACTTGTATGCTCTGAAAAAGCTACAGGCTTAATATTTAGGTTTATTTTATTTTGATTGTGAGCTTGGAGAAATGCTATTCTGTCTATTGGCAAATGGGAGACCATAAATGGCCTTTTTATGCGATTAAAGGCTGAGGAATTTGACAACCAGAAAGGACATTTGTTGAAATATAATATACATCCAACATTTTTCCTCACACATGAAACTACAGACCTCCAAAACGGACAGCATTTTTAAAAACACATTAGTGCAGGTTTTTCTTTGATGTTTTGAAATTTCACTATTATTTTATCATCAGACTGTTCATCAGGATCACCATTTAAGTATGGTAAGAACAGTCTTCTGACAAACAAAAGACCAATCTTAGGCTGTAACTAATTTTGAGGACTTAAAAAGCAGTACTTCCTGGCAGGCACAATTGATTTAAATGGAAACAAAGTGGACATATTGTCCTTATATCTAATGTAGTAATTTTCAGTGTCATGGTGAAATAACCCACTCAGGATAAAGTTAAACTAAGTCTAGGAAAATGAATCCTGGATTTTCAGTTTAAAGACATTGCATTATATCCCAGATAATATCTTGAAGATTCTTTAATAAATGGAACAAATCATAACACGTTTAGCCCTGAAAAAAGTTTGATTTTTGTTCTTTCAAATAAGAATAGCCGTCATATAAGAGGCATTCAGTTCCAGTTTACTTAGAGAAAAGTCAGCGAAGCAGACACTATGACTAGGTAATATGAATGACTATTCATCAGTAACAGCAAAACATGGCCGAACAAACACAAATAAAACAAATAGTCCATCAGGTGTGGATACACAAAAAAATCTGCAAATTTATTCCCTAACATGTTGGATTTACACAATCCTATCTAAATACTTCTCAGGAAGATACGACACTTCATGCTGTTTTGGTTATAAACCGCGAAATACAGCATTGCTTATTAGAGAAGCTCTTAAACTATCAGCAACCTTGCTGAGAAAAAGATTTATGGCTAACCTTTGCTAGGTCAGTGACAATAAGACTGGGAAAGTGTTTTTTAGAGAAAAGGCAGTCAGGTGGTTCAACATGAAATTAGATATGTTGCCAGACTCAGCAGGTAGCTGATAATATGATTGAAATTCAGGATACCTATAAATAGAAAATAGTGCCTAGCATGCAGTCTGGGTCATGAGGAAGCTGCTTTATCCTGTGATGTTTTCAGCGTCCTGCATTTATTTGAAATATCATACTTCACATATTACTTTTTATTCACTAAAGCACAAAAACTGTTTCATTGTCCAACATTTCTAGTCACAGTTTTTCAAGTGTTGGACTAATTTGTCTTGTTCCCTACATCAGTGTTGACATAGTGTTAGTACACTCACTGTATTTCTATTAAAAGAAAGATCTGATAAGTCTGTGCAACTTGGTCTAGTGAAAGATGTCCCTGTCCACGACAGGGGGGTTGGAACTAGATGATCTTTAAGGTCCCTTCCAACCCAAACCATTCTATGATTGTATGATTCTTCAGATGGAATCTATAACAATATCCCCAAAGTAAAGAAGAACGTGACTGGATTAAAGTCAGGGTTCTGGAAACTTCCTTGTAGAAATGCAAGAAACTTGAATGAAAGCCTTTAGAATGCATTAATCCCTAAAACACCAGGAGTTGGAGAAAGGAAAGGTGTATGTTTTACATAGGTGTATATCTATGTTTTACAATTTGTTCCTTAAGTGTCCAGTACTGGATATGGATGGCTACTGATCTAAATGGAGATTTAAATGTAGCTCCAGAATGCTATTTTTATATGCCTAATGGTGACCATAGTATATGGATCCCAAAATATTAGCCTAGTAGCACTGATTGTGGCTATGGGAAATTAAAATATTTAGACTGAGACCGGTATGGAAAATAAGATATGATTTCTGTCTGTTCAGAATTCTTGCTTGCAGCCAGCAAGTGTAGCGACAACAGCCATAGGGACTAAGTCCTGTAAATTAAGCATGCCCATGGCTACTCTTTGGCACTGAAGTCAGTCAGTACAGAATGGTGCACCTGCTCTGAGTTAAATTCTTTTACTATGCAGAAAAGTTATCTTATATTAAATTGCTTGTTAGAAATGATCCTTGACTTCTACTTACCACCCAGCTGTACCTGAGAAAATGCTGGCTGGCCAAGGCTCAAACTAAGGCAGCAAATATTCTGAGTGTTTATAATTTATCTGGACTAAAGAGAACAGACTTCCTGACAGAAGCACCTGGGAAATAAGTTCATCTGATCAAATATAGGCATCTGTGCTGCAGATCGTCCCATTTGATTTTGATGTTTAGACTGTCTTTATAATCAGTGGAGAGAAACCGGCACATCTAGGGGAATGATTCACTCCATCATAAAGCAGACACTTAACATTATCAGATTAATTGTTTCTTGCAAGTGCCCATTTTTCTCTCTTCACTGTAAAGAGAATCCAGGAAGACAAATATACATGTCTGTATTGTAAATATTTAAAGATCAGACAAATGAATCCCTGACAAAATGCATGAAGATGCATTGTGTCTTTGTGCCTCCACAGTTCTATCCATGATTCAAATTCAGGTGTTGTAAAGCTCAGACTAAAAGAGGACAAGAATTGATTTCCATGCATCTGAGGAAAAAAGTTCTTTCACAGATTCTTCCAGGATTATTATCTGCAATAAGACTACAAACTTCTGATTCTGCATTGGAAAACCAGAATTTGACTATATGTCTACTTTAAAGAATCTATTTATTGCCATTTGAGAGGCTTACTTTCAGCTGCTGACTTTTATTTATTCATAAATAATTAAGGAATGGAAAATAGATGCAGCAAGAGTAATTTTCTATTCATGGGGAACGAAGAAATGAATCAAATATTTTACAGTCCCTGTAACTTTATAATCAAAGTACAAAGGCAAGAAGATGGTTTTCATGCAGGTAGATAATGTCTTTTCAAACAGTCCAAGGTTATGCTTGTTTCAGGCATAAAACAGTCAAAAATATACACGCTAAAGACAAGGTCATCCATGAATCAAGATTTCTTTAAGTGAATAGTGGTTGGAGGAATGACATGAGAATGAGCTAGAAACCACAATGAGTCCACCATACTCTAAATCACTCCAAACTAATCCATAAATAATACATCTCTGTTAATGAAAAAAAAAAATCTTTGATAATAATATTGTGGTTAAAGCACTAAAATGAATCTAGCAAGTCATAAAATCCTGATTTTTCCACAAGCTTCCAGTGTAATACTAGATTAGCGGCTTTCAAGCAGAGTGGTTGAGTAGTCAGTCTGTCTAACATGAATAATATTTTTTCATAATTTTATTTTCATTTGTCAGCAGAAGTGATATTCTAGTATTTTACTTGGATGCATAGATTAACTTCCAGTAGAATATACCTTTTTAAATTAAAAAAATAAAAATATCTGATAAACTTAAAATATTCCAAATCATGTGTTTTGTTCAACATTCTACAGTACCTCCTTATCTCTTACTTTCCTCAAAAGTGAAAATCAGATGAGGATGAGGTTGAAGCCATGGCTAAGATAGCCGAAGACAACTTGGAGATTTAGATGTTTAGTTTGAATACTTTTTTTTGATCTGCCCTAATACATAAGTACCTTTTAAAATATAAGAAGCTACAAAAATTCAATGTTCTACAAGTTAAGATCATAAAAATTCTCTTTCCTGAACATAATGCTTTCCTAAGTCATGGTGACATCGTTGGTTAAAGACTCCTTTTTTATTTACTCCTTAAGAAGGCAAGGGCTTTTGGCCCTGGCTTCTAAAGGACATTTCATTCAGACCTTTGATATCACGGTTCCTGTATCTTCAACTTTTTCTACTTTCCCATTTCATGATACGTGTGTAAAATATACATGTGTAAATATATGAAATATGTATATAAATACATGAAATGGGAAACAGTCATTCACACTTCTCCCAGACTTTCACATTACAGCTCAGAACTTATTCTGCCTTCCTTCAGAGAATTTTTTGGTACCGGTACTGATGGTTGTAAGCACAACAAAGTAAAGGAACTATTTTATCTCATGGAATACTAAGGATGACTCATCTACTGAAAGCTCCTGTAAAGAGAGCTGAGTTGCTGAGACTTTATACATGTTAGTTCACTGAAGCTTAGCAGGATGACCTTCATTTCTAATCAATGCATGACTTATAATCAACTCTCATAGAAATTGCCCAAAAACGTCTTTCACTTTTCCTTCAGTTTTCACTGACTTTGGACTGACTTATATGCTAAACAATTATCACTGCACTTATATTTGCTCAGATAAGGAATTTATTTTCAGGATCCATGTTTTTAAATATTTATTTGCACATTCCCAAACACGTTTTCACAAAGGTGGTACAATCTATATTATTATGGAAGTTAACTTCTTTTACTATTCTCTGAGTTTCCTAAAAGTATTCAGTTCTGAATGAGGAAAGTTATATGCCAAAGAACTACTACTTCTTTTCCTTTCACGCTTCAATAATGGTTGTACAGTGCATTACAGCAGAGTGCTTCACATATACCAAGTATAGATTCCTCTCGATTCCTTCTCACGTGACTGAAAAAGATGAAGAGGAGGGAACAAAACAATCTCTCTCTTAACAGAAGTTAAGCCATATTAAATGGCCTTAGTAAATTGCATAAGCAAGCAATTCTTTTATTTATTGCAAATAAAAATATATTTGTTTTTTTTTCACTTGTGCAGCAGGGAAAAATGCAATTTTCATTTATATATACTATAGTTTATCTGTTCTATTTGGGTAAGAGTAGTTGTAGAAATCAGATTAGTTGTACTGATATTCTTAATTTAAAATATTTCAATTTACCAATGTAAAATTGGTACCTTATAAGTTTATAAATATATATTAATATTTTATGAATATGTAAATAAACTTCTTCCCACATGACCTGCTAGGCCAAAAATTGCCATTCAGCCAATCATAAATTCTGTGAGTAGAGACTGAGCAGAGCTGTATTGCTTTCCAGACTTTTTTAAACAAGTAGCTAATCTCTTATTTCTGTAAAATTATGCATTATACGCATAATGTCAAAAATAATGATGTGCCATCTCAGACCTTAATTGTCCTTATTTCAATAGCAAGGCAAGAATATTGCATATTGGATACAAGGATGGAGGAGCTATGCAAACATTTGGGAATTTCTAGGTTACATCACATGTATTTTAAAATTTTTATCTTAAAGACACATAGAATTAGCAAAAGCATGTCTTCTAAGTCTTTCTGAGCTTAATGTTAGAAGATAGCTCATCAGAAAATTTAATATTTTTACTTTTTTGTTTGTTTGTTTGTTCCTAGGGGTGTGGTAGTTGTATTTATTCTCTCTCTGTGAAGATCTGTTTAATTTGGTAAAAGGAAAATGACACATTGAAAAATTATTATTTGAAGACTATGAAATAATATTTTAATAATATGATATTATTAACATGGGCATCTATCTTGGTACTTCATTTACTCTCATCATTCCAGTATCTGCAATTAGGGGCTTGTTCATATCTTTCTTTTTATCATAATCTCCTTTAAACAGGTACTTTTATTAATGTTATTGCTTTTACAAAAGAAACTATGTTTGTGGATTACATATTTGAATCACCCTCCTGACAGACTTCAAAGAATTGCCTGGTATCATACTTCTAATGATATTCTAACCTTTGAGAGTTTAATTTTAGTTTTAAAGCCTTTTTGAGGTAAATTCAGACACCGATGTTTGCTTGTTTTTTCACTTTTTAAAATGCTGATTGGCTAGAAGGTTTTCAAATACAGTATTCATCCATTAGCTTTTTTTTTTCATATCTTGAGTGGGGAATGTTTATGTTCAGTTAATAGCATAAATCACTGAAGGTAAAAGTGAATGCAAAGAGAATGACAGAGAATGATATGACAACAAAATACAGACTGGATTATTTAATTATGCTTTTTGTTTTTAAAATATGACTGGACATATGCAGGGGAGCTACACCAATTTAAGCTAGTAGAGGAAGTGTGTGTTATAGGGCAACTACCCATGTTAAATAAAAATTCAGTTGGATAAATAAAGCATGACAGGATTAAAAACTTAAGTGTAGCTGATTTTTAATTTTAGTAGAAGCTTTTCAAACATTAATCTCACATTTCTTATCTTTGGAAAAAAACCTTTTTTTTTCTTAAAAGAAAACACTATATATTGCTAGTATTTCAGTGTCGTATATGCTGTAATAATATTTTCTGATGTCCATTTTGCTGTCCCTCAACAGACCTCTTGATTCCCTGGTTTTATCATGCAACACTTTATTTTTAATGAATGAGTTTTTATGTGTTCCACTCCTCTGAGAACAGAAATGACAAGATAACTACTGAGAGAAGATGCTCAGGTTATCTCTAAGCTGTTAAGTATAAAAGGGACAGAAACTGAAGCAACCCACTCTGCAACTGACCCAGTTGTTTGTTAGAGGAAGTGTGTGCTAAAATCTAGATTATCTTGGAAAGAGACATTTAGGGTGGTCCAAAAGAAAGCCAGGGGTTTGATAAGGAGTAATCCACAGTGTGAAAACTCATCCCCTTACCTCATTTTATTTAGTAACTGAAAATCTCAGGTGTGTGATTATACTTGTTGATATAAGGATAGGAATGAATGCAACTAATTACAATTTTAATATTATTCCTATGAAAACTGAAATTGACAGAAATAGATTATAGAGTAAAATTACCAACACATTATTACCATAGTACAAAGCATGTAACAAACTTATTTTAACAGAATCACAACAAAGGTCTTATTTTAGACTGTCTTTAGAAATTTTGCTTAGCAAGTTCTATTTCTGTCTCATTTGACACAGAATATGTGAACATGACCCTGTTGTCCATAACCAGATACTCTGAATACAGTTAAGAAATAATATTAGCAGTAAAACAAAAAATAATACAGCGTATCTTGCATAGTAGTATTAAAATAGTGTATACTGTTGTCTAATTAGATAATATGAGATTGAATCATGTTGAAATGATAATGACAATGCCATTTGCCAGACAGAGTAGCTTTCTTAAGAACAGCCCCCAAGATGGTCCCAAATACTGTTGTCAAATAAAAACAAAATACTGTTGATGGGAAAGTTGCTTGATAGTTTATTGAAAATATATTTCAGTCTTATTCCTGACAGATAAGAAAATAAGTACTTCAATATGCAAAGTGGGCAGTGAGATTTTATGGTGAAAAAAGGTTCCTTTACTTTCTGGATAATAAATATTAATTTTTAGACACATTGAAAGCCAAGATTCTATACTTGTCTGAAATACAGATAAGTTTTGAAGAGTCCTATGACAACTAGGTAGGTAATTTCTGTCTTGTATTGTTTATAAGCATTTTAGTCAGAAGTATAAATTAAGCATAATTGTCCCACTTTCTTTCATCTTAACTGATGTATTTTCTGGGTGTAATTTTTGACATTTTTCTTAGTTGCAATATCCTTATACTTTTTAAGGAAAATGACCCAGTTTTGTAACAATATGCTTGCAAAGCCTGAATAGCATGAATAATAATGTTTAATGTGGGAATGTGGGTATTTTGATTTCACTGCTTTCATAAGAGGGATATGTTTCTTTTTATGTTTCCTGTAGCTCAGGCTTGTTTTGCCATGGTCTTTCTTGAGTGTCTAGAAAAGCTTAGTGAGATACTAGAAGGGACGAAGTGTTTAAGTGTTTTTCTCTGCCACCCCCATCCCCTTTCTCTGCTTTATTTGATTATGTTAAAGCAATAATATTTTTAATTTGACTTTCAGAAAATTTTTCTTTCTTTCTTTCTTTCTTTCTTTCTTTCTTTCTTTCTTTCTTTCTTTCTTTCTTTCTTTCTTTCTTTCTTTCCTTCCTTCCTTCCTTCCTTCCTTCCTTCCTTCCTTCCTTCCTTCCTTCCTTCCTTCCTTCCTTCCTTCCTTCCTCCCTTCTAGTCAAATATTACTTGGTTTGGTCTACAAAATCAAACTTGTGGGCTTTGGAGCGGATTGGGATTTCCTTTTTGGCTGTTAAAATGCTTTAGAACATGTGGAGATCAAAGACTGCAAGGAAACTGAAATCTAGTTTGTTTAGCCACATTATGGTTTCCACATCAGAAAGTGCAGCTTGTTAGGAAACACTTTTTTTTCTTTTCTCTTTTGTTGAAGTGGAAGATATACATGAGAATCAGAATTACTTCCCCCCTTCTACAGAGGCTCCTGCTGTTTTAGGTAGAGGTATCATTAGAATGAGGCAAAAAGTTCTACATGGGTCACTAGGTTCAACCTGTAAGTACGGATATCTAAGTCACAACTCTCAGATAATGAGATGACGTAAACTAGTGACAATTCTAATACATGTGTCAACTCTCTGAAATTACTCAGTGGGAGTTAGAAGTTTCCAGGATTTTGTACTATAGCTTTCTGGGATGACTGTTCATGCAGCTGTCAGGCTCCAAGTAACATCCATCCTGTCACTTATTAAATACTATAAAACCCATAAGAAAATCTTTTTTTCAAAAAACATGAATGGCTACTACCTCTACTGGCCTGTACATGGATGTTACTGTTTTTAGCTGTTCTTATCTCTTACAGAATGAAGCAAAATCAAATAGAAGATAGGATGTAGGGGTGTGTGTTTCTTCTAAAGACAATGGAAGAAAAGTAAATTAGCAGTGTCTAAAGGGTAAGGCTCTAGGAACAGTTTTCATCTTCTTGACCTGGGCACATTAGTATGAGAGGAGGTGCATACTCTCTTCCTCTGTCTGCTTCATGGATGCCATTGCATGAAGGGACAGAGAGTGCTCACCTGCTCTCATGACGGGAGCATGCAGCAGTCTGCTCCAAAAGATCAGCTGCTCTGAATGGTATCAACAAACATACTCTACTCGCCAGACAATGTGTCTGCCCTGTCAGATGCAACTATTTCCTACTAAAGCAAATCCTGACAAGAAAACCTATGTGAAGAAATGAAGTAGATAAGAAAAATATCTTCATTTAACCCAATGATTTCATAAAAAATTACAGAAATCTATAGTATTATTCCTCACCTAAGAACTTTACCTGATAAAGAAAGAAGCACTTTTGACAGAAAATGCATAATGGATTAAAACAAAAAGGATACAACTCAGTGTCTTTACAATCAAGAAACAGAAGAGAATAAACTTTATGTGGGAGAGTTAATTACAGAATAAAGCAATAAATAGAGAAGCTTCTGAAACTGTCTAAAAATTAATTTTTCCTGAACAGTAATATCTAAAAAGTACAAGTTTATGATTCATAAAAGCTTTCTAGAAGATGCTAAGAACATATTTAAAAACATGTCTGTGTTTCATGGAGTGACTATTTTAAATTACTATGGGAAATTAAAAGAAGCTAATATTACTTGGAACACAAAAATAACAGAGCAGAAAAAGACAACATGAGATAAAATGAGACTCCAGTATCAAAAAATAGTTTTGTGACAGTCAGTTTCAAAAGACTTTCGAATTCAAATATATTTTGAAATAATCTAATCATTTTGATAATTTCAAAATGAAAAATTACAATTTCTCTGTTCCAAAAAATAGTAAGGGTGAAATTCAGCTCCAGGTTTTAGGCACTTAGTGTGAATTTTTTTTACCTGAATATAAATGTCTACTTTGGGGCTTCTAATGATTCTTCATAGTGTTGGCAAACATGACAGGGCCTAGGGAACATCTCTGCCCTTCTGAAACAGCAGCTGGAAGCCAGGTGAAATCTACTAAGAAATCTCAAATGCCACTAGACACCATCTGTACTCAACTTAATTGAGGCTCTGAATTGAATGTATATACATAAAAATAATTAAATTAATCTAAATTAATATGCTGGTTAGTGGAGATCTAGGAATTAATTTGTCAAAACATAATTGCTAATGGAATTTCACATGTCAAACACTATTGAAGACATTTGTGCAGAGTTGGTATATATGACAGAAGCAGTAGAAAGGTCCTTCTGTAACAGTGGATGAAACTAGGCAAGATAGTTTAGGACATCTCAATTCCACTAGACATCCATGTGTCAGCAAACAAGGCAGAGGAAATTGAAGAGATGATAGCCAACTAACCAGTGTCTGCATCAGGATGAACTGATCGCTATCACCATGATATAGACTAGGGCTTGCACTATTTGCAAAACATCTGAGAGAGCCAAGGGAGAGTTTTTTCTATCAGGATTAGCAGCTAGAGCATTGTAAATGCAGCTAGTTACATGAGATGTTAAAGTAAATTAATTTTGGCTACAGTGAGTAATACAAGCTAATACTGAACAACAGTTCTATTACTTGTTACAATGGGAATATTTAATAATAATGTAAGGAACATTAGGTTTTAGAGAAGCAGTTTACAGTGAAGAAAAGCAAGAACTCCAAGAATTACAATAGGAATAAGAAAATATAACTATCGTCTTGGGTAGCTCAATACTTCCTGCACATAAACTTGATGTTTTTCGTGTTGCCTAATTTATGTCTGTTCTTAGCTCATAATATTAAATGTTGATTGTGCAGGGTATATGCATGTGGCTGATTTTGAACCATAATACGTAGTGCAGAAGGTTACTATTCAAACCAACTGTAAATAATTTTTCATGCAAGATTTTCTGAGTTATGGAGTAATTCACTGGGGATTTTAGGTATTGGATGTATTATGCTTAGTTTCTTGAATAGACAGAAAATGAAGGGGATTAAGACTATATTGCAAGACAAAGATGTTAATTAAGTAATTGTGAAAACTAAGAATAATGGGAGAAGAGTTATTCCCCATTGCATCTGAAAATATTGTTGAAACTGTCCTCCAAAATAACCCACTATTATTGTATAGTTCAAAAGAATAAATTAATTCATAAATGCAGTAGCCAGAATATACTGTGGACAGAATGAAGAGTAAATAAATGAGAAGTCCATTGCTACCAGGAGATCAGCAAGCTTGTAAGTGCCTGTCACATTGGGAAAGGAAGAAGAGATGCAACATTGCATTCTGATGTCATGGTTTTTGACCTGTGTAAGCATGTAGCAGGATCCTAGTCTTACAGTCTTACAAACTTGATAGGGTTGGGGTTTTTTCCGAAGTAAAAGAATCAGCAACTTTTCTTAGGAGGAAAAAAAGCAAGACCAGCATTTTCAAAAATGAAATGCTACTTTTGGGCAAGGTGGACAATCATCTTTATGGATTAAATTGTATGTCTGAATGTTCTAGGGAAGTATTCTCTGAAGAAATGTACTTCAATATTTGTGAAGAGTGATAAAGAAAAAATGAAATGGTCTAACTGGGGAAACCTGAGGCATATTTGTAAGCTAGCAATCTTTTCTAAATTCTCATAACGGCGACTATCACCAAAATCTATGAGTGAATTGCAAGAGATAATAACTAGTTGCGGAAGGTTTAGTGGAAATAGTATATTCAGTTACTGTTAAATGTTTATTTAGGCTTCAGTGTCATAAATACTTTAAGAAGAAATGGGGAACTATAGATGAGAAGTCCAGACAACCAGTGTCTAAAACCCATTGAATTTAGGAGGTAAATGTAAGTCCTCTAGAGTAGAAAGCTTAGAGCAGCAGTGATAAAGAAATTTAATTTGAGTTTTCAGTAATGTCAGTGAGAAGCTAAATCAGGAAGAACTTATTTGCATTCTCTTCCACTATAAACTGCAAGCATTTGTAACAAGTGATACAAATAACACTCAGCCCAACCTCACACTCTGATTTAATTTTTCATCCTGAAGTATCTTCTTATCTGCCAGTTATTTTGGATCAAGGAACACTAACATTGTAACTTCAGGCAGTTCTTCTATATGTTTGCAATAAAGAAGTTATTAACTTCTTCCTACCATTTGTTTCTCTCCCTATTACGTGCATTCTGCAAGACCCATAAATACTTGCATTTAAAGGCAATTTTGGAGACAAAAAAAAAAAAAAAGAGAAAACAATCAAATTAACATCATAGTTTATTCACTTAAAGACTGCAAATCTTTACTAACAGCCAAAAGCTTTTGAAAATGCATATTTCCTTGATGAAATAGTCGTTTCATGGAAGAGAAACTATACTAAGCGACTACTGATCCATTCTAGACTTAAACTTCATGAAATTATCCCAGATATATCTCTATATAAAATTCTACAAGAAAAATAACACAAGAATACTTAAATATGGTAGTATTTTAATGATGACAGTAGAAAGTTACTTAGTGAAATATGGTCAAAGACATATTAAAAGATAAACAGTGGAAACGGACCAACTATAAAATGTATTTTAAAATGTAGAGGCACCTTTGTGACCCTTGCTGTACACCTTCTGCTATGCTTGTCCAAGCCTTCACTTTACTAAATTCTCCCCACATTCCTATTTCTATTTCTTATCCTCCCCCCACTATTTTTATATATATTTTCCATTCATCTACTGGGCTTTCAGAAGTAGCTACATATGTTACTAAACAGAAGAGACAGAGTGGGATTCTCCCAATGCGTCTAGGGGAAGGTAGATAGAAATGTTACAATTCTTGTGAGGACAACCTTGTTGATCTGCTTGCACAAGATAAAGATTAGGATGGGGAGGTGTATGATTATGGAAATAGGAATAATCCAGTGAATCAACTTCTTTAATACAGTTTTCCTTTCAACTGCTTGACAGCTCCATTTTCTTTGATTTTTGGAATATTTTATTCTATTCTTTCATATAAATTTTAGAGTTTTTCTACATCAGTTGGAGAGAAAGAGAAGCTGAGACTGCATCTTTGTTGCTGGTAAACAGCTTGAACAGCTTGAACTATTGAGAAATAACTGTATGGTGATTATGCAAATCAGATAAACTCAACCAACCAGTGTGCAGAGAAATGCATAGCTAAGGAAAAATCTATACAGGTATGCATCAATAGCTGTTCAGTTACTCTGTTCTCTGATTGGCTAGAGCAACTCTATTTCTATGTGTTATTCTTGCATTGGTGAAAAGCTAAGAGACATACAGGACTGATTCTTAAAATGTTTGGAAAATTATCTTGATTGCCTAAAGAATTTGGCTGTTTAAATGCACACGAGATAAATTTAGCAACCAAATTTAACCTTTTTCATGGACTAGAGTAATGCTTTTTCATTTATTACCGCTTAGAGTTGCAGTTCAGTTGAGGAGGTGCAGAATTAATAGCACAAATATATTTGGAATCATTATCCCAATTCAAAAAGAAGGATATTGTCCAGAAGTATATAAGGTTTACAAACTATAAGGTTTACAAATTTATTATTTAAATATTTTGAATATTCTGTAAGGTTAAATTTTCATCTATGGAATTTTGTTGGATATGACTTCTACTTCATTTTAATATCTTACATTGTTCGTTTTATATTCTAACTGGTCCAGAATAAGATTGAGGTTATCTAAAGAACTTGTATACCAAGCACTTCTGAAATCCAGTATCTTCAAAAAGAATCTTTGCAATATTTCTCAAATACCAGAAGTTCACAAAACCTGCAGCAACACAGTGAAACTAAATTTTTGTTAGAAGCAGCAGTAAAGTTGGTGTAGTTCTGGAGAAGCACTCCTATGCTGTTTTCCCCTACTTCACGTATTTGCAGGCCTAAGACTTCCAGTTTTGAATTCTAGGTCTTCAGTTAACAAAGTGATATGCAATGAATTTATCAGCCATAAACTTTGTGCTGATTTGATAAAATAAAAAATATTTCACGTTTTTAACCAAATAATAAGTATATACTTTGACTGGGTCAGCTGTTTTGGGGCAAGAAGGGAGTTCCACCACTGATAGCAATAGCCTCATGAATATCTTTTACATCTCATTATTTTCATTACTAGTCTCATTATTATTTATACTGTCAATTACTTAATGTGGGACTAAGGACCCTTTTCCTGTGTCTGTATGCAGAGGGATTGTATATGCAGTGGGAGAATGAGAGTAGATGGGCAGAACAAATCAGTCAATGCTATTCTAAATACTAATATGATTTACTTCTGTAAGGAAAATATTTATCTCTGTCTATTAACTGACTTGGTAAGTATGCTTTTTATTTATGTTTTTCCATACCAAGGCAATTAGTACTTGGAGACAAAGGAAGGAATATGGCTCCATTTTAGATAAAAAGCAGGAGTCATGCTACAGGTTAATGACTTACAGGGCTCTGAGAAACCTGATCTAGTTGAAGATGTCCCTGCTCTTGCAAGGGAGGTGGACTAGATGACTGGTAAAGGTCCCTTCCAACCCAAACTATTCTATGATTCTAGTCTATGATTTTAAGACTTTATGACTTAGTTTAAAAGAACATCAGAAAACTTGTTTTTACATATACACACATGAAATAAAACATTTTTTATTAAAAACTATTAGTAAAAATGGCAGAAATCCCTTCTGAGTCCTGGAAAGACAGTGAAAATGTGATTTTCCCTACTAATTCTGTGAGAACAAAATACGTTTTCAGCTGCAGTATTTTAGCTTTTGATGTTCAATCAAAAAAAAGTTTTAAAACGGTGGGTAATTTTGGCTGCCACTAATCAGTAAGACTGTGTCACACCTCATCTTATATTCTTTAGCCTGCTTAGAACTTAAGACTTGATAATTCTCATATCACAGATAAATTGTATTTTACCAGACTTCAGTGGAAGCAGAACTGTGTCTTTATACAACTAGAAACATGATGCTGTCTTCTGTATTATATGCCCATAAGAACTCTGTAAATAAATGCTTATTAATACTGGAAAACACTAGAAAAAACAGTAGTTGACTACATATTGATGACAGGAGCTGAGATTGCAAGCAAAAGAAGTACAAGCTAGTCAGGAATGAGGTTTCACTGTTTTAATTGAAAGTAAACAGAATACATCTTATGACTGGAATATTGAAACAAACAAACAAAAAAAAAGATACAAAGATACCAGCATGTGTTTACTGTGGTTACATCTGTTCTAGTAAATTAAATAAAATAAAGTTCATTCTTTGAGCTTTAGGAAAAAATGTTTGCATACATATAAAAGGGTGGTCACCCTCCGCAAAATAGGGTGTCCTTTTCAACACTGTCTACTGACAACAGATATTGGACTTCACTTTTGCTTATACTGGGCTTATGGACTATCTAGGAGGGTATTAACTGCTGTAGCAAAAAAATTCAAAACCCTTATCCTGAAACATGATATCAGTTAAAAATTGAACACATCAGTATTGAGAGCACTTCCAAAAAAACATTCTTAGATTCTCACAAGACTGCGCAAGGACCTGTGCTTGCCAGTATATCTGCAATTGGTCTAGAACATAGGCTGAATAGAGAAGATAAAACGCTGACCAATACCAAAGTCAGTAAAAAATTAAACAATCTGTCAAGACCTTCATAAAAATCTCATGAGAGCGAATGACCAGAAGATAAAATCACATATAAATTGCAATACTGATACATGCAAGTAAAAAGATCATCTATTAGGGATTTAAATAATGCCCCTGTACTAATCCATTGTATGCCAATATCTTAAATATTTTTATATTCTCAACTCAGATCAGCCCATGTCTGAAAAGTGTTCAGTATTTAGAAAAGGGGCAAAGGTGAGTAACTGATCAAAGATCATGGGAAATGAAAGAACTTGTGTAAAATGGAACAGTTATACAGGACACGATTTAGGAAACAGATGACTAGACATAAGTGCGATATTGCTGATCTGTATAAAATGATAAACGGCATGGATAAGGTCAATAAAAAATGATGATTCAGTTTCTCATAGTAGAAGACTAGGAAAAAATAAATCAGCACACAGTTTGGTTTTTTTTAAAAAAAAAGAAAGGAAATGCTTTTTCAATTGGAGAATAATTAAATTGTGGCACCCATTGGTTTGGGATAATTTTGATACCACAAGTATAGCTGTGTTATAAATAGATTGGACAAATTAGTGGGAAAAAGCACTTTCAGAAGCTATTAGGCAAGATGATCTGAATGTAATCTGCAGGCTAAGAAATTTCTAAAGTACAAACTAAGAGAACATGAGCTCTATTACTCAACATAGGAATATTTCCTCAAAATATTATTCAATAGTGTTGTGTTTCTTGTATGTTTTCTGTAAGTACCAGCTATGCTCACTGTGAAAGACAGGATACTGATTCTTCTTTTCTACGTCTTTGTATGTGATCCTACTTTGCAGCACTAAGAAGAGCTCAGTGATTCTGTATTATTATTTGTATGACTTCTGTTATGTTCCTGTTAGTTCTACGATTTTTGAACAACACAAAATGAAAAATATCACAATGAAATTGGAAAAAAAAAGTAAAATACTATCTAAAATGCATAGAACTAATAGAAATATAACACAAGCCATATTATAAACTTATACGTAATTAATTATATTGAAATTATCTGCGTTTCTTTTTAGTTGGTTGTTTTAGTGTTGGGTTGTTCGGGTTTTTTTTAAATGAACAAGGTATTGTATTTATCTTATAATCCTATGTTGGAATAGAAAGTTTAACATCTGTAACAGTGATAAGTAAAGAAGTGTCTGCTAAAATTAAACTCATAAATGTGTTCTACGATCCCTTCTTTAATACTTAGCAAGCTTTGGAAAAATAGAAATAAATAATAATAAAAAAATCTAATATTTTAAATATTCCAGGAACTATCACTGCTTGGGAAATAACTAGGTGAGGATTACGTCAACAAATAATTAGAGGATAAAGCTATAATAAGTGTTACTTCACATGGGGTCAAGAACAATATTATTGGCCAAAAACGTAACAATCTTCTTGTCTTTTATTCTAATTAGGATATTTCTGACTGGTCAAGACCACTGTGTTGGCACTCTGTATTTTGACTTCTTGGACATTAAAGACTGTCTGTGTATCATTTGATTTAATCACAGTCACTATTATAAAATAACATGCCTTAAGAATTTTGTAAATATTAGTGGTGGGAGATACAGGGGATACTGGGACGCAGGGGGAATCTCCTTCCTAGCCCACCTCATCAGAGTCTGTGTCAACTTGCAGTACCAAGGGAGTCCTCCCATACAAGTCAGGTGAAAGGGAGGCTGCTGTGGTTCCTTGTCCTCAGGTACAGCCAATATTCAGGTTGAATGTATTTTCTCACAGGGACATACATGCTACAAGCAACGCCAGACATCCACACCAGCACACTGAGCAGTGCCTGTCTTGGTACCTACAAGAACATGAACAGTGCAGCCCCGTTCTTTTCCCCCCTCACTACCTGATCAGGATGGGAATTTGACAGTGGAGTATATATACCTCCCTGGAAAAAATATGCTCTCTCCAATAGCTGATTTTGAGCCCTCAGTTTACCCAATATTAGGCCCCCAGACCCTGATGTCCTCCAGCTGGTGACACCTGAACTCATGGGTCCTTCAAACCTATGGTCTCTCCCTGCAGTCTCTAGCCCTCTGACCCCTTATCATGCTTGCAAGCTAATCTAACACAAACTTTCCTGGCACTCACATGAACATTGTTATGATCTAGAGTTCATACACAGAGAATATAGGATAAACTGCAACGGTCAAGCACAGAGCTCAGTCAGGCAAGTGTATAAACTAACACTTACTCAACTATGATCAATACTTTTGTATACGTTTTACCCTCTATTTTCCTGCACTTACTAATCTTAATTTACCTTGACGCCTCCCTTTCCCCCACTTTGGTCTTTCCCCTGAAAATCCCGTGATAAGTTTTACACAGTCCTAGAATTCTCTCTGCTCTATTTCCATATTCCCTTCCTCTACTATCCCATGGTTAGTCCTGTACCCCTTTAGTTTACATGGTATTCTGGGGAGAATCTTTCATTGAATCAATTTAATGGGTTCTCCTGTGATAATTTTAGGAGTAACCAATCCAATACACCCTGTTTTCACAGGCTAGGTTACTAGGATTCCTTCAGATGTCATTTTTCCTCTGATTCTCCTGGTGGACTTTTTTGTATTTAATTTGCTTAGCCTTTAGTAAAATAATCTAAAAATAAAGAGCAAAAAGTGGAAAAAAAACCCACATGAAAAATCATAAGTAATGTGATATTGAAGAAATGAAATAACAATGTGAATGTCTAACTTACACAAAGGAAGGAGAAGAGAACCTGAATTTCTGGAGGCAAGGGACTGTGCTTCTTAACAGCTGTATGTGCTCCAAAATTTGCATGCCTTTAATTACTTGTTTAAAGCTGACCCTGGTGACTCTAACAAGAGAAATGGATTATTAGAAATCAACAAATTGAAATAAACTAGTATAATTTATTAACTTCTGTGCGTTGCCAGCAACAAAACAGAAGTTTGGGAACCCCATAGATAGTCTTCTCCCTACAGCACAGGATTCATTTTGGGGTCTGGTAGAAGGAAAATGCTTCATTAATAAACAATATCAAGTGACCTTCAGGAAACTGAAGCTTTTGGACAGACAACCCACAGCTGTAGAAAGTCCCTCACCAGTCTTCTTGAGAACAGACTGGATAATGAGATAATTGAGGGAAATAAATAAAGGAAAATATGCTTCCTTCCATCAAAGCAAGGCAGAAATTTTCAGGTTGATATTTCAAGGAGAAGAAATTCCATCCTAAATATACAGCTGCTGTAAAAATGTAAGCAAAAATCACATTGGGTGTACTGAAGAAGAGACATGAATACTTAAACTGTGAAGAAATTATTCATACCAGAAAGATTTTTACCTTGAGAACCTAGAAGCTGCAATTAGAAAACCAAGACAATGTTTTGTGACTGAAGCTGATTACATTTTGGAGTGGTCATCTAGGGGATGTGATTGACTTGCTTTCGGTAGAGATTTCAAGGCAAATTGGATAACGCAGTTAAGAAGCTCCATGGTCTCATTTGGACCAGCTTTTTGACTCTTTTTCCTGTATTTACAGAAACAGTGGTCCTTCCTTACAGAACAATCTGTGGACCAGTAGGTACTCCAAGGTGCATTTTTGACAAAATTACCTTCCAAAATACAGGAAATTGTCTCTTCTAATAAAATTCCATGTTACTGGTTTGAGCAATTAGTCTGAAATCACCAGGAGGTAATCTTTCTGGTTATTTACTAAAGATTTTGGGTGGGCATGGGTGTATGATTTGGTTTTGCCTTTCTCTGGAAGCTGCAGATGATTCAGGATGAGTAAGTGGTGCCTTACTGCCTGATGTCTTTCTCACTGTGTTGCAGGATTACAAAATACAGGGTCAGGAAGGAGTCAGTTCCTCAGTAAGGTCAGTGAAGTTTCTGCAAGACAGCATTTCTCTGTGGCATGTGGTTGTGTTACACATCTAGCACAGTAAATGTCTGTTTAGTTTACATACATTATATAAGTTATGTCATATAATCAATTCTGTCAGTGCAGGTCTACAAGGTTTGGTGACACTCCAAATTCTTTTGTTTTCTATTTGTTTATCATTCTGGAGACTAATCAAATAACTTCAATATATAATTAGTCTGACTAAGAGTAGTCTTTTTAGCTGTCATTTCTGTGAAATCTGTGTCTTTAAAGAAGTGACAAAAGCCTGTTATTATCCAATCCAGATGAAATATTGTCAGTAGTGATACAAACAAGTACTGTAGCTAATAATTTATTTTTTTCCACATCAAAGTCTTTTTATAAATAAAGCTGGTTTTAAATGGCAACATTTAGGACTACACATTTGAGGCCAGAGTTACAAAACAAAAATAGCCCTAATACCTGCTAAGTCTTGCTCTTAATATCAGCTTTTACCATGAAGTTTTAGGATGAGAAGAATCAGAACAAATTGTTGCGAGTGAAAGCTTAAACTATGTTTGACTAAATATTCAGACATTTCTTGCTTCACTTGCAATGAAGAACACGTATGTGCTGCCTTATTAAGGTTAGTCTAGAAGCTGTTGGGGACCTACAGCACAGAGTCACTGTGGGGTTATCCAACACAGAATCACAAGATTACTACTGCCAAGTAGCCAGTATCTGCTGTGTCGGCCCTTGGGTAGGTCCCAAAGATTAATCACATCTGACTTAGAAACCCCTATACCCTCACTTGGTTGTGAGGGATCACTGTAAGTGCAGAGTGTGCTACAGGGCCCACAGGCTTGCAAGAGGCCTCTATAGGCTGCCAACAACCTCCTACAGGATTTGGACTTGCAGGGACCAGCCCACGGTGCTTAGCTTGGACAGGCTGGTGCCAGTATGATGTGAAATTCAAGATCCACGGTGTTCACTCAGGGCTTAGGAAGGCCACAGCTAATTGTCCAGGAGCACAAAGAGCAGGGATGCTCTGCAAGGAATCCATTGACAATCTGGTGATCATCAAATGTGACATGGCAAGTCAGGTCTGAGGTGAAGCCAGAAGGTCCAGTCTACCTGTTGGTGCTCTCAGGGCCTTGACATCTAAGAACTAATTACTACAGAGTGTTAGTTCCTTCTGCCTTTCTCTTTTTTGGTCTTGGTCTTCAGAGTAACATATTGATTAAAGCAAAGCTCTCTTTTGTGTCTATGGTGCTTGAAGACTGCTATATAGATTTTAATTTTTCCCTCCAAGAAAGGGATGTATTCTCTTGCTGAGTTGCAGAAATGTAACAGCATGATGCACAAAATATCACAACAACATAAAAAATATGCATACCTCGCTGTTGGCTTCTCTGAGTTTTTTACAGGGCCTGGGAGGGTGCATTATCAGAATGTAGAAAGTTGCAATCACAACTGCTTTTCCATGAACTAATAACATAAATTAACATATTCTGAAGGGCTGCAAATCAGCAGATACACCATTTAATTTCAATTGATTATGAATTGGAAATGATTCTACATTTGCCTCTGGGTCTGCTACTAAGCTTGTTCAAAAATGTCTGGTTGTAGTGTCATTTAGTGTAACCACTTTATTATCTTCCACTGACCCATAATAAATTTCTGTATTTTTCTGGCCAGCTTGAAAAACCTAGTTTTTAACTCTTCACCCTGAAATAGATTCTCATAAGCTTACTGCTGTACTTTAACTTTGCTTGCTCTGTTGTAGTAAAATTTGGCAAATAAAAAGAAGCAGCACCTCAAGAAACTTTTTTATTTATATTTTAAATCACTTATATTCAGTGATACAGTCAATATTTCTCTTGTGCTAGACTTTTACTACCAACAGTAGTAAAGAAGGCCAACAGCCTGTGTCAGGAACAGTGTGGTGAGTAGGACCCGAGAGGTGATCATCCCCCTGTACTCAGCACTGGTGAGGCCTCACCTCGAGTACTGTGTCTAGTTTTGGGCCCCTTACCACAAAAAAGACATTGAGGTGCTGGAGCAGGTCCAGAGAAGGGCAACAAAGCTGGTGAGGGGTCTGGAGAATAAATCTTATGAGGAGAGGCTGAGAGAGCTGGGGTTGTTCGGTCTGGAGAAGAGGTTGAGGGGAGACCTTATCATGCTTTATAACTACCTGAAGGGGGGTTGTAGAGAGGCGGGAGTTGGTCTCATCTCCCAAGTCACAGGAGATAGGACAAGGGGAAACGGTCTTAAGTTGCACCAGGGGAGGTTTAGATTGGATATTAGGAAACATTTCTTCACCGAAAAGGTTACCAAGCATTGGAATGGGCTGCCCACGGAAGTGGTTGAGGCACCATCCCTGGAGGTGTTCAAAAAACGGGTAGACATGGTCCTCAGGAATATGGTTTAGTAATTTTTATTTCCTATTCCTTATTTATTTTTTTTGTCAGAGTTAGGTTGATGGTTGGACTAGATGATCTTTAAGGTCCCTTCCAACCTAGACGATTCTATGAGTCTGTGATTCTACCAGAAATAATTAAGATTAATTGTTTAGGTGTGCACTGAGGACTTTACTAAGTTCCAGCCTTGTTAGAATTCATAACCCTATGATGGTGACATTGTGGCTAGCTTCTCTCAAGATGATCTGGGTGACCTAAATGAGACTTAATGAAAATCTCCTAGAGCACGTCTGGCTTATAGTACAGGTGCTCATGATAGTATTTCCTATTAGTACCTGTGCTGGAAAGACAGAGAGATTACATGCATTAATCACTTCCAGATGACAGCTGTCTTTTTTCTGAGGAAAATAAAATGGAAATTGATGAATATTGCATATTAATTGATCATAAAACAGAACTGGGAATGGCTGGGTCAAATTCATGAACGACTAGAACCACTTCTAGCTTTGCAGGATGCATATTATCTTTCCTGTCTTTTGACTATACAATCTTCACCACTGCTCTCCAGTGCATGGAGAAAATTAGTCACTTATGAAAAGACTCCACGGAAATGAGAAAATGTATAAAGAAATTCATATAATTTTATAACTTAATGGATGAGTTAAATATGTAAATTTCTAAATTTAACGGAGATCTAACAAATATAGTTATGAGTCTTGTAGGCTATTTCTCATCTCTTAAATACCTACTGAGCTGTATAGCAATCTAGATTTTACTGACAGTCAAATGGATAGTCAGTTCCTGAATATAGTCATCCGCTGCCTTTTGAGATGCCCTAAACAGGACTTTCCTCGATCCTCTGTATCTTCCGGCATAGATTAAAGCGCTATCCTGAGAAAGGCTACCAGCAAGAATAGTCAAGGACTGCACCATGTTCCAGAGGCATCCATTGTCTTCCAGTAACTGTAAAGGGAGTATGTCAGCTTAGATAAAGACAACTGTATTTTGTCAGAAGTATTCCACTCATTACGTCTACAGTACCTGTCGTATAGAAAAGAAAGATAAGGTCAGATGATGTTCTGGGATATGAAAGATTGATTTGAACTCCTCCTTTTTTTTCCTGACTAACTACCAGCTCTTACATGTCCCAGATGCTCTCTGGGTTGGAAGATATTAGGAATTAGGTCTTTCTCAAACTTGCTTGTTCAACTTCTTCCAAGTTGTATAAAATATTGAAATGCACACAAGCAAGAGAGAAGAAGGACTCTACAACCTAGTGGCAACCTGCTGGAATAGACTTAGTGTATACCTAAACTACTAAATTAAACAGAGTTTTAACCTTCTGGCAGTAAAATCATAAAACAGTTACAGAACAGTTAAAATCTCTTATTTTCTGTAACTGGGTAGCCATGTTCAAACTATGTGTTAGGAAAGATGGTCTGTAATAACTGCCAAGTTGTATCAGAACATTATTTGAGAGTGCTAGCTGGCTCAGGACAAAACCAGCCCAGGACCCCTCTTACAATTTAATAGTTATGAATGGCCAGGTTTGAGGGAAGCTAGTTATGTCTCCTGCCAGCTGTTAACTTACTAATAATGTCATAGTCTCATGTTTCAGTCTGTATTTCAGTGAGGAATAAAGTATATTTTATTAAGTATACCTTATGCAAACTGTAATATGGCATATTTCATCAGTATCCACATTTTAAGATTATTTTTTGTCTACCTACTTTTAAATGAATTCACTTCTATTCTTGTTTCAGGGAAATCAATTATTAAGATCATTATATTGTAGATCAGGCTTTGAATTTCTGAACTTGAGAAAGAGACCAGTGCAAAACAAACAGCAATACTACAGAAGGAAAGAGACTTTCTCAGAAAAGAGCTTGCTTTCAGATCGTGCACAAGCAAAACCAGCAAAGTTTAAGTGGCACAACGGTTGAACACATTCAGGAAGGTCTTGGTCCAGATGCCACATAGCATCACTCTTCTCAAAGAGAAAGGGATCAGCAATGTGACAGAGGTGGTTTAGAGAGTGGGAGCTCCTTGCAGAGCAGCCTTGGGGCGCAGAAGCCTGTCACGGTTACCTACCTGGGAGCTGCAACTGAAGCTAGGTCTAAACACAAGGTAAATGGAGACCAGCAGCGCCAGTGCTGTGCTTGTTGGTCCAGACTCCTCAGTGCATTTTCAGCTCAAGCACAGCCAATAATCAGCTTGTACCATGAAGCTGTATATTACCAAGGCTATCCTTACTCAAATATTTCTCCTATAGAGGTTATTAGCACAGTAGCTCCTCTACTCACATATGAGTAATCTTGGCTGTTCACAGTAAAAAATGTAGCTGCTGGCTTTCCTTATAACACTTTTGTCTACACAGTTATTGAACACTAGACAGTTTCATTACATGACAACAGGGAAGAACAAACCATTGATGTAGATGTGAAAAGGTGGGTTAACATGTGAAGTTATTCCACTGAGATCCTGACAAAGACTCTCTTTCTTGTAAAGACTCATGTTGAAAATCATTAGATGAGATAATCACTGGCATGAGAATGAAAGAAAGGACAAGATAAAACACATCAAAGCTGACGTTTTGCAGAGGGCAGACAGGACATATGGCACAAGTGAAAAAACCTCAGAAATGTTTTTTTCTTCATGCACTGAATTCATTTGAATTTTGTGCTAATGGAACAGTCAGCCCACCTTACTGATACTCTGCTTTTCATTCATGGCAACTCATCTTCAACAACCATCAGAATCTTTCTAAATTCACTTCTGCATTGCATTATGCTTTATTACACAACTTTTGTGTGTTCTGTGTGTTTATAACAGCGATAGCTTTTCTTACTATCCTTATAACATTGGACTTTAATCATATGGCATGGACTCCCACGGTGAATTAAATATACAATGATTATGCAGATTATTTGTCCCCAACTGGATGAAGTTCAGGGAGTTGTATTAATGAGAATACACTGTGCAGACATGGGTCATAAGTTGAGCAGAATTCATACCCTCCAAAAATCTGAAATAATCTAATTTATAGATACATTTACTTGCACTCATAATATTACTACTACCAGTAACTATTTTTATGTGCTGTTATGGAAAGCTGTCCAGAATATGTTAAAATTTTCAAAGATTAGGGGAAGTAAACAGCTGAAAGATATAAAACAAAATCCTCATAAGATCAAACAAGATTTGAGTTAATAATTTACAAGATGAAAACTATATAAATGCATGAAAGGTGAATCTGAAAGTGATCATACTGGAACAAATTTAACAACTTACTCATATTGCAACAAAATATACAACTAGTATTTTGAAGTTTTAAAAGCAATTAAGTGTATATATATGTGTGTCATATGTATATATAATTGTTATAAGGAGATATACCAATGGTACCTAGATATAGTCCTGTTGATATAAGAATAAATACAAATTGTATTAGCATAATGTCACCTTGCAACACCAGCAAACATTGCGGCAACCCATATAACATACAGTAGAATTATGGCTTCAGCTGCCTGACTTCTCATCTTAACTTCCTTGCTTTTATCATTATTTTAATTTCAAGTGGGCTGATTCAGAGAAAGTAAGTTCTAAGCAGATGGTTGTCAGAAATGTCCTTACCACCATAATGCAATTGAGAGTTAGTGAGGGATCTTTTGCAACTTAGTATAATATAAAATATTCCCACATTAAAATGCCAAAAGAAATCAGAGTTGGAGGATATTTTATAATTGTAATTCATTCTTTAGTGTTTGTGGTTTAGAAATATCAAGCGCAGAAAAACACAAGCAAAAGACTTTGCCAAAACCTGTTAACTAAAATAGATGCTAAGATGGAATAGACATGGGAGCTTCAGATCATACATGAACTTTCCAATTAACTTTCTAAACAACCTGGAACAATTGATTCTGCTGAATCAAAGCAGTAAGATTAATTAGATTAAAAATAACAGAAGAATATTAAGCCAAACACCCAGCAAATTGATGTTTGATTTGTAAGTGCTTTTTGCCAACACACTGCACTCTTTTCTTGTGACATTCCCGGTGTTATTGTTATTGAGTGTCTCAATTATCAAACAAACCAACCTGAATTTATGTGGATAATTAGCATGTTTTGAACTCAGTCAAAGTAATCATGCACACTTGTAGAACTTCAAGGAGAAGAAACAGAAACACAAAATAAAGAATAAGGAACTATCATTATTTCAGAAAGATGTGAGTTGATATCTTGTTAAATAAGACTAACAAGTATATTCTAAAGCCCTGATACTAGGTGCCCAACAGAGCAGGAGACACTTGCTTTTATTCTCATTTCTTAAAAAGTGCAAAAGGTGACTAAGAAAATGGCGAATGTATAATAGATAAGTATTTGTGCATGCCATACACTAGACACAAAGGCATAGTTGACTTGTTGCCTGAAAATCCCTGCTCTAAATTGTTCTCGTTTGGTAGATCTAGTCCAAAGTATTGCTTATATGTAGAAACTCTTTTCTACCCATTATACTGCTTGCAGAATTGCTCACTGCTTCTCAGTACTGATAAATAGGTTGTAATTTACAGATGGGACAGATGAGTGGGAATGATTATGAGTAAAAAGTGAGGATCAGGCTTTGAGTAGGAAAAAAGGTTTTGTAAGAATAACATTTCAAGATTGGTCTGATATGACAGGGCTCTAAGACATTGTTTTGAATGGTTTTGGATGCACATAGGAATGAAGGGTGTCAGTGATTATGGGCATTTCTTTTCCAAACATCCTTGCAAGCCCTTCTGTAAAGATTTCTTTCTCTCTTCATCCTCCTCTTTATTCTCCTTAAAGAATACCTTTTTTTCAATTCCAGAAACAGACATTGTATATTTTTGTGAGTACCATGCAGGAGGGATTCAGGCTGTTTCTAGTTCTACTGCAGAACAAGGAAAAGGAAACCACGAGAGAGGGGCTCATAGGCTTCAGTGTTTTCTGCTTTGCTCTCCACAGTGGTGAAGGTGAGATGGGAAAGGAGAAAAGGAGAACATGCACAAACTCAAGATCTCTTTCCCCTCTTTCAACAGAAAGAGCAACAGCCTGTGAAAATAGAAGGTGGAGAAGGAAGAGGGTTCAGTTTTAGCAGTCCCAGTTTTCTCAAGCAAAGGTGAAATAGGTATCTGCTTGTGTAAGCAATGTGCTACTTTAGTCCTGGTTTGAGTCAGATATACTTATTTCTTATGTATCATGACTTTTTTCTCAATATTCCTCCTCCCTCCCTCATATTCCTGTTTATTTACAAAGCAAGCAAGCCAATGTTATGCACTTATTTGTAAAAGCAGCCACTACTCAGAAAAATATAGCCACTACCCAGAAAATATCTGCTACACAAGCCTCAGCTAGAATATTTATTAACTATTTTTGTTACCCTTTGGTTGTTTCTTCTGGTGACAGGCTCTTTGAATGACATTTCTGTTGTTAACTTTAGGACACCACCACTGCTTTTTCAGCCTAAACTTTAATCAGTAGCATGGGTGGAAGGAAGGTTCTTGGTTTTGTTTTTGTTGCCTTGTGTGTGAAGAAATAGCGTGTTTAAGGACTTCTTGCACTTGAAACTCTTGAAAAGATGGAATGATGGTGGTTTGGTGGGGGGTGTGGTGGGGATGTTCTCCTTTTTCTTTTTTTTTTTTTTCTTTTTCTCACTAGATTCTAGAGATGCTAGACACAGAGAAACTGGTTACAGAGAATAAAATTTTAGAGGAAGAGAAAGAAAAACCTTACAAAGAGCAGAATTGTTAAACTTAGAATTATGTCTGCTGAAGGGAAGTGGGCTGTGTACAAGTTAAGGATACATGTGTGGATTCAGCCTAGTAGGTAGAGCTATATGAAAATATTTGGAGCATTCCTGCTTTTGGCATAAGGAGAGTGTTTTGCAATTAATGAGGCAAGAGTTATGTGGAATATTCATATATTATCGGACTTTGTATACTAGCACTTTCTCAGAGGTCAGTACAAAGTACTCTTCCTTTTTAAGATTAAACTGGAAAAATGTATGTTATTACTATGAATTATCTATGGGTTCAGTTTGGTGTTTTATCCTCCTTGTACTTGTCAGATACAAGAAGTTATGATTGCCATTTTTATTTTAGCACTAAAATAAAATCCATATCTGAGCATAATCTCATTGTACTACATGCTTTGCTAAGAAAAAGATGATGCCTTATTCCTTGATCCTTGTAGACTAAAGGCCAGATTTCATCTATAAATGAGACTAGTAATAAGTAAATTAAAAATCAATAGTGGTGGAAAAATTTGGATCAGAAAGGTATAAAGAGTGTGGATGTTTTCATTTCTTCTCCCACTGTGTGGAGTTTATTTCTGTGGACGGTTACCTAGGAAATGGCTGTAGGATGGAATTTGTTTAACTGTATTGTCAGATTGATTGTCAGAGTTTTGAGCGAGGTTATAAACAGTAGATGTGCTCTTGATGCTAGAAAAATGTAAGATATTTTGGCTTTTTATTAACAATATCAAAGAAGACATAGTAGAATTAACCTTTAGTAATTTTATTTTTGAAAGTATTTATTGGAAATAACTTATGTACTTGTGGGCTAATATAGCTTGAGTGAGTGGGAAAATATTTTCCGTTGTTAAAATAATACTGCAGCATGAAAGAATACCTTGTTCTCATCTAAGTCTGTTGAACATTTGCACCCTGGAATTTCTTCTTTTGCAAATACTTGTCTAAAGGCTTTATGTATGTACTCGCAGTTGGAAGTACTATGTCAAAGTTTGCAGTCCATTCTGCCCATTAATTACTTCCTGACTAAATAATCTGTCCCAAATTCCTCCATGTGTAGCCTTTTGTTTTCCAGAGATATTAAAATATCCAACTTTTTAGCATACTACCCTCTAGAGTGCTTCTGTAACAACTTTCTTATTTTGCAGTCTGTAACTCTCATGGAATAGAAACTTTGTTACTTTTTCTCAAGATATCTTTCCAGGGTTATTTGCCATTTATATGAATGCCCTTAAAAATATTAAACATATTTTGAATATTAAATGTCATATTCTCACCTGTTTTGCATTACTTGGTAATCATTTATACCTGTATAATCTGAGTCTAAGCTACCAACAAAAACTGGAATCATTTTATAACCACTTAACACAGGGATAATTGGCAGTAAATAGTGCAAGGTAGTCAAAATTTAGGTGATAGACATGCAATTATATTAAAAAAAAAATCAATAAAAATCTCTTCCAAATTACAACCATGGCATAAGCAAAATAAAGCAAAATCAATAACTTTAAAAGTACCCTTCCTTGTCCTTTAAAGTGCTAAGTAAAAAGAGAAGCCTACATCATACCCTCAGTGCCAGAAAACCTAAGTTGTCATACAGTGATTTCCAGAAGAAAGAATACAATATTGCCAATTCTTTTTAGTTCTGATGTCAAAATTACGGATGGATAGATTGAAGGTCCCACTACATTTCAATTGCTGTTGATTATTACAAAAAAAAAAAAAAAAAAAAAAATTTCCTTATTGCTTTGGACCTACAAGCCTGCCTAAATTAACTACAAAATATTGGTTTATAATCCAAAATTAAAAGTAAGATAGATCATTGCAGAAAAGAAGAAAAAAGAGGGAGAGGGGGTATGAGGGTGGGTGTTCTGTGCGTTTTGTTTTATTTTGTTTTTCTGTTCCTGTGTGGCAGAAAAGCAACTGTTCTTATTAGTTCTTCAATTTTCCCCATTAACATGGTCAGTAATTAGGCAAATGTGTTCACTGGTGAGGTGAATGATTTCACTAAAAACATTATAGAAACATGGGAAATTGAAAATATGAGATTGAAAATAAAAAGAAATAATACATAAATGAATAAAACAGTGTTCAGCAGGCTGTACTACTAATTCCTGTTGTCCATCCAGTGAGAAACTCTGTTTTGAAATATTGTTGAAACTACCAGAGAAAATTCTGTATGTACATTGGAGTGCTGCAGAATCTCAAACATCTGATTCAGAATTTAGCTCCAGCTTGCTACATAGTACACCGAAGAAGAGACTGTGGAGAATTTCAACATTTGTTTATTGCAGTTTGGATAGAGCGGCTCTAATTTCCACTAGAAAGCAAGAGGCTGTCTGTAAGTGAACTTTCAAATTATGAAATGGCAGGAAATTGCTGGATAAAAGACTATTATCAGAATGAAAACACTGTCTCATGAGATGGAAGATGATCATTTTAGGGAAAACTTTGCATTCTGCAAATGAGATGTTTGACACTGATTAGTATTTACAGGACACCATATATGTGAGCAGCTTCTTCAAGAAGTAAAAAGATAGTTACAGCAAGCAGCCAGCAAGCTGAAAAGATAGAACAGCATGGAGGCAAGATTGCTAAAATATCAGCTATGAAGAAACCAAAAGAAAGAGAGTATTAAGACCATTAAGGGAAAAGCAGGATTAGGAGGCAGATAGCAGGGGACAGACATAACCATACGATCAGGCAGGAGGTTGTCCCTGCCATGGAGTTCCACCTGAAGAATCACATAAGGAAGCTGCTTATGACAAGTGGGACTTTTGTGCTACTTAAGCTGTAATGTCTATAGGATTTAATGAATTTGAAGAATGTGGACACTGAGAAGAAAATAGGATGAAAAAACAACAGCATTACAGGACTAAACAGAGACATGAAGATCCCTGAAGCTAGCCAAGAACACAGACAAGTGGCGCGCAATCTCTTGATAACTAAAGCTATAAGACAAAGGTGAAAAAACACACACAAAAAAGACAGTACAAAAAAGTTCAAGCCATGTCCCCACTGATGTTCTGACATCATCTGTGTCCTAGTCTTCACTGGTGAAATTATCTTAGGTTTTTTTTCGTGTAAGAAGGTGAATGAATCAATGTACATAAAATGAAATTTCTGAGATGTGACTATGTTTGATATGCAAAGTGAGGACAGGATACGAGGACGTCAAAGGACACAGTAGTGGAACTCAAGGCAATATTTATTTTTGCAGACTGAAATACCTAGAGTCTTCACCTAAAACTATTCTGAGGAAATGCTTAAAGTGTTTTACCCATCTCTGAAAGAAAACTCAGTCTCCTGTTTTTAAGCAGGAGACAACTACTGCCTGTCTTGTCATATTAGAAAAACAAACCACAAAAAAAAAAAAAAAAATCAAACCAAAGCCAAGCCCACTCTCTCCTCAACTCCCCTCCCCCCCCCAAAAAAAAAAAAAAGAACCCCAAACAACTTTTATTTAATTTAATTCAGTTTTTATTGTGTGGCTACATAGCAAATCTTTATCTCTGTGTGTGTGTGTGTGTTTTCAAGGTGTGTATGTGTTCAAGGAGAAGCAGGGGAGGTGTTTAGTGTGTGTGGACCAGAGAATGGAAAGTTTGAATGATTGTAGCAGTGTATGCAAACACTAAATTAAGGGGATAGGATGAATAAGGGAGCTGTGAATGGAAGTGGAAGGAACAACAGAGAAGAGAAAGAACAACTGAAAATGAGTGTTGAGATGGAAGAAGCACATCACATAGCACTAAACTACTGAAGCAAATAAACAGTTGGATACCAAGATGCTAAATGCAAAAGAGATGTTGCTAAACAGAAAGAGTAAGACAAAGATAAAGAAAGATGGTGAAAAATTGCACTCTTCAAAAACAACTTACAATGAAAACAAGGAGGAAGAAAAAACTGAAGACCGTATTGTCAGAAAAAAAAAAAGGCAAAAGAAAAAAAAGGGGAAAAAAACTTCAAAGCGCACATACTAGTTTTAATTGGTTGGAAAAAATTCAGAAATAAAGTCAAAATATAAAATTAAATGAGACAGCTAAAAATGTGGGATGCCGAAGATTGCCTAAAGCAACAGGGTGCCTAGAGCCAGCTTTGACTACAAAGTTTCAAAATCATTGCAATCTGATTTTTGCAAATGATTTAAGTACACTAAGTTTGCATCACTTGTTACTTCCAATTTCTGTGACATAGTATGTCTCTTACAGACAGCAGGCTAATCCTTTCCTGGTTTATCAGGAGCTACATTTTTTCAGCAGGTTTGTAGGAAAGCACATTTTCAGAACCTCAGTTTTTCTTCAGTGTACACAATTTCTGAGTACAAAATATATGCAATGTCATTTTCTACTGGCAGTAGTTACAGGGTGTTTCAGAATACTTAGAACTGTACATCTCCATATTCCATTAACCTGAACGACATAGAATTTGTTCCTAAATGATCTGATTGCAGAAAGTGAAAGAAGTGGGGACTTGAACTGCCCCTTTTTTTTCATACAAAACAAAAAATAGGTGAATATTGTGCTTGGTAGAAAATGAATCCCTAACTCTTTTGAAAATGTACAGCTTAAGGGTTATTTATATTTGCCTAATGACAGATGAAAATTGTAGAATTCTACATTAGAGTTAGTCTCTCATCTAACTGCAGAGAAATAGGCTGCTCTAGGACACAATTCATGTCATCATAAAGTAGCTGGCTAAAACAGATCAGTTGTATTATATTTATTTTATATAATTCCTATTTTATTTTCACAGGGCCTGGGGTGAAGAGTTCAGATGTTTGTTTGAAGTAAATCCCACTCAGCCTGTCTGTTACAGGACCTTCCTGCTAGATGCCTGATAAAATAGTAGGGAAGAACAAATGTCTCTTTCCTCCTTTAATAAAGGACAAACACTGATAAGACTCCTTTATCACATGCTGCCTCACGTCTTGACAGGAGATACTTGCAAGACATAGCTGCTCACCCTAACCAAAACATCTTTTTCTCATCAGGGAAAATGATGAGACCAGGTGAAAATGAAAACAGATGCCACAACTGTCAGCTTTTTACAGATTCTGCCCTTCCACCTGACACATCTATCACATCTATCACATCTATTAATTGATTAATTATTTTATCACCTCCAATGATAACATCATATGTGTGGTTTGTGTACTTGCCACGTACCTTGGAAGGCTGTATCTAGATGATTCCCAGAATGCATGCCCTCATGTTAGATTCAGAGTCTGTTTCAGTCTCTTAAGTTTATCCTTTACTCTGTACTAAGCAGTTAACAACATGAACAACTTGGTGCCTTTTCCACCTAGCATGTCAACTCCTAGTCAGTTATGAGTTCCATCACCATTAGATCACAGCTGATATAGATAAGCAGGTCATTCATGCACCACTTTAAATGACAGTCTTGCTTTCTATGGTTTTGTTTTATATTTCTTTTAGAATGCAGCTGAAAGTCATAACTTTAGTAAAATAAAACATATCTGAAAATTTGATGTACAATGTGATAGGTTGCTTTTTTCAGTACTATAGGACAGTTTAAAGTCAAGTAAATCCCCAAGAAGAATCATGTCACTATGAATGCTTTTCCTAACTGTCAGAGAGTGTATAAGTGTGCTTGCATTTTCATAAATGCATTATGGGAGAAAGAGCAGCCAACAAAGTGCTTACACCTCTCTTGTATCTCTGTGACTGCAGAGATTATCTAATGTAAATTCTGCTAGAGTTCATCAAAAAGTCTGAAGAGACCAATAAAGCTACCACAGCATTTCTGTAAGGAATGCCTCTTATTTTCCACATTGTCACTACAGGGGACCAGTTTAGTTTGTTTTGTTGTACTGCCTGCTTGTTTATATTGTTTTTCTGGGCTGCCAGAAAGACATTCTTCTTCTGATGTAGAAGCTTCACTACACTAATAGTTTTTCCTTTGAGTATCTCATCTTTTTTCTTCCCAGAATCTTCTGTTACTACCTGACATAGGTATTTCTTTATGCTCCTTGGAACATACTGTGTTACCCATTTGTGTTGGAACAGATTAAAATACCTGCTTCCAAGTTCTTGTCACATGCTGTATACTAGAATACCTCTTGCAGGTTATATGTGTGTTTTGGCTGCTCCATACTAAGTCTGAAGGAAACAGTATTGCTGATTACTTTTATACTTCAGTGGACAATATTGTCCACTCACTGTCATATATCCTACTACGTTCTTTCTCCTCTACTAGAAGATCCATTTACAGACCTTCCCAGTGGCAAACAGAACCTAATGCATTAACCTACTAATTACTTCCAAAATTATTTGCAAAATTTTCAAATAGTCACCCAGAGACTAAAAATATTCCATAAGTTTAAGAGGACTCCTTCCCCTGTGATCAATCAATTTGAGATATGAAGATGATCCCTGCTGTTTTCTGGATAGGGCAGTAAGACCACAGAGTACATATGTGTTCTCCTGTCTTGAATGGTTAGAAAAATTGTTGTTCTAATATGTTGTAAAAGACACCTAAAAAGATAGCAAAATTTTTATTGATCTTACACTCCATTTTATTCAGTTTCTTCTCCTGCCATTTTAGGAGATATTTTGCATTTCATGTATTAACAACAGTGATGAATTCAGATGATACGATACTTAAAGGTTACCTTTGCATTCATCACAGTGGTAATTTCTTCCAGTGTCACAAATTATCTTATAAGTGGATCTCCTTTTGCAAGCAAATTACCATCTATAGTATTTTGGTGATGCATGACTTTATTTGATATGGTCTACATAATAGGAAGCTTTTCAGGCCATTCTATGGTTGTAGATTTGTTCTGAATTTTTGTTTAGTGCTGTTTCATATTCATTATTTTACATACTATTTTACTACCTCATTTATTTCAAAAAGTGATTTCATACTGAACTACGTTTGTCACAATTCATAGCTGTCTTCTCTACGTATATGCTTGTCAGTTGTTCTATGACTTAGTATAGTAGGACAAACCCTTAATGAACCTTTATCAATTTTATGTTGTTATGAGATTCTTTTGAATTTTTATACTGCTGCAATCATACTCTTGGTGGAGCTTTTGTTTTATTTATCAGCTTTTGCTATGTATATGCACAGTTTCTATTATCTGTATTTTAAACACATATAAGGCATTGTCAGCAGAGGAAAAATGATCTAATAAATCTTATTGTTTTTCAAAGAGCAGAAATGTGTCATACACAATGTCATAAATATAAAACCATTTGTTTCCACAGCCAAAAATGCATTTTTACAGTTATGTCAGTGTTGGATTGGATTATGGCTATTTCTTCCACTTTTAATCACTTCCTGCTTTAACTGAGAAGCAGGAGTTGATTAGAAAAATAAAAATTAGACATATTTCTGAAAGTGCAGAAATTACTAGATCCACAAAAATGAATTTTGCTTTTTATTGTCCACTTATCTACTGAAAATCATGACATTAGAAGAAAATACTGAAACTACTTGAGGAAAACTAGATACCTAAACCTGTGAGCTACAAAATATTAACTGTATACATAAAATGCTACCTAATGTTGTTAATATGTGTACTAAGGAGCATAGATCTTTATTCGTCATTCTCACAGGTTTTCCTGCTTTGTTCTATGCTGGAAGGATCTGCTTTATTCCCATTAGTAAAAGAGACTCCTAGTTAGGGTGTAAGTAGTCAATGAACCAAAAAGCCACCCTGCTTCCATATATTTGGAAAGATGCCCTAATTACAAGTTATGCAGTAATGTGAGGTAGAGGAACTCTCAGAATCTTCTATAGAAATTGTTCAATTTTTTTCCTTAAACAATCAAGTTTTGCTGAGACACTAGGAACATGACTGGATATCCAAAAGATTTACATGCTTAACTATAAATTGGTAAACCAGGCATTTAATGCCTCTGCATTGAGTGTTCTTGGTGTTTTTCATTTGAAGTATTTACTGGAGCATGTAGGTGAGTAACCTAACCACCAGGTTGAGCAATTATGATCCATTTCTTCCTTATTCTCACTGTAGCCCAGTGAATGTTTAATATGTAATGAAAGTGGAGCAGCTTCAACAGAAGGGAATGAGATCACCTAACAGACACCACCAGTGCAAAATGCGTTCCCTATCCTAGTGCTCTTAGCACCTACCTGGGAAAGAAATGAAATAGCTTCAAATTTCCTTAGGCAGTGAAAGCAGACCTGGGTCAAGGACAGACCAATTGTATGTTTCTTTGCACAGCAATAAGCAAGTGTGCTAGATAACCCTGAAGTATGAATAATTGAATTGATTTTAGAATGAGACACTTCATATTTTAAAAGAAACAAAATGACAGAAAAGAATCACCTTTATTCAGCTTGGCCTTAATTTTTATATTGAAATCCTTGAATAACTTTTATTTTTTCTATTTTTTTAATCAAAAAGAACAAACAAATGATAAATTTTAACAGGATTTAAAAACTGTTTATATGAGATTATTTAGGATCTCTTTGGGACCAGTTTTTACTTTCACAAACTGCTTGAGAACAACAGAAATTGATACAAATTCATTGAAGTGTGAGTGTACTGAAGTGTGAGCAGAAAAGAACCTACATAAATATTCATTTTTAATTTTCATTTTATGAGTTACTACACAAAGTAGTTAAATCTAAATAGGTTAAAGAGGAGCTTTACATACTGACTTTTAAAACTGCTACGCTATTTTCTCACAGAAGCATGTACATAACAATGATTAATATTTGTAAAAAAGGACTGTTAGAGGAAACTTTGTGTGGGATTCTGACTCAAAGAAAAAAAAAAGTATGAAGAAAAGGGGGAGAAAAAGAAGTCAAAGAAAGCATCTGCAACATCTCGGTCTGAAAATTATGATTTTATGAGATAAAGAAATCATCTACTCTGAAGAGCCACCATCTACTTTGAACACCCACAAGCCAAATATAAGAAAAAAAAAAACTTGAATGAGGAACTCAGTTTTACATTTTAGGAGGGAGGTGTAGGAACGTCCATGCTGTTTCTGCTCATTTGTCAACTGGTGGACAATTTCAATCTTCAGAGTAAACCCAATTCTTTATACCCACCCTGTATTTTGAAGATTGTAACATATTCTTTTCTTTTCCATCCCAAGAGATGAAAGGATTCTTGTTGCAGCCAAAGGTAAACAATGGATTAGGACATTGGAGGATATAATGCTGGGTCAGCAGCTTAGCAAAGGGAAAGCCAAAAAGTTCTGGAGAAATATAATAAGGAATCCACTCACTGACTGTGAATATGAAGGCAGCTCTGACAGAGCTAATTCATCCCCTGTACCTGATTAAACTTTGCACGGCCTACTTTCTTCTTTAAAGATTTTGTTAAAAGCATTGAAATATAGCAGAAAATTCATTAAAAAAAATAGAAATGCTGACCATCAAAGAGTAAGTTGGGGCGCTTTATTTATTTATTTACACATATTCCATCTTCTTTCTTCACCTCTTCTAAACTCTATGGGTAATGGTCTTTGTTGTTCTGTCCATCGGACAGTTATTTACAATGGTTAAAAGCTGCTATATATTTTCATTTAGCTATTTTGATCACAGGTTCTGACTGCTTATTACTCGTGCACTAGAGAAACAGGCTAATGATAAAAGCCCTTGTGACCAAGGAAATAGTCAGAAGTTCTCAGAAAATTCAAGAACATTTTAGGAATGCTCATATGTGTCTAAAGACTAAGAAGGTGGAGCAATACATACTAGACATGGCTGTATAGTGAATGATTTATTACCACTTAAAACCACAAAATGTTAATTTCAAGTTTTTCTGAGAGGCACCAACTGCCATTTTAAAGTTCTGCTGCAGGTTGGCAACTAATGACGAGCAGTGGTTTAATGTGCTGAACTCTGCATGTAACCACTGCAGTGGTATGAAAACAATTAAAATCTTGTTTCCCCCGATATGTTTTTAAATGCACTTCTGAGATAGTAAAAACCAACTGCCATTTTTTTTTCTAAAAGACAGGAAGTTAGGGAAGGAAATATATGACTACCTTTACTACTAAAAATCTTTGGTATTTTTATTTAATAACTTCTAATTTAAAGAAGCATAAAAACCAGTTGTTGAAATTATAAGGCATATTCTTATGTAGGTAATAGAAGGAAAAGTGTCAGCTGAGAAAATTAATATTAATTAAAGTGGATACACTACATGTTATAAAAATCCACCTGCTGTTATATAAATAAAATTAAATTTAAAATAAAAAGTATGTTATTTTTTCCTGCAGTTGCTCAAATTATTTGCTGTGTTAATACAACACAGAGCATTTATCTTTATCCCATTAATCTTGTCAGTCTAATTTGTTATGCTTGTATTTTACTGGAAACATATATGACAAGGCAGTGAGCCGTTACTTCATATTTCTGATTCACCCACATTGTCCTGTTGAAACAAATGGAATTTGCAGTTATTCAAGCAATGTGCTAAGGAAAAAAAGAAAAGCAAGGAAAGATGATTTAGTAATTAAATACATGTATTACTATAAATACTCAACATCTTTTTGGACTTAAATTCAAAAGCCAAAACTTTCTTAATGTAACACAATGGCAAAAATTGTGCTTTGGACTGGGGAATCTCAAAACCACTACGAGGAGAGTAATCCCTGCAGATTCTGTAAGTTTTTTCTACCCAGAATGGTGAACAACAACCAGAATACACTGGTAAATTATCTACCTGTCCACAGTATTCATACTCTGGCTATCCATTGCACTTCCGACTACAACATGTAACACGATATGTGTAAAGGGCTCCATATTTAGCAATGTGTTGAGGATAAGAACTTTGAAAGTAAGAATAACAATACATTTAATATAATGAGTACAGTTTACAGGAAAGTTACAGTTAAAGGAAATAGTTTACACCATTTTCTTTATATGAATGGGAAAGAACAAGTATGTTAATAAAAGAAAACGTGTGATAGTCAGTCTCAGCTTTCAGTCAAGATAAAATTAAGAGTGGGATTCGGAGTCCTCCACACAGGAAGGACATGGAGCTCTTGGAGCGGGTTGAGGTGAGGGCCACAAGAATGATCAGAGGGCTGGAGCACCTCTCCTGTGAGGACAGGCTGAGGGAGTTTGGGTTTGGGGACCTACAGGAGAGAGTGGGCTGGGCTCTTTATGAGGCAGTGTAGCAGTAGGACAAGGGGTAATGGTTTTAAACTGAAAGAGGGGAAATTTAGATTAGATCTTGGGAAGAAATTCTTCAGTGTCAGGGTGGTGAGGCACTGGAACTGGCTGCCCAGAGAAGTAGCGGATGCCCCGTCCCTTGGAGGTGTTCAGGACTTGGTTTGACAGGACTTTGAGCAACCTGGTCTAGTGGGAGGTGTCCCTGCCCGTGGCAGGGGGCTTGGAGCTTGATGATCTTCCAAGAGGTCCCTTCCAAACCATTCTATGATTCTATAAATTTACTGTAAATTAGGTATTTAAAAATTAGGTGACTAAAACTGATCTAACCATTGTAGGCTTCTTTTACAGTTAAGGGAGACACTTCTAAAGAACAATTCAACCTATTCTGAAGTGGAAGTTTTCAATGAAAGCAAATCATACTGTAAAATTCCCTTTTGCTTTTTGTTGACTCTACATGGAGGCACATGTTCAGACACATAACTTTTACAGAAATGTCACGTATATTTGCTTTTGATAATGGACTTTGTACCTCAAATAAATCTGAAAGATAGAAAGATAGAAAGAAGCAAATAGTCTCTTCAGTCAACTACTGAAATAAACCCTAAAATTCAGACATACTTTTCAAGTATATAAATCACAAAAATTAGGTTGTTTGATAAAGAATTCACTGAATTCACTGTCTCGTTTTCCAAGTCTGCACATTTTATAAATAGGTGCTGTGATACACTGTCATTTTCACTTGCACCACAGTGCTGCTGCAAAGGAAACTTTTAATTGCACCTTCCCAATAAGCCTATAAGGAATATGTGAATATATAGTCCTCCCACATCTGCAGTATATTAGATTCAACAGATTACAAAGAGAAAGAAAGAAAATGAAAATAAAAGATTGGATGTCTCCTATTACCCATGATTTTCTGCAGTGTAGAAGCTGCCATGAAAAGTAGTCATATTAAGTTATCTTTCTATTTGATACAAAGGAGTTGGTGTGTTATGGCAAATTTTAACTTCACTTCTGGGTAAACTAAACTGCATTCTGGATGAGCCTGCATCTCTCCATTGACTTTAAAAGAGTTACTCAAATGTGGGTTTCTATTCTTGAGCCATATATGTCCATCTGAATCACAGAGTGGCTGAAGTTGGAAGGCACCCCTGCAGGTCATCTGGTCCAACTCCCCTGCTAAAGCAGATTTAGCTACAGCCAGTTGCCCAGGATCTTGTCTAGACAGGTTTCTAATATCTCTAAGGAGGGAGACTCCACAACCTCTCTGGGCAACCTATGCCAGTACTCACTCATCCTCACAGCAAAAAAGTGTTTCCTGATATTCAGATGGAACCTCCTGTGTTTCAATTTTTGCCCATTATTACCTGTACTGTCGCTGGACACCACTCAGAAGAGCCTGGCTCCATCTTCTTTACACACTCCCTTCTTACACTCTTATGAGATATCCCCTGAGCTTCATCTTCTCCAGACTAAACAGTCCAAACACTCTCAGCCTTTCCTTACATAGTAGTGGTCTAGTCCCTTCATCCTCTTTGGGGTCCTGTGCTGGACTGTCTCCAGATAAGGACTCACGAGAGTCTAATAAAGAGAAAGGAATATTTTCAGATGTGCTAAGAGAGTCTGTTGATTAAAAGATGACATTTTCTTGAACGCTACCACCAGAAAGGGTCTGTACTGCAGATACAAGTAACTTCAAAGTTGGTGGTCTTTCTGGACCTAAGCAATTTTGTTTTCTTTTTCCCCTTCTCTCTGTCCTCCCAAGAGCTTTTACCCTTTTTATACAGCCTTTTGGAACAGGTGCAGATTTAAATTTATCTTTCACAGTTGGTGCATTGACTTACTTTTTGATTTTGACTTACCTTTCAATTTTCCCTTTAATAAATAAACGTTGTTATAGTGTGTTCCTACACTTTCTGAATCATTCTCTCTTTGTGCTCATTTTTTGCTTTATAATTTTAAAAGATGCAAGTCTTCGGTCCAAAGAGCATTATAGTGTTGATGCAGAGAATAAAACATCCTAATTACACCTTTAAAATTTTTACTGGACTTACCTGAAAAGCTTTATTTTCTATGGCTAGGTTCTTTCATATATATGTATGGTGATGAGAGTGGGAAGTAACAGTATCACTTATGGTAGATGTGAGGATCATTGAGCTGCTACACCACCTCCTTACTCATTGTCTTTGGACGTTAGCGGTGTTAGGCAGAATTGATGCATTGGGTCTGGCTGGAATGGAGTTAATTCACTTTGTAGCAGCCTGTATGTTGCTGTGGTTTGGATTTGTGATTAAACCGGTGTTGATAACACGGCAGTGTTCTGCCTGCTGCTGAGCAGTGTCTGTACAGCACTGAGATTTGCTTCCTCCCCCTCTGTCCCTGCAGCCAGTAGCCTGAGGGTAGACAGGAAACCGGGAGGAGACACAGCTGGGGCAGCAAACCCAAATTGGCCAAAGGGATAATCTATATTATAGGACACCATGCTCAGCAGTAAAATTTCAGGGAAAGGACATTCATGGCTATGGCTTTTGTCTTTCCAAGTAACTGCATCCTTTCAAGGCTAAAGTGTATAAATATTTGCCTACTGGTAGGAAGTAGTGCATAAATTAATATTATTTTTTTCATTTCTTGTGCATGCATGTCTGTTTCACTTATGAAACTGTCTTTATTTTGACTCACCAGTTTCCAACTTTTGCTCTTCCAATTCTGCTCCCTGCCACACGCCCCTCCAACCTGACCCCCATCCCACTGAGTGAACAAGCAACAGTGCTTAGTTCCTGGCTGGGGTCAACCCACTACAGCTGAGAAGAATTAGTTTCCCCATACACATCTCCAGTACCCTTCTAGAGGCCTCCTACATTTTATAAACATCTCAAGAGCCATTTTCTGAAGGTGTATCTGAAGGAAACAACAGGGTGAATATAGGTGAATCAAAATCAAAGTTCCAAATAAACTAAACCTTGAATTCTGGAGCATTCAGTGCCCCTATACAAACCAAACTGCGAACCTTTTCACTCTGAAGTGAAGAAAATATTTATATATTGTTCCAGATATGTTATTAAATAAAAATTTCTGGAATTTAACAACCACTCTACATACATGGGAAGAAGTATCCCTGGTAGAAACTGTAGCAAAAAACCTCATATATAATTACAAAATAATTTTAAAATGATTGAGTGCAAAATATAAATTTTAGCATCTCTCTTTTCACATAGTAAAATGTTATTGGGCCAGTTGCAATAGTTCAACAACAACGGTAAACACCACCAAAAAACCCAGAGCTGATAAAAGAAAAACAAAACAAAACAAACATAAATATGCAGACCTTCATTTGTTATATCATCCTATATATTTAAGTAGTAAACTTCACACAAACATTTCAAGATTTTTTGGTTTTCTTGCAAATAAAACAATAGACTTTACTCAGGAGTATTTTTAGCACTATTGCTTCGCTGCTGTAGGAATATTTAAATATAAAACTTTATGTTTTGATGTTATTTCTACTTAATTTTTGCAAACAAAGCAGATTTTAGAAACTGCAAACAATGATCCACTTGAGATATGTTTTAATTATCAAGGATTTTATTTTTATTGAAAGCCTTTTTTCATCTTCTGTGTCAAAATTAATATTCTGACAGGAAACATTCTCAGTGTCAAATGTTTCCATCTCATGAGTCAGGCCTCAACAAATACAGGATTTATAATTGTGATAAAAACTGGTGGAGGTCTCATGGAAACTTTGCCTTAGTATCAACCTTGATAACAAGTGCCATGGATTCTTCTAAGCCTAAGGTTTGTAGCAAACAATTGGGAAATTATTGGTTTCTCTGAAGCCTTGATATGATTGGGATGGTAGATTTAAGTTGGAGGTGAAACTCTAGCACACCATGCTGAATCAACCACAGTAGATTCTTAAAACATTGAAGCTAGGGATCACAAAAAAAAAAAAAATGCATCTCAGTATCTCTATACCTAGTGTTAAAAAGTAATTATTTGTTTGAAGTTTTAAAATAGTTTCTGCCCCACTAAGAAGTCTTCTTCAGCATGCATCACTGGTAAATGCCCTTAGGAGAGTGTTCTGTGTATTAAGTTCTATCCTACCAAAAATAGTATGTAATGTGGTATGGGATTTAGCTGGCCTATATTTAGGTATCTGTATGTGACCTGGATGCCAAGACAACTACTTGTGTCACTGGAGAGCTAGTCAATACGTTCACTGGAGTCTGGGAACTGTTCAGTTTACCCTAAAGTAGACACCCCCATGTCATCTCTAGACTCCAACAATTGTATTATCTAGGCCTCCACTGGACATAGTAGATGCTTATACATTTAACTTACATGTAGACACTTCCATTGCGAATGTCTGAAGTTAGGGATACCTGAATCCCACCAAAATCAGGGTTGTTAGTAATTCCCTATTCTTTTTAGATCTCAACGTATGAACATAGCATGTTATTACATATTTTAAACATGTTATTTTGAAATAAAGGAGGGAAACAGGGTGAAACCAGGTAGAACTGAATTGCTGCTAGTTTCATCACTGGAAAGGAGTGGTATGTCTAGCACCATGGCACAGACCTCTACCCCTGGAACAAGAACAAACCATTTTGTATATATTAGACCTAGAAATACTGGCTGGTTTCTGGGTCTCAATACACATTCTGCTGCCTAAAGAGTACTGCAAGCAAGTTCTATAACTATTTGCTGGGTATCTAAGATTAAGTTAGGACTCTTGGCTTCAGGTCCACAAAGAATAGGTAGGGCCTTTTTTCTCCAACAGCCTGTCCTGCCCCTTTGACCTTCAGTGTCTCTGTTTTACCTTCAGTGTCTCTGATACAGTGTCTAGGCACTTATCATTTGCATTTTTTCCAATTCTGCTCTAACCCTTCCCTTCTTCCTTTCTATTTCGCTCCTACCCTCGGATCATCCATCTTGTATTCTGCTTATTTGTGGTACTCTGCTTTTTCCCTGAACGTGATTTTATTAATCTTCAATTTTTACTTTGTTCTGGTCAAGTAATGAGTCTTCCTGCTTATCCACTACATTGGTGCAGTAAAAAGTGACACTATGGTTAAATATTAAGTAACATCATTGAATCCTTCAATTTGTGAAGTTTGTATCAACAAAGATGAGGACAAAACAAATGTATCCTCTAATCTTTTTAAAGAATGTGGACCTATTACAGCAGGGACTGTTCAAAAACAACATG
>JAOXNO010000001.1:169900002-169916346 GCA_028565335.1 Limnodromus scolopaceus
TGTGAATACAAATAGCTTATTTTTTCCCAAATTATGAATAACTGGAAATTTGGTTTCACTGTGGAAAATTAGGAGCTGAGTAATTTGCTCCTATGATTAGTACTTGTCATGAAAAGTTGGATGTGGAAGAAACAAAATGGACCCTTTAATAGTTAAGAGATTCTATCATGAAGCCTTGCTCTTCACAGATGGAATTGGCATCAAAAGTATGCTATTGGAGTGGAAAGCTCTCTGGATATATTTGTATTTACCGTTAGAGAACTGAAATATGAGGATAGACTTCAGATGTTTCAGGATCAAGGATGTGTTCCTGCACATACATCTGTTTATATCAGCTGTTGTCATATAACCCTTATGATAGCAAGGTTGAGAATAAAACTTTGACCATATCATTTACATAGACAGAATTTTGACAATGTCAAAGAAAAATATTAAGTCCTGGCTTTTTCATTGATATGAACACAGACTTTTTATGAAGGACAGTGGGACAGAGCACTGGAGAAGAAGCCAGAGCTCAGTCTCTTACAGTTGTTGCCATGGAACCCAGAAATGTAAGAGATGTTGATGAAGCCCTGATAATGTCAAAGATGTGGACAGAGCTTTGGCAGTGTCAAATGGTTGCTATGGAACACTGGCTCTATCAGAGATGAAGCTAGAGCTCTGGCTGTGTCAGAAATAAGGATGGCACTCTGAGTATACCTACGTTTACCTCTGATATTTGGCTATATTAAAGATAGCCAGGAATGGACACCTGGCTTTTTCAAAGCTGGGCATAGAGCCCTGGGTATGTCAATATTTGTTATAGAGTTATTATTTTATTATATAGTAGGTTGAAATTTCCAATATATCTGTGATTTACCATATATGTCAGATGAAAGGATAGATTTTTAAAATATATTTTAGACAGAGATTGATCTTTAACCCTATCAGAGACTGACAATCACCTCTGTCTGGGATCAACATTGATATGTGGCTTCACATCAGAAACATGAGTATAGCTATATCCATACAAGAATCCTTGATAGGAGCTAGTCCTCTATTACTCCGACTATTTCTCTAATATATTCATAGAAATTATATATAAATAGGATGAAAGTACATGTTTGGGTTTTTTTTTTTGTGGATATTTAAAACAGTATGCTGACCACAGCAGATATAAGAATGAATAATTATAAATATAATGATTTATCCTTTGTATTTGTCTAAGTCATACACATGAGCCAAGTTACGTTAGGTAACAAAAAATCTGATTATATTAGTGGTCATTGAGTGCTTGGTTTTGTAAGAGATGATAATGGTTATATATAGGTGAAAGTGGGAATGTACTCCTATTTTTGCCAGATGTGCATCTGAAAAACTTTTCTCTGCTGGAGTACTTGTTCCCAGAGAGCAGCAGGTTACTCTTAAAGTGCATTGATTTTGTCCTGGTACTACACTAAAAATACATTTATTATTGAAAAAGTCTTATTAGTGTTTCAGATTTCGTTCTGAAAATCTCTCTGTACCTGTATATGTAATGGAGGTTTGCATATACCAAAAAAATCAGAACAGTCTTGTTAAGCTTATCCAAGGTTCTGATCTGATCAAGATGGCAAAGTAATTCTAGGCATTTTGCATAAGAAATAACATCTGTGCCAAACTACTGCTGGGGAAGCTAGATTATGAAGCTTACACTATAGAAAAGCTGAAATAAAATTCTTTGTTAGTCAATGGTAGTTTGTAAATTAGTGAGGAAGAAAGATATCAGAATATATTTTTATATATATAAAAAAACTAAACATCTTCTTATATGGGAGATGAATGAGTCTTTCTAGATAAAAAAAATAGAGTAGCTAAGTTCTGTTACTTTTTGTTGTAGTTCTTGTCATAGAATATGATCAAACAACTCTCAATACTCAAGTTACACCCAAGTGGCTTTTGCAAAAGTTAGTGATTGGTTTTTTTCAGTTGCAAATAATTGTGATCATGGTTAAGAGTTACAGCAGAAGATATGGCGTGTCTTCATCACTTGAGCTTAGTCACTAATTTTGCCTGAGAATCTGTGCAAGAGATAATTATGCTGTCCATCACTGCAAGCCCTTGATCTGCTACACCTGTAAACAGCCCTCCTCACTACTTGTATCAGTCAGTGTTGGGCTGGCTAAAGCTCTAAGGCAGACATTTCTGGGAAGAAAATAGTCTGTCTAGCTGAAGCTGGAGAAAAGGTAATTTTCCCTAATGGAGGGGAGGAAGGTCAAATTAAAACTTTCTTGTTATTGGGCAATATCTGTTTCTCCTTTTAATTGTTATTAAAGAAATTGACATCATGTATGTAATTAACTGAATTTTAAATAGTTGTGGTCAGATCTGTGTCGGATGATATTGTATTGCATTACATACACTCAACCAGACAACATTTTAAATTGTAAAGAAAGCTGGCTCTGATGTACAAGACGTGCCCTTTTAAAAGGCATGCTTTGTACTTTATTAATTAATACTCTGAGGTTGTTTATATTTAGCCATCAGCTCCATCTGGGCCGGCAGCAAGATACCTCATGAAGGCACAGATAATGAGCTGTTACACTTTCATACAAATGCCTTGTGTTTTGTTATCAAAGTCTGTTTGTAAGTCTGTTCAGACTTTCTGTTAAAGTGTGATACAGAAAAGCAAATATGGAAACAAGTGAAATTTGTCCTTCCTTTGATAAGGAAGCAATGGGGTGAAGTTGGAGACACTGTTACCTGAAAGTCTCTGTTGAATTTCTTCCTCAGCAACTCTGCATTTCTGAAGGGATAAAGCTTTAACATTCTGCAGCACACGGCTTAAAAGTTTGTTGAAGGACTTTGTTAGTTACAGCCTTCTCCTGCCTTAGATGCAAACCCTCCACCTGTTTTTTGTCCTGAGGTCTGTACTCTGATTCTCTATCACCTATGAAAACTATGGACAGAGTCTTTGTAAGCTTCTGGAAAAAAAAAAGTATTTCCAAAGACTTGCATGATCTTCAAAAATCTGACTGTACTTTGCCTTTAATGTGGATTAATGACTAAACAGCATGATTTGGGATAGTTTTTCAGGATACACAGATTTTATTCCCTGAGCTTAGTGCTCAAAGAAATTGAGCACAAAGTCTTTCCTTTTTGCATGATAGGATGTTAAAAATATGTAAATAAAACCAGTTTACACTGAGCTATGATGAACTCTATGTTTTTTGCTTTACAATACTTATAAAAAATAAAATTGCATATTATGTTCAGCTGTATACTCTATTAAGAAGATACTCAAGTGTTTGCAATGACAATTCCCATTTATTAAACAGCCTGTGCTTTGTTTATATGGCTGCAATAAGAATTTGGAAAGGAATAGAAAAAGATGAGTTGGAGAGGAAGTTATAGTTCTGATACTAGTTGATAGGAGTTTATTTTGTAAGCATAAAAGATCACACAAAAGAAAAGCATGGCTTGCCTGTTCAGGAGACAGCTCAACTGGCAAGAAAAAGAAAACCAATTGTCAGATGGATTTTTTTTTTTTTAATCAATTACAATAAATTATCTGCTTCTGTGATGTCCCTAAATAAAACTTGGTATTTTATATGATGGCCTCTTAATAAACCTCACTACTTTTCTAATACCGTATCAACATATCGTTCTAATCAGAATCTTATCTTTTTCTAGCTCATTCTTCTTTATGGCCTGTGACAGGGTGTTACTTAACTCTTTGAGAAAAGGCTACTTTCAATATGTCAGAATCCCTTTTACTGAGTTCTAAATTGTATTTTCTTCCTTTTCTAGTCTCTTATGTATAGTTTCCATTGTCTTTGGAGTCACTTGAAAGATTATAAGAATTAATAACTTTTAACTATTCTCTTAACTAAGGCTATTCAGAAGCTGATAGAGTCATTTCATACTGCAGCGTTTTAGTTCTTCAAACAAGCAATAAGAAAGTCTTTCAACTGGTTTGGTGAACATAGAATCTCATTTGTCATTTAGAAAAAGATATGAAAGTATCAAAGTGACAGAGACAAACTGTATGAGTCAGGGATGGGAACAACCTTTGGCTTGGGCAGTAGGAAGCTGAAGTTAGCTGCTTTGTATAACATAACCTAAAAAAATATCTGTCACTTCAGAACTGACAGGCATAACAGGAAGTATACCATGTAGCTTTGATCAAATTCAATACCATTCATAATTCCCAGCTTCTACTTTGAAGGAGTTTAGAGATTGTTTCACATTGAGGATGTAAGAACTTTTTATGGGACAGATACTTGAAATGAAGCTCTGGAGCTTTGCCTGAGACATTATATTATAGAACATATCAGAAATTGCAATCCCAAAATCAGTTAACTAGATGACTCAGGTACGTCACATTATATTTTCTATTTATAGACTATTATTAGTAATATTACTAGTACTATTTTTCCTTTATGCCTTTGCATTCTGTTAACTCAATATGCAGTTGCAATGTATATGCTATTTATCTTGGGATTAATGTTTAAAATAAAAGAAAAAAGAAAGCTTTAGAAATTCTACCTAAAAATCATAGGGGAAAAAAAAAACCTCTAATAATACGAAAAAGAAACAAAGAGTCTTAAATATATATTAAAAAAATAATATGTGAAATAAATAGCAATATTTAACAGTGAAAAAAGAGAGTTGAAGAGTCTAGCTGTTTCAGATGTTGAAAACCAGAAATGAGAGCTCTAAGGGATACAGGTTGTTTTGGTTTTTTTTCATTTTCTCACTTAAAACAGAAGTCTGAGATAGCCTGATATACTATAATTAGTGTTTTACTTTCAAGCTAAATACCATGTGTGAAATTCTTTGCTACATGTAATTACAGCTGTCTTTGAAACTTAATATCCAGTAAGAACACTGTTAAAGTACTGTTGGGAAACCCACCTCCTGTCCATACAGTCTATATTTGATTTTCAATTCCACTGATTTATTCTTATTTCTTTTTTAAAATACTTGTGCTGCCCCACTAGAATACAAGTAACAATTCATTAATTGACTCAATTAGAAATTAGACTTTATTAGGTACAGGTAGAAATTTGAAATTTATTTATATTCGCTTTAACTTTTTAGAAATATCCAACATAATTTGAGACAAAATATAATTTCATGTCTCCGTTGTGTCAAAGGTTTATTTCATAGGATCATAGATTCATAGATTCATAGAATCATAAGATGGTTTGGGTTGGAAGTGACCTTAGAGACCATCTAGTTCCAACCCCCCTGCCATGGGCAGGGACACCTCCCACAAGACCAGGTTGCTCAAAGCCCCACCCAGCCTGGCCTTGAACACTTCCAGGGATCAGCCATCCACAACTTCTCTGGTCTACCTGTTCCAGTGCCTCACCACTCTCACAGTAAAGAATTTCTTCCTAGGATCAAATTTAAATCTTCCCTTTTTCAGTTCAAAAGCATTACCCCTCATCCTATCATTCCACACCCTGATAAAGAGTCCCCCTGCATCTCTCCTGTAGGTCCCCTTTAGGTACTAGAAGACCGCTAGAAGGTCTCCCCGGAACCTTCTCATTTCTAGGATAAACAACCCCAACTCTCTCAGCCTGACCTCACAGGGGAGGTTCTCCAGCCACCTGATCATGTTCATGGCTCTCACCTGTACCCTCTTGAGCAGGTAGTTTCTTATGTAGTATCTTACTGCACAGCACACTTAAATATTACATCTAAGTTTTCCATATAGACTTCTTTCATCTGTAATAGTTGAGGATATGCATGAATGAAGCTCTGTGAAATTTAGGAAGCTCTACAATGTTGGCCTCAAATGAGGAAAAGAAGGGAAATAGCAGGCACATAACTCCTTTCATGAAAGTTGAAGCAGTTTGTTTATTCATCAAAAGGATTGAGTCTTCTAAAAGTGTACCAGTAAGGAATCTTAACCCAAAGTTTTGTTTGCTTGCTTGTTCGGTGTTGGGGCCTTTTTGTTGTTTTGGTTTTGCCTCAGGAATGCATAGCTAGCTCACAGTCAGCTTGTTGTCTGCTGGAACCCCCACATCCTTCTTTGCAGAGCTGCTTTCCAGGTGCTGAGCTCCCAGTGCATACTGGCACAGGACTTTACACATTCCCTTGTTTAATGGCATAAGGTCAGACCATATGACAGGAACAAGATCCTCTGAACAAGATCACCACATTTCAGAAACCACATTTTCAGGTTGGTCAAGCATGATTTCCCCTTCATAAACCAATTCTGACTACTCTTGATCATTTTCTTATCTTTCATGGTTTTGAATATGCATTCTAGGAGGATTTTCTGTCACCTTCCCAAGGATTGAGATGATGCTGACCTGTGTGTAGACTCCCTGATCTTCTGATTTTCTTTTTTTGCTATTCTTGAAAATAGGAGTGATATATGATCTCTTCCAATCTTCAGGAACCTCTCCCAAACAGCATGACTGTTCAAAGACAATTGAGACTGGCCTTGCAATGATATCAGCTAGATCCCTCAGCACTTGTGGGTGCGACCCATCACACCACACAGATTTATATACATTCAGTTCTTTTAAGTACTCCCTAATCTAGCCCTCCTCCAACAAGGGTAAGTCTTCCTTGTTCAAGACTTCTGCTCTGGTCTCAAGGAGCTGGGATTCCTGAAGGCTGGGTTTACTTGGAAAGATCAGGGTAAATAAGGTACAGAATACCTTGGCCTTCCCCATGACATTTGTCATCAGTTCCCCTGTCCCATTCAGCAGCAGTTCCATTTTTCCCCAGACTTCCTTTTGCTGTTGATGTGCTTGTAGAATCCTTCCTTGTTGCTCTTCTAATCTTTTGCCAGATTCAATTCCAGGTTGTCCTTGGCTTTTACACTTTCAATCCTTCAAGTTTGGACATCAGTTCTATACTCCTGGAAAACAAAAGAAGAAAATGAGAAGAAAATGAGAGAAGGACACCATTGTCCAGAGTCATAGAGCCATGTCAGAATTGCATAGTTATGGTTAAACTCTTCACAGGACCTAGTGAGAACAGTCTGTTTCTTCTGCTGTGCCTGAATCATGCTTATTTCATGGAAATAAAAGACCTACAGAATACCCTATTGCCTGGTGAAGATGTTGCTCAAGAATGAACATTTTGCTTCAGCAAAGTGATAAAACTACTCTCCCACACTGTAGTTTAATATTTTATCTGCTGTACTATTAAAAACAGAACAGATTTGTTGTTTTCTGCTTGTTATTGTTCATTATGAAGCGCAGTCAGGTTTACAAAGAAAGAGGCAGTCCTATAAAGGAATAAAATGTTACAATGACCCTATGCCAAAGACACTCCTTTCCAATTTCTCTAACTTATCATACAAATTCCTGCCCAAGATTTTCAGTATGTGTGTCCTCTAATTCTCTGACACATAATTACTACAGACATGCAGAACAGATTGGGTCCTACAAGGAATTTAAGTGTTTTGATGCATCCAACTTTTATAAAATTCCTAGGGGATCTAACTTAACTGAAATGAAGTAGAAATGCAAATGCTGCTTTCTGCCACCCTTCTGTAACAGCAGAGGTTGTGAGCACTTACTGTTATATCCCCTCGGTTTGGCTTCTGCTGAGTACCTGGGATTCTTTGTGGTGTCTCCTGTACTCAGCACTGGTGAGGCCTCACCTCGAGTACTGTGTCCAGTTTTGGGCCCCTTACCACAAAAAAGGCATTGAGGTGCTGGAGCGGATCCAGAGAAGGGCAATGAAGCTGGTGAGGGGTCTGGAGCACAAGTGTTATGAGGAGAGGCTAAGGGAGCTGGGGTTGTTCAGCCTAGAGGAAAGGAGGTCGAGGGGAGACCTCTTGCTCTCTACAACTACCTGAATGGAGGTTGTGGAGAGGTGGGGGTTGGTCTCTTCTCCCATGTCACAGCAACAGGACTAGAGGAAACGGCCTCACGTTGCACCAGGGGAGGTTCAGGTTGGATATTAGGAAAAATTTTTACACTGAAAGGGTTATCAAGCATTGGAAGGGGCTGTCCAGGGAAGTGGTTGAGGCACCATCCCTGGAGGTGTTCAAAAAACGGGTTGACATGGTGCTGGGGGACATGGTTTAGTGATGGGTTGGTGTTTTTTTTGTCAGAGTTAGGTTGATGGTTGGACTAGATGATCTTGAAGGTCCCTTCCAACCTAGATGATCTTGGGTTTGGGGAAGTGGGGATTGATATTTTTTTCCTTTTTATTCCTAGGCATACATTTTCATTTGTCATGTAGTCGGACTATCTTCTCTCATCAACAAACTCAAAGGAGATTCTTCTTTGCTGCATGCTTCTCTCCTGTGCATTCATTCTCATTCTAAACCAATCTCCTCTCCAATATTTTCTGTATTCACATACAGCATCCTTCCTCTTCGGCAATTCTCCTTGAGGAAAAAATATTTAATAGGAACCTGTATTCTATTGATAGTAATTATCAATCTCTATAAATGAATTGCATAACTTTTTGTATTGCATTTCAAAGATCTTACTCTGTCTGTCACTGCTCTTTTTTTTTTTTTTTACTGCAAATACCAGGCCTAAGGTCTTCACTGGAGGACATCTCAATGGAATCTTTTGACTCTATATGCTGGTTGACACTGTCATAAAATTATTGTACTGTAGAAGCATTTCTGTGAGGATGTTGAACCCAGCACAACCTGTCCACAGGTTCTCAGAGCTCATATAGATTCAATCATTTAATGATTTTCAAACAGAAATACCTTGGGAAAATTGAATGACTGAATCAAGAAGATTCCTACTGAGAATGAGGTCTGAGAACAGAAAAATCTCCAAACAGAATGGAAATAAAAAAGCATGCATTTCAAAGGATACAGGAAGATGAGGTGGAAATGTTAGAGGTCAACACAAACAGAACTGAGACCTGAAGGAAGAAGGGAGAAGTTTAGTTCAACAGGAAGGCTGAGGAAGTCTACCAATACAAACAAACATTTCCCTGAGCCTAAGTAATGCTCTGGAGTAGTGCAGAAGAGGTATGCATGTAGAGATTGTTAAATCTACCTATATGCCTGTATGTTTGTGTGCTGCTTAATAAAGAGGGAGATTGTGTTTAATTTTAGTTGCTGATCTGTTTACTTTCTGGCTTCCCTTTAAGAGGTACACCATTGCTTTGGAGCACTCATGTCTTCAGTCACGATATAGTAAAAAACTATATCTAAACCACCTGAAATTTTGGCGTTATTCCTATGATCGAACTTCCAGCTATGGGATCTTCACTCAGAGGACTTAATCACTCAAGCTCGGTTTGAGGCCTTTGCAAACCTCAGGGTGAGGTTCAGTGACTGTGGTCTTCAAGGCAATAGCTTCAGCACGCTCATGAGCAAACAACTCTGTCAAGGTTAAACAACAGCAAGAGCCTTTTGCAATTCAAAGCTGCTTAAAAGAGCCACCTAAGGTCCTCTGTGATAGTTCACTTATTTTCCCTTTACTGGTATTATATTTTATGCTGTGGCTGAATCCAAAGTAGGAAATCCAATTGCTAGAGTCTTTGGTAATCTCTACTTTTGTCAAGACAAAATGGTAGCAGGTAGAGAAACCTCTGAGATGAATTAACTATTAGCAAATCCTATGATCAGGATAGAGAAATAGAAAAGTTTCGTTTAAATGCCTATTAAGACTGATTTATTTATTTATTTATTTATTATCTTACACTTCTAACAAGCAAGGTTTAAGAGTAATAGAAGGAAATCACGTTAAGGCTTAATACTACTAAACCGTCCTATGGCCTTCTTCAGCTTTCATTCCAAACAGTTTCTAGTTTCAGACACATAACTTCTAGGGAAGAATGCCAACTTCATGTAGGTATCTGCATCTCAGCTTTTTAAAGGCTATATATCATTGGTTACCCATGCAATAAAAGAGCATCCATACTAGCCCGGGCATGAGGTCAGTTCAACCAGTATCCTGATTCTATCATGGCTAATTGCAGAACATGAGAAGAGGAAAAGGGCAAGCGTAAGACGACTGTTGTGAATACATGGTTAGGTGCTAACTATTTCCTTTCGTGTCATAAGGAGCTTTACCTCTCAACTCACTTTTGTAAATGGTATTTCAGACGATAGGTTCAGCAGCACCTTTGTATGCCTGACATTAAATGTTTTCGCAGATCAGATCTTTCAATTTTTTTCAGTGCCATTTAAATCCCTTCAAATAAATTTTGCTGAGGTTACATGTATACATATAAATATGTCTCCTTTCACAGTATTTTAAATGAAAGAGGAAAAGTGGAATTTTTTGTTAATCTAGGATAAATACCTTTAAGTGTTTCAGGTTTTGAAAACTGTTAGAAAAGATAAGCTGATATAGCCCGTATTTTCAAAGATGTTTCTTAGAATATACATATCCACCCACATATATTTGAGTACACAAATATTAGACCATTCTGTTTTCTTTATTTCTCAGTGAAGAAACCATGCAGAAAACTGGACCACACAATGTGTATGTTTATCCATCAAGTAGTAAATTAACTTGTTTTCAACAAGCAAAAATGAGGCTTAAATTTTAATTATATATGGGCATGAATAAGTATTTTGTGAAACAAACCGAAAAGGGCATTTATTCAAGCTGAAAAATAATTCCCATTTAGGATGAAAGCTTTATTATAGTGGAAAAGCCATAACTGAACTTAAAATCATAATAATGTTAAATTACAAATAAAATGCATTAAAATAACTTAGATAAGGAGAATAAACTAGACAAATTTGCCACTGATAATATACAATTACAGATCAAAACCTAGATTAAGGAAATGTTTTTTGTAATAAAATTATAATGCTGAGAAGCCTTTCATGTAAGTTCATTTTTAAAAGACATTTTAATGCATGTTATTCTCTTTAAATAAAGTTTGGTAGATACACATAGCACTCAGTGGTGTTCCTAAGTAATCATCTAACATTTTTATTCCTAAATCACAATAATAATAAAATGAATAACATTGTTATTTCAGAAGCATGCAAGATATAACACAGATAATGTAGGAGACAAAATTATTGGAGAGAGAAGTCAGTACAACATTACATTTGATTTCTTGTTTTAGAAGACCATATTAGAAACGTTATTATGTCACATTATTAAATGGTATAATTCAATAAGTATTTACAGAATGTTTTCTTTTGACATGGTACCAGCAGCAGCATTCTACAAAGGCAACAAATACTTGTGTAATATTGTATTTTATTATTGATTATACGTACATATATACATAGGCATATGTATTTATATATATGCAGACTCATGCAATTTAGTTCAATATAATGGAAGAAAATTGGACCAGATTCAGGATATTAACTCTGGATGTGGTTAGATTCTTTCACTATTCACAACAGTTTTTAACCATGTAGCTGCTTTTCTTGCAGATGTAAATACACTTTACGTAGTACCCTTAATTGCTGTATTTTCTTTCACATGGAAAAGTTAGGGAATTCGTTTTATTCATTGAACAGTGGCATGAAGCATTTGCATTGAATAGTTGGTTCAAAATTAAAAATACATATAAAACCTCAAAATATGACACTATATTGGAAAAGCATAATTCCAGCTCCATGAAACTGATATTTTGCTATATTTTTTTTCAATGAGTTTGTGTGCAAATATAAATACCACTATTTAATTACTCAACAAGTATGAGTAATGTTTAATAATCATAATTTGTATCATATGAATTGGTATTTAGTAAACGTAACATCTCAACATTTATCCTGCATGATTGAACACTATGTGCTTATGGTTATATACTAACTATATTTAAAAATATTCATGGACAAGCACAGCTACTTATATATGTTGGAAGATGTATATTAGTTAGCACTTTATTTACTGGAACACAACAGTGTGAAATAAACGATGAACAGAGATATTTTCATTAGGAAAAGGGAATGACTATCAGCATTTTGTGATCAACCAGCCTCTAGCAGGAGATGTAAGTTTTGGAACGTTGTAAATAATAAAAAAAATGAAGTTTAGTTATTCTACTATGAATTTTTTTTTTTTGCCAGAAAAGTTTACATCTAATAAACAGATCATACTACATAACTGCACTGTTTGCTTAATTTTTTTTCCCATAAAGACGTAATATCAATACGTTATTTTACAGTTAAAGCACTAAAACACAGAGCTTAAGCATTAAACCTGCATTTACTGTAAATGAATATAAAACTAACTCATTAGAAAACCAAAGATTTCAGTTCAGATTTATTATATATTCACATTAATACTTACAAGAGAAATTAAGCTTCAAAACAATGTTACCTCCAGAAACTTTTTGTTTGTTTGTTTGTTTTTAAAACTGAATGTGAAACAAGAAGAAACTTTAAGGAAGAATATTGTGTTTTATAATTTCTCATGTAATATACATTGATAGAAACATTCGCATCAAGTCCTCTAATATTCTAAATGAAGAAAGATGGGTAAAGTTTTAAAAGTACAGAACTTACAAAAGGACCTATAAAAAGACCTAGCCCTGCTGTTTACCTTGAGACTTTGGGAATTGCATTCTTCTCTAAAAAGCTCCATTCTTTGAATATTCTGTGAGTACAAAAATTTTTTAAAGGTGAACATACTCTTTATACCTTCAGATTTAACCTAAGGAAATGTTGCCTTTGTCTTCAAATTGATATTATGCATGTCATATGAGCACAAGTGTTCTCAGTATGTTGTTTTAATTGAGACAGATATCAGTCCTTTAAAATATTTTCATCTCAGTTTTCTATAAGCTCTGGAAAATTTGGCTCTTTTTTACAAGTGTGACTGAGTTGTATGAATTTGTTTTAAACCAATAAAAGATGAAAGGAGTTGCTTTTATAATTCACTTTTAATCTGTTTCTACCTCTCTATCTGTAAAACTGTAATCTGATTTCTCAGATTTTTACTGCAATCTTTTCTCTATCAGAATTAAATGAAAATCTTCTAGCATAGTCTTCCTTCTGCTATTTAGTGAATCTTTTAATTTGAAACTAAGGGACTTAAAGAGACAGCCAGAATAAAAACAAAGATATTTTAGACTCCTTGCTGTAAAATGTAGTGATACTGGAGTTAAGTCCTCTCATTCTAGTCATGAAAAAAATAATTTAAATTATTTCCATTACCAAAACACACTTAGCATCATATTAACCTCACACAGGAAGACGTCATGACCACCTGTTATTGGCTATTTGAAGGAAAGAAGCAGAGCAAACGCTACCAAGTCATCCCGTAAAAGACTTTCCAGAGACAAAATGGTGGGATTCTTCTGATTTGATGTTGATATTGACCATACAGATTCCTACTGCTGAGATAGTCATGCTAAGCTATATTTAGAGCCAATAGAGAGAGACAATTACTTCTTTAGGTCGTTATTCATCTCATCCCAAAGAACTGTGTGAAAAAAAAGTGCCTTTTTGTCTCTATTAACTGTACAGAGAGCTTAGGGTACCAACTTCTTTTCAAACATGTATATTACAGACACCTACATTTTGTTAGGTGAAGCCTATGAAAATAGCTAAAAATGTTCTTTTGTCCACATATAGAAAAAAGGTTGAACATGGTCCTTATCTAGAAGTTCATCATTATCAGATGTGAATGATGTAGACTTCAGTTCATATATCACTGAATATAAAATAAATATTCGCAAATCTCTTTGCAAATATAGTTTTTGTCTGATGCATGGATCTACATAATCATGTTATAGAAGTAGCTAATAATAATTATAATCATCTCCAAACCTTATGCTTTTTAAAATTAGATATTTCAAAGAATTTTGAAAATATTTCTATTTAACCAATTTGAAATAAATATATCCTTTAACTTCTTTCTGAAGTAAAATAAAGGCAGACAGGGTCACTGTAGAAATTTATTTACTATTTTCCTCGCCCATCTAAAGCTAGTGTGCAGCAGAAAGAACAATAATAAAAAAGAAGGTAGAGAGATGGCATTCATCTAGATGCAAAAGGAGTACTTGTCTTCTACCATTACTAAAAAGACCTGTGCAGTAAACAAATCATGCCTTCTTAAAATAACAAACACTAAACTTGAATCATTAAGGGTGGAAAATACACCAAAGTTTTACTAGCCCTGTGCCAAAAATCAGGATTTGAAGTAACATAGATTTAGTGCATTAGTTCCCTTAACTTTAGCTTTTAAAAATAATTTTTAAAATATTTATTTTTTTTTTTATTTTATAAGGATAAATTAAATTTTGCCAGTTTTCTTTCTGATATCTAAGCCAATTGACATGACAGAGAAGAGTTAAGATTAATAAGGACAACATTTAATAAATTAAAATCTTTCTGCAGAAAAATGGTAACAGCGGTGGCCTTTTGTCATGATAAATTAGAGAACCTTGACACTATTTCTAGATGTAATAATATTCATCTGCTTGGTCTCCCAGGAGGAAAGAGAGCTGAAGATTATATTGAAAAGTTATTAAAACACTTTTCATTAAATTAAAGACAGCTAAGACTTTCTGAGGGTTTTCAAAATTACTGAGCACTTAGTAGATATCATGGTGTTTTGTCCGCTACTGGAAGTGAGTAAAAAATGTCACCAGAGTATCCCAAGACTTATCAACTAATAATCCAGTGTTATAATGAATATCATGGTCATATACTATCTGACTTTTCAAAAAACAGTGTTCCCCATTCCAGTTTTCTAAAGTATTTGTGGCCATCTGACCAGCACTACACAGCTTTTTGCTCCAGTCTTCTGAGAGGTGAAGTCTTTCAGAGACTGCCTAATGAATCTTATTGAGACTAGTGTTAAATGAAAATTAATAAAGCATAGAAAAGCTAAATAATTTCTGTTTCTAGATTACTGCCCAAGGTTTAGCATGAAAGAAGACATTTCATTAAAGGTGCAAAAAAAAAAAAGGCAATAGTATGATGCCAGGTATTTTATGCCCTTTCTTTCAAAATAGATTTTGAAATTCAAAGGGGACTTGCAAAAGTTATTAAGTCAAGAGTAAGTTCTAATTCATTGGTGTTGTTCATTTTGATACATGAGGCACGAAAAATTTGTCTCCTCTGCAGCAGACTGCTTAGCCACAGGTATATTTTAAAAGACCCAATAAAGCCCATAAACTAGAAGAGAATTATTGACTTTAAAGAGATACATGTAATTACATAATTAAACCATTCACTGGATTTAGGAAAAAAATATCAACAAGAAAGCTCATCTGGAATTCTGTTCTTGCTTGTTTGTGCAACAGGTGATTCAAAACTTGGATTTCCTTAGTGTATCAAAAAATAAGAATAAGCTTTGGAAAAAAACCCAACCAACCAACCAAAAAAAAAACCAACAAAAAAGCCAGAGTATGTGAAAATACAGCTGTTAGTCCCAGAGAAGAGAGAAGAGATATTTTAAATTGATAATTTTGTGATGTTAACTTGATTTAAAGAGATTTCTGGATTCACTAAGCCCGTATTTAGGAATAAAAGGAGACATAAGTGATTTTACACTATTACCTCTCATTTCCACTAGTTTTATATTATCTTATCTGAGGGTGGCTGTAGATAACACAATTGAGCTAATGTAATAGCTTACCAGAAGGGAAGGTCACCTTTTCTTCTCCCTTCTCCCATACTCTCTTCTACCTTCCTTTTTATTTCTGTTGGTTTTTGTGCTTGGCCAATTTCATAGTGAGATGATTCAGTTCATTAATTTGGCAGAAAACTAATGTAACAAAAAAGATTTAAAAATATATATATATATTTCCAGTTTTAATGATTAGAGGCATCTATCAGCACAAAGTGCACAGGCAGGAGCAGAAGAAGGAAAAGTTAGAATGAGTGCCCCTTTTTGTTGCCTGCATGTTGTTAAATCATCACAGCTACAGAGTCTAAGCACACCCTGAGCGACCTTTATTCAGCCCCTCTTCTCTGAAGGCAACTGAAGCATTGCCTTCATGTTAAATGCATGAATGGCTCATCTGAAGTGTAAGGGCTTTTCAATGTAATTAAGTTAATCTCATGCTGAAGTGTTTATGCTTTGTTCACATAGGGAGAAAATGTTTGTATATTTATTTGTGAAGTCATTATTAATAGAAAGCAAAGTCAAAGAAACTTTCAAAAATAAGCTAATTCTGTGGAGTTATTTTTATCTTTGCAAGGATGAAACAGTTGTATTTCTCTCTTGAAGTGCTTCTTCTACTGTGCGCTTGCCAGTGTTCATGTGTGCAGGAGTGTGAGGAATCTACAGTAACAAATGTGGCAGTTTATCTAAGTCCTTTTTTGCATCAACAGTGGGAAAAAATGCCTAGGGGTAAAAGAGAAAACGGTGAATTTGGCCTTTGTCAAGTGGAGTTAGCTATAGAGCTCATAAGGAAAGCAGGATTTGACAGAAGTGTAAAATGATGAAATTCTTAAGTTTATAGTTCAAAGTTTATTGACAGCACTTGCAAGCACAGATACAGAAT
>JAOXNO010000001.1:169916446-169967814 GCA_028565335.1 Limnodromus scolopaceus
TTAGAGATCCTTTCAAAAGGCCTGTTTGCTTACTTGCTTGTTTTGGAGCAAGATTTTCAAAACTAGAAGGAAATCCTTGCAGAATTACAAATCTCTTATGCTGTGTTTTGAGGTTGTGAGAGGAGTTCCTTCATTGTAAAAGGCAAAATAGCCAACACTGGACTTTATAGGGAAAACGCTCCTTTATATTTCTTGTAAAGAGAAACTGCCTACTGCTCACTGATAACCAGCATAGGTGTTCTGCAAAGTGTATCATTAGAGCTGCAGTACTTAGTGATCATGTGTATGATCATCATGGCAGCAATAAGTGAATTATATATTTATTTAACTATTAAGCCTGTAAAGAATGAAGACAGCAGATGGACTTACTGCTATAAAAGTACAGTTTCTGTTGTCAGTTTTCACTTAGACATTTGTTCTGTACGCAAATAGGTCTTGACGTTCAGTGCTATATCATAATGGCTTTTAAACACTGTTTATCAGTGTTAAGTCAAACATCCACATTTCAGAATGCCCTGGCTTTCTATTTATCGTTAACACATGGATTCCTTTACAAAGAGCCAAGCAATGTAATCTAGTCTAAAAATACATTAACAGAAAGTAAAGTTATACAGTTAAGCAGCCAGAAGTCAGGAAATGGCAACATTAAGGCAGCAGGTATAACTTCCATTTTTCCTCTTTGTTTTTATACATACGCATTGTGAAACACACTTCAATGTTACTATCATATCCTATTGGTTTAATAAGACTGTTGTCTTATATACTACACAGTTTGGACCTGCAGACTGAAATAAGCAGGGATTCTATCTCTATATTTCAGTAGTTTATTAGAAGAAAACACTACTTCTAACCTAAGCAAAATGATAGTTCTCTAGAATTTCAATTAATCTTCTTTTTAAAGACAAACCCCTTTTACTTATCTCAATGCATATATATGTGTGTATAGCTGTAGGATTTTGTGTATGTGAATGCATACATATGAGTGTGTCTTTCAGTTACTAAGCAACACTGAAATTGTGCCATTATTTCCAGAACAAAGACTCTGTCTTAGAAAGAGCAAAAATAAAAGCAGTTTTAGTGTAACACTTTTCCTGCTTCTGCTGCTGCCTTAGAGAACTCAGAGATTCCACTACAGCAGGCTGAATTAGAGGATTATCTTCAGGTTTATGATCCACATGGGCCAGCTGACCACTTTCTGGTTCCATTCTGAACTCTAACATCAGTATTGACTGGAAAGGTTTGTTCTGGAAATGTCAAAGTTTCCTTAAAATGAGGGCTTTCCTAATTCCATTTTGATGTATGCAACTGTTATATAATAGGACAAAAAATTGTCCTATGAATCACAGGAGTCATGCTGATAAAGTAATAATGCTGCACTATGTTTCTCATATAAGTCTACATAAACAGATTCTGTTCATAGAATAGCATCTTAGTGTCAACATTGTCACTGGGAAAATTCTCAGTAGTTTTAGTAGGGCTGTGGTAAGCTTTATATTAAATATTCCACACGGGAACTATAATTTGTGTGTTGAAAATACTAGCAGTTTTTATCTTTAAGTATAAATTGCTAAGATGTCATCTAGGATTTTTATTCTTCCATATAAAGCACTTCAAAATTTTGTACATGTTCAGCAAGAATAAATATTGGTTTCTATCTATGAAAAAACATTTGAATGTGATAAAGCATCACAGTACTATATTTAAGACAATACTATGAAGGATGGAGAAACTCTAGTTTATCTACTAAAGCTTTCCTAGAGTTGGTAAATCAGAAATTCAATATTTATCCTGTCCTTTATTTTTTTCTTTTTACCTGATTTTTTGTTTTTAGGTCACTTTTAACTACCAGTGTTGTTTTTCTCTATGATTTCTTCAAAAATTGGTTGAATGGTTCTATGTCTTTGTGGATCCCTCAAGGACCTTACCCTTTAAATCTAAGCAATGAGATGCTTAAAACTTAAAACTGGTAAATTATCTCTAAATAGTAGTTAGACTATAACATACTTTTCCAAAAGGTGGTGAAACATCAATCTCCATGAATGTGTTAAATACTTAGAAGAAGGAAATTTAGAAAGAAAAATACAGTTTAAACTAAGCCATTAAAACTCAAGCACTTGCTTTCAGCTTCACTGCTTTTTGTCGTATTCTTGTGCCCCATCTTTCATTTCCAGTTGTTTATGTAGATTGTCAGGTATTTGGGTCAGGAGCCCTGGCTCTGAATCTGATCTGGCTCCTTGTCTTCAAAGTTGTCTGTCGGTGTAACAAAAAGCTGCTCATGTGAGTCTGAGGCCAGATGTGGACCTAAATCTGCATTTGATATTGCAGATCTTGATAAAATCCTCAGGAAGGGATCGATTTCTGAGCAGAGAAAACACACTCTAACTAATGATGAATGACACTACAGATTTTGTTAAAAAGGGACTGTAAAACATTAAGATAATGAATCGTGTCTACAGTACAGTTTCCTTTATGTTTCCTTTTGAACTCTACAGAATGCCTAACTAGTCTTTGAAAAGTAATGAATCAAGAATGCCTTTCAGAATTGTAAAAGCATGAATACGATGCATAGATCATTTTATTACTAAAAGAATATCACAATCATGTTCCTATCATTATTTTTTAAATAAATTCTTTATTTATTTTATAGTGCTCAAAACATATGGCAATATCTTTCTCTCTGAGTACATTTATAATTTTTAAAAAATCCCTAATTAGAGATATAGAGCAGGTGCCAAGGGCATTCTGAGTTAAATTGCTCCAGAGCAACAGTTACGAACCTATTACTTTGAGCTAGCTCTTCGGAGAGCTAAAAAGGTAGCATGCAAGAGCATGCAAGAAATGGTAATGGTTGAGTATCTGTGATAATAAAGTTGAAAATACTCATGAGAAAATATATGAAAGAGAGAATGGGCACGATAGGTAGTATTGTAAAGGCTATAGGGGCAGATGGAGTATGATTGTGGAGTATGATTGTTGGCTGACTTCTACTGTAAAGGAAAATTTGAAAAATTATTTTCCTCATTTTTAGTCTCCACAAATATTAAATGAGCTTCACAACGGCACAAAAAATGTACTAATCATATTTGTGGATTACTTGATGTAATGAGATAAAGCTTTCTTAAAGATCTTAAAAGTCTCTAGGCCAGAATAGTTGTTAAATAGGAATAAGAACAATAACAGCTGTAGTCTACAGCTGTTACACTGTTGCTGAGTCAACACTCACTAAGGAAAAATAAAGCTGTGTAGCAAAATTCCTTCAAATGAGAACTTAATCAGACTTAGATCAAGGCCTCCAAGTTAGGAGGACTGTACTGTGTCAAAAAAAACCCAAACGCCCAAGCAAAGCCACAACCAACAACAAACCAAACAAAAATGGAAATTGTGTTGGAAAAAATGGTGTTGGATAATAATAGCAACCACCAGCCTTAGGCTTTACCCCTGTCTGAGGTACAAACTTGAAATATGATCCCTAGGATTAATTGTGACTTCTGATCTAAAATTGATTGCTCATTGACAGGTGTGGAGATCCAAAAAAAAGTTCCACAAAATGTTAAAATTCACTCAGATTACTCAGAATCTTCAAATTACAGAGCCCTGTAAAAAAATGCTCTTGATAGAGCTGGAAATGTTACAGTCACAGACTATATTATCCCTTTCTTACAGTTTTTTAACCATCTGTGCAAAGGTATATAGGAAAAAAGAATCATAGCAACTGAAAATAGATAAAGAAGAAAACATATATATTTTTTCCCAGCTTGCTTCAGATATTCCTAAGTATCCTGGGGGTTTGATCAACTAGAAGAACTTTTGCATTTCACATTGTGTTGAAATATTTTTCAGCACTTCTCCTTAAGACTTTTTTATAAATTCCCATTAAGAGCACTACATTCTTCAGCAGGCCTGTTTAAGATCAGCTATGAACAATTATAGAACCTTGCTAACTCATTTTAAAGCACTAAATTCCTAAGTTTCTTTCCAAATGTGTGAGAAAGATAGTGAAAGCAAGCCTGTTACTGTAAGCTGATCTCTGGTAATTAATTTAGTTTTACACTAGGCATGGATTTTTTTGTAACTTGTAAGATTTAAGTTATTTACTATTTAAATTCCAAACACATTTAATTCTATTGCATGCAAAAAAATCATCTTTTCTTCATAAGAATCTGTACTGGAATTATTTATAAGTATATATGCACATATACTTATATTTAAAACGAGACGATATAATAAGTTTGTTCACAACACATACAATATACAAAGAAAAAACCCTATTAATATAAAATTTTGAGACTACGAAAACTCATCTGAATATATTACTTGATTATCTTGTTATATAGAGAGATGATATAGACATTTATTATCAAAATTCTGGAATTGGTTAATTCTCATGTCTACAATGGAAAGCCAGTATGAAAGAAACACAAATATTTATTTGCTGATCCAACATTACTGCTGTAAAGGATCAAATTAATAAAAAATTCATTTACAGTACATGTCCCCCTATACTTACCACAGTACTGGCAGAGTTCTTTATTTGGGCTAGAAGGTTGCATCCAGTTCAGCTAGTACTGAACTTTTTTTTTTTTCCTAAGTTAGTATGCCAGTCTATCTCACCTTATCAATATTTCTCTTATTAGTTAATCTTTATGATGGGAAAACTTCCCTTTTTATTAATGCAACTATTGACACTCAATTACTGGTGAATGGGTATCAATAGCAATTCATTGTTATTTTTTTTTACAAAGTTATATCTGTGAAGCAGTAATTCACCTAGCTACTGACCCTCAGTCTGAGTGTACCAAATTATATCAAATAAACCACATAACCACTTCTTCTATGATGCCAATTCATTTCATAAGCCAAGTGAACCAGTTTCCCTCAATTTCGCTGTATAGCGAATGGGTAGAGGAGAAAGGGGGGCCTCGGAAATCTGCAATAGAAGTCCTGTCTATTTACCTACATTAAAAATCTAATTCTGCTTCTTAAGTAATCAGTCTTTCTACTCAGAGGGGAATAAAAGGCTCCCTTTAATCTTGCAGAATTTCATCATATTTCTAATATAGTCTCAAATTTCACAACTTTGAATTCTGCATAACAAGGGTACAAGTAGTATTTCCCACTTGTGTAAGAACTAGGTGTGAAAGAAGCTTTAGAAAAATAAGTACTTCATGCACTTGGCAAAATCTGGTTAGCAATTAAGGAGCAATTATTGGTTCATGATTAGGACAACAAACAGAAGTCTCCTTTAAGACAGACAGGCAATTATTTGTCAAAATAAAGATTCTATTCACCCTGAAAGCTAGCATGGCAGATTAAAGTTTCTCTGTCCTCTTTTGCATAGCACAAAGTGTGGATTTCTGTCTTTGTAATGGCTGAAACTTTTGCTGCAGCAGGACAAGTCTCTTTCCACCTTTTTTTTGTAGCTGCTCGTGATGTGTAAAAAACATGCTATGAAGAAGAATATAAGTAAATGATAGATGCATCCTATGGAGCCATGTATTCCTATGTGCAAGTGTACCTGAACCTGCAGATATGTTTTATCAGATGATTTTTTCATCGTAAACGACCAGTACTCTTCAGACATTTTGCTCTTGTGACCTTAGTGATACACTCTTTTGCTGTAGGTTTACTTTAGAAATTAATCAGCTTCAAATATTTTTCCATGGTGAAGACAGAGTAAGATCAGTAAACATAACTTACAGAAGTCAGGAATGAGAATGTGGAAAACATGGTGTATGAAAGTGGAAAATGCCTGCAGTGTATTTGAAGATCTCATGGTTTGGCCTGGATCGGCCAATGACAAGACGATAGATGCTCTTCCCCACCTCTCGCTCCAAGGAGAGAGAGGAGAGTGATAAAGAGATTTATGCGTTCAGAAAAAACTAAACTAATGTAATATTAAAATAAAATAAAAAATAAACAATGAAATAAATACAATGTATACAAATTTGTACAAAATCTTATCAAGCTCCCAGGCAGATGCCACCAGAACTGGATTCTGGAATACACTGATTAGGATCAAAGGCAAATAGGGTCTTCCTCAGGTATCAGTCACTGAACAGACAAAGCCATTGAAGAATCCACTCTAGACATTTTATCCCCTCAGCTTTTATACTGAGCATGGCAGATGAGCTGGAATACCCTATTGGTCAGTTTAGCTCACCTGACCTGTCCACTCCTCCCCACAGGTGCCACCTCTCCACAGCGTAAACAACCAGGTCAGCTGACCCTGGTTGCCACAGCAACAAGTATAAGCAAGAGCCTCTGTTACTGAGCAGAAGCTTGGCTCTGCTCCACCCCAAACCAGGACACCCCATGACCCTTTTGTATAGAGGTAGCTATTGAACTTCTGGACTTATTGCATTTATGGACTTATTTGACTTCTGCAGGAAGGTATAGGACTTAGGTAATGTGTATGCGTGTCTCACAGTAAAAGAGTAAATGTTACAAGAAGAACCTGGAGCAGAATTTTATCTCTGCCCATATTTACAATCTAATTTCAGAACACAGAACAGTTGAAGTTGGAAGGTGTCTCTGGAGATCATCTAGTCTAATGCCCAAGCTCAGAGCAGGGACAGTTGAAGCATGTGGCGCAGGACCATGTCCAGTCAAGTTTTGAATATCTCCAAGGGCAGATACAATCACTCTGGGCAACCTGCTCCAGTATTTGATCACTCTCACAGTAAAAAAAAGTGTTTTCTTGTGTTCAGATGGGATTTAATGGTTTTTAATTTGAGCCTGTTACTCTTATCCTGTCAGTGGGCATCACTGAGAAAAGTCTGACTCCCTATTCATCTTTCCTTCCATCTGGTGTTCAATCCATACTCACTGTTAACATCTGCCTGAGCCTTTTCTTCTCCAGGCTGAACAGTCCCAGCTCTTTCAGCCTCTCCTCATATGACAGGTGCTTCAGTCGCGTAACCAACTTAGTGGCCCTTTGCTGGACTTGCTCAAGTAGCTCCATATCTCTACACCCATGAGCCCAGAACTGACTTATATAGGAAGGTATTGGACTTGGGAAACCTGTAAGCATAGTGGAAGGGAGAAAGGGAGTGGAAGGACCTGAGCAGAAGTATATGTCTAATTATATTTCCAGTCTAATAATGCAGCGGAAAGGACAGAGTAATACAAAACCACTAGAGTTACTGAGGCTCTGGAACAGTAGACAGAAGGAGGAGTAGAAGGTTATAAAAGACAGACATAAAATTTGGTAAGTAGAAGAGGAGACAGAAAGGGTGGGGGGAGGGAAGAGAAATATCAACAAGATGTCAACTCACAATCTCTCTGTTTCATTCCTTCATTCCATGTTCTCAATATTGTGCTGTTACAATTCCTTGAGATGAATATTGTGAACATGAGGGTCCAAATGTGTTCATGAATCATTTTGGAATATCTTCAGACTATCCTGAGATTTACCGTTGTGCCTTAGCTTACTGAGACTCACTTATCAAAGAAAGAACCAGATGTTCTATGCAGATAAATTATATTTTCTATCAGTGAAAAATTCTAGTTTTTCCAAGTCATATAGTATTCCAAGTGGAATTCGTGTCAGCTAGCTCCAGGTATCTGGAAGCTAGATATCTACAACTAGTAAGCCAAGTTAATAGCTATGGTAGAAGAAATAGTACTGCCAAGCACTTTCAACTAATTTGTCTTGGGTACTTGTTTCAGGGTTAGATGAATCGTCCTCATGTTATGCCTGACTCTTTCTGTTTACTATGACAGAAGGCAACCAGACTAGAAAAGTTGGATGTCTAACTTTTAAACATCTCAGAACAGATGGGTTAATTTTATTTAACTCCAGAGGACAGGCAGCAGAAAGAGGATCTGTACTCTGTACAAACTGCCTATACTGAAGCAGAACTTAATTAGATCAGAAATTGTGTTGTTTGTTCAAAATAATATAGACACAATTGGAAGACATGCTGTGTTAAAATTCCTTTTCTTTATTTCATTTCCTCAAGAAAACTAGAAAGAATCTAAAAAAAACCCCCCAAACCCACAAAAAACCAAAAAACAACCCAGGAAGAAAAAGTCTTCCTACCTGCTACCAGTTTTGTTTCTATATTGGTTAAATTACGAGAACAACTCTGAAAAATAAAAGTGATACTACTTATTCTAGTCAGCAGCAGCCTTTGGCAGGCTTCAAAAGGACACAAAATACAAAATAAAGTAATGAAAGCAAAGACGTCCTTGAAATATATGATTTTAGATTTTAAAGGATTTGTAGAAAACACAGGACATATGACACTATTAAAGAATCATAGAATCATAGAATCAAAGAAGCAGAACAGAATGTTTCAACCAAGGGTAAGCATCTAGTATGCCATCATCCTAAATTCCCTTTACAGTTCAAGGGAGGAAAGATGCATTTTTCGGGTTTAATTTATCTCAACTTAATCTAGATACCCAAATAGATCTGATAGGCCACTCCTTACAGGTGTCATTTTTCCCTCTTTAGACTTGAATAGAGTAAAGGATGCATACTTCAGATTTAGAAACTCATACTGTAGGTACCCAAAAGCAGGTGAGAGGAATATAGTAACACTAAATGACTTTAAAGACAAATCTGTGGAATTAACGTTACCACTTTTATACTTTTAGGTAGTTTAGCCATTGCATAGAACAGGCCTAGCTGCTAATGTTGTTAAGATTACAAGGGATTACAGCCAATCTTTTAAAATGAAGTCCATATGACTTAATCCATTCCATAATACGAAAGGGAAAATACCGTTTCATGTGGATAATAAAGGCTTTGCAGAATTATTTACCAGTACCTCAGAATGAGTATAAAATATTAAAGTTTGAACATTAAAATAAGTCAAAAATCTTTTCAAAATCAGCAACATTGTAAGACACATTCTTATTGTGTATAAATAAGCAGAGTGTAACGGTCCATCACATAGCAAAACCTGCCAAAATTAATTGTGCTGCATGAGCAGAAAAGGTCAGAGACAATCTGTTCACATTTGTCAGCAATTTTCAGACTGGGAATACTTTACTCCCAATAAAACATAAGTAGATAGAGAAATACATATACATTTATTTATACACCTAAAACTATAAAAGTGGTACAGTTGATTCCACAGCAAATAAGACTGACAAGATAACTTTTCCTTTGTATAATGGTCTCAGTTAAAAGAGTAAAAGCTAACATAAATTAGCATTTCTGTACTGAAGTAATTTAAACACTTTTAATTTACATCACAGTAGGAACTGGCCTGAAATATCCAAACAATCTTTGCCTTTCTGGAATTTATCTTATGTTGATATAATAAATTCAGGACCTTTCTAAGCTCTGGAATTCCTGTTCAGATTATTCTTCCTGAAAAACTTTCATTTAATTTCACATTCTTTTCTCATGTCAAAACACTGTGGCTTAATCCTGGCAGGTGGCTCAGCACCATGTATCCATTCTCTCACTCCCTCGCAGCAGCATGGGGAAGAGAACTGGAAGGATAACAGTGAGAAAACTCATGGGTTGATATAAAGACAGTTTAATAGGTAAAGCAAAAGCTGCATTTGCAAGCAAAGCAAAATAAGGAGTTCGTTCACTGCTTCCCATCAGCAGGCAGATGTTCAGATATTTCCAGGAAAGCAGGGCTTCATCATGCGTAGCAGTTACTTGGGAAACAAATGACATAACTCTAAATTTTCCTGCCCTGCTCCTCCTTCCCCCAGCTTTATATGCTGGATGTTATGTCATATGGTATGGAATATCCCTTTGGTCAGTTGGGGTAAGCTGCCCCAGCTGTGTTCCCTCCAAACCTCTTGTCCAGCTCCAGCCTACTCACTGATGGAACAGCATGAGAAAGAGAAAATATCTTGACACTGTGTAAAGCATTGTTCAGCAAAAACTGAAACACTGGTGTGATATCAACATGGTTCTAGTCATACAAACTACTATGAAGAAAATTAACTCCAAACCAGCCAAAACCAGTACACACAGGCAAGACTTTCTTGCCTGATTCTTCCCCATATCAATACTACCAAAAGATCTCTTATGCTTTCTGTGATATAAACTTCAGAGTGTGCTTAACTCTTTGGATTAATATGTAGTTTTCCACATAAGTACAGACTTAAAAAAAAAAAAATATGCTATGATTCTTTTCTTCTTTTTATTTCCATTCAGAACTTGTTATAATACTAGCTATGTATTGTCCAGTAGATAAAATGGGTCCAAAGCAAAGGTTTGATAATATTTGTATAATTATCCACACTGTTTATTTGATCCCACTCTTCCTCACATGATTTTGGCCCAGACCAACTAGCTTGCATAAATATTGAACCGGTGTTAATTATTGTGTTTCCAGGAACTTTTCCCAATAGTTAGTTTAAATGTGGCCACCCTGCTTTGCTAGGGAAGAAAATTTAGACATGTAGACAAGATCCAGGCTCATAGCAGTTTGTCTTTGGGCCAGAGATTAATCCCTTGTTTGTATTTTTTTAAAGGAATAGATGTAGCCCTGCTTCTGTGGTTTCCGACAAAGAAATGTGTGAAATAATATGCCATCTTTGCTATTTTTGAGAAAGTATATTTATCTTTTTTTTCATTTGTGTGAACCAGAGGAGACATATCTGAGAGAGGGGGGAATAGCCTTAGTCTTATCCCAAAATACAAACTCGTAGCTGAGGAAATTTTGATGTTGCAGGTCTGGTTGAGGTAACTCGTGTGGAACAAGTTCACATATTAGACTCAGACCCTTCAAAAGCTACTACCAAACCAACTCAGAAGCAAAATACAGAACATATCTTTAAGTTTAAATATCTATAAACTTTCATCCCTTCAAATATCATGCCAATTTATGGTCATGTTACAGTTTTGTAAAACGTTTTGCACACTCCCATGCAATTCTGCACATGAGCACCTTCAATTTATGTCAATGTATGTATGTCAATGTAAAGCAACAAATTTACAGTGAGTCTAATATGCAGGATCTACTATTCGATGAATATTTGAGCCTTCTGAAACTATCTGCCAGAGGTCTACTGGCCTTAAGACCATTTCTTAAGAGATCTCTAACATTTCTTGATCGCTATCACACTAAGCTTTTATATGTCTATCTAAACCTAATAATGTATTTCATTATATTTATGAGTAATAGAGTTAGATAATTCTATAATTATTGATAAACTTACATTTGAATAGGAGAGGGAAAACAGTGTCTTCCTTGTATCAACTACAGGTTAAAAAGTAAAATGATGCCCCATGGACTATACATAAAAATTGCCTTATTCTAATTGTAATAACAAAAAAAAAGTTGATTGAGGGGTTGAATGCATGACACTGGCCTTTAATACAGAATGAATTCCTCGAGTAAGAGGACAAAGGTGTTATAAACATTAGAGAAGTTATATATTCCCCCACGTGTCTTGCCACTTGTATACTCATCATAATATCTACACTTACTTGCATTTCTGTATAGCTTCTGAAGGAAGCATTACAGGTCTTATAGTATAATATCTTAGTCCTTCACAAATCCTGGAGGACAATGTTACATGTGATTGAGTCTTATAGGATTACCTCACAGTCATCTAGAAATCCCTTTAATCCATCAGAAAATCCTATAGGATTGTTTTGTAAAAGCACAAAGGGACATAGCTCTGACCAAGCTTGCTTCTCTCACAAAGCAGTTCCCTCAGGATACAAGAATCACATCCACAATTTCATGCAATGTTGGTGGCATTTTCCATTTCAGTTTAATAAACCCTTTTGGGTTTTATGGTTTGGATTCAAGTACAGAGCGTATGTAAAGGTTTACATTAGCTCAATTCATCAAGTAAATTAAGTTGGTCTACTGTGTGTAAAATTCTAAAAAATATAATGAATTTGCCAAATAAGTGTAACTACAATAAGATTCAAGGTTAAATACAAGTGATCCCTCTAACACCTAGAAGCATGCCCAGATTGAACCCTAACCTAGATTTATGAGTAAATAACTTTACTGAACATACTTAATAAATTCAGCCACCATCAGACTTTAACAGAGAAAAATTATATACAAAATTAATTTGAGACATCACAGCAACAATATACATGTATATTATATGCAAATATGCACATGGTAAGAGAGATGGTGAGGAAGAAGATTCATTCCTATAATTGTCTGGTTGCAATTTTTAATTTACCACTGTAGAAGTTTGGAAGATTTTGAGAATATATATGTGTGTATATGTAAGTACATATGTACATATATTTTTGCCCTTGGGTAGTGTCCAAGTGTGCAGGGAAGGTATGGAAACCCCACCTGGAGTTCCACCTGTTGAAGGATTTGAAGGACAAGATAAGTTTCTATAGGTATAACAGCAGCAAAAGGAAAACCAAAAAAAAAAATAAAAATATGTGCCTGCTGCTGGCCTGGTGACAAAGACCACAGAAAAGACCGAAGTGGTCAGTGTGTTCTTTAAATCAGTCTTTATTGCTAGACTTGCCTTCAGCAATCCTAGGTCCCTGGGACCCACAGGCAAGCCTGGATAGAGGAAGGCTTACTTCTTGAAGTAAGTTAAGGAATACTTACTTTATGGTGGAGGAAGATCAAGTTAAGGAATATTTACCCAGACTGGATGTATGTAAGTTCATGGATCTTCATAAGATACACCAACAAGTGCAGAAGAAGCTGGCCAACATCTTTGTGAGGCCACTCTTGATTGTATTTGAAGGATCATGGTAATTGAGATTGACTCCTGAAAACTAGAAGAAAGAAAATGTCACATCTCTCTTCAAGAAGGAGAAAAGGGGAGGATCCAGGCAATTGAAGAACAGTCAGATTCACCTCAACTATGGGAAAGCCATGGCACAAGTAATCCTGGAAACCATTTCTAGAAACATAAAGGACAAGGTTATTGGGATGGGTTGTGGGGAAAGCAGTGGATGTTGTTTATTTAGACTTCAGGGAAGTTTTTGACATTGTCTCCCATACTGTCCTCATTGACAAACTGATTAAATATGGGATAGATACGTGGACACTGAGATGGATTAAAAACTGTCTGAACTGCCAGGCTCAAAGGCTGGTGATGAGAGCAGTACAAAGTCCAGTTCCAGCCCAGTCATTAGCAGTATGCCTCAAGTGCTGATACTGGAGCTGGTATTTTTTAGCATTTTCATTAGCATCTTGGTGCACCCTCAGCAAATTTACAGATACAACAAAACTGTGAGAAGGGGGTGATACATTAGATGGTTGTATTGCCAACAGAGAAACTTCAACAGGCTAGAGAAATGGGCTGACAGGAATATGAAGTCCATCAAAGGAAAATGCAAAGTTCTGTACCTGGGGAGAAACAACCCCATGCACCATTATGGGCTGGGGACCAACTAGCTGCCAATCAAGGTTAGCATGAGAAAGAACCCATTGAATTAATACAGATTGATATTTGATTGTTAGTGTTGTTTATTTTAGTAGGGAAACAAACTTTTAAAAGGTATAAATAATTAACTACAAATGAAATATTATAGCTATAATACAAGGCATCTGGTCAAGATACATCATTCCATTTCTAGTAAAAATATTCCAGAAACAGATTTCTGTAAGGCCCCATTTGCTTGATAATATCCATGGGCTATATTAATAAAAGCAACAACAAAATTCCAAAGTTTGTACAGCAAGAACTGTGAATTGACTTAAGAGACTATAAGATCAGAATTGAGAGGAGTGTGTTATTCTCAAGTGCTGTCTATTATTATAAGTTTAATGAAATTAATGCAATTGCAACACTATAAACCAGACGATTCTGGAATGCTTATAATTTTCATTCCTCTACTGAGATTGGCTCCTGACTCAATATTTAAACTTTATTGAATCACCTCAACTGTCTGAACACTGAGTTTCAAATATTTGAAATAAAGAAACGTGTGCTTACCTTCTCTGATAGAACTGTTTAAAATCCTCTGTAGGAATGACAAGTTCAATGTATGCTCTGCATATTATCCATGAACTACATAACATCTATTTGTGAAACTGCTATATGTTCTTGCAGTGGGGTTTTTTATAATAATAGAGCACATTACATAGCTTCACATACATTTTAGTAGTACATTTCTTATAGTACTGTAATTAAAGAATGCGTATACACTTTTACCATGTTAATATTTCAGTTGATATTTTAGTTCATTCTACAACTGAGTGATGTTTTACCAGTAAAGATAAAAGCACAGTTTTCTAATCACATGTGAAATTAGATTGTTCCCTTCCATCAGCAAAGTCTAAAAGTAATGATAGTTTCTTATGTTTCTTCACAACTTAGCTAATCAAGCTAAATGGCAAAAGCTCGCACATTTATAAAAATTCTACCTCTAGGACATGTTCTACAGTACTTGTCAGTGCTTTCACTGTTGTCACGCTTGCAAAGGCAACTCATAATTGTGGTGAATGAAATAATTCTCTCCTAACCATTTCTCTTTATATATTCACAGTGTATACAGTATGACAAGTTGTACTGGTAGGTTTTAAGTATCACTGATCCAGGACTTTGATAAAGTACATTGACCAGAACTAGCTGAGGGTATAATCAAGGTACAGGAGGTCAGTACAGGATACCTTCCTTTCATCAGTTTGTAGGTGTGAGCAAGTGGGGAGAGGTGTACCGGGGAAAAAGGTGGAAGTGGAGGAGCTGTTTCAGGAAATCAACACAGAAATAGGGACCTCAAGACTAGTCTATGGTATTAATTAAAATTAATATGGGCAAGTAAATTGACTCTGAGCCATACTGACATGTTATGGCTCATATCCATATGGCTAAACTACCACATCTATATTGCTTACTGTGGATAGTTCCTTACCTGTGCAGCCTTCCACATTTCATCATTGCTTGAAACAGAGATTGTTAATATGGACTGGAACTGTGCAAAGTCATGTAATAAGTAGCCAGCATGCATAATCACAGGCTGTTGCTTGATGCCATGCTCTGATTCAATTTAGTTTACCAGAATAGAGAAAGACCTAAATATAATCTTCCATCTTACTGTATTTCTCATGTATAGATCCTGGAAGTCCCTATGTTGTTTGCTGAGCTCAGCAGACAATGGTGATGAACAGGTTAAGAAAGAAAATGCCATTCTCACTGAGCTGAGTGATGGACTGCAAGACTTCCTTGCACAGAGGTAAAACTGGAAAACTGTTCAGGAATCAGGTATAACTGTAACAGCTGGGTCTGCAGACTCAGAACAAACTGCCTACAGCCCAACCTTTTATAGATTTATTTAATTTAATTTAATTTAATTTAATTTAATTTAATTTAATTTCCACTCCTTTAGATCTATTTTTTTATCCTTTTACTGGTGTCTCTATCCATATCTATCCCTAATTTTAACCTAAACATAACCTTGGATGGAATAATTTTTTTAAAAATACAATTTTTTAAAAAATAGCCATTTATATAACTTTCCACATTATAAAATGAACGATACAGTTCTAGAACAGTAATTACTTTAAGGTCTTCTGAAAGCATGAACAGGTGAACATTATGAATTTCAGTGACTCCATTCACATCTTTCACGAACAGTAAACCCAGACTGGAGGGAACGCAGCCGACAATGTTGTTTCTTCTATATAACTCAGGCACTTTTCCTTTTCTACTTCAGGCAACAGTTATGCAAGATATATCCTGAATCATGACCTGCAAGAAGGGTGAAGAACTCTCATTCTTTTCCTCAAAATGAGAAATCCTTGCTAGTTTTCCAACATGGGTTGGTGCCCAGCCCATTGAACTCCCATGAGAATTGTCGAAAAGGTTATTGAAACCTCAGGATTTCCCCTTCCCCTTCCATTGTTTTGTCCTTTTCTTTTACTTCCTTAAGAGAAAACAATTTTTTTAAGAGATTCCATTTGACCATATGAGAGCTGCCCAAACTTCCCACATATTTATATCAAAGTTTCTTCCTCTCCCCACCAAATCTCTCAAAGAACAACTCTATGTTCTGATACTTCTGATTTGTCTCAATACTTATCACTTTGATTTCTTTAGTTCTCATCACTAATCTCATCAGTCTTTTTCCCTCCTGCTCTGACACCTTCCAATGTACCAGGACCAGGTCTAGTTTTTTAAACTTCAGACTTTTGCTGTCTGCACAGAAATTATTTCTTTTTCTTCATGTGCCTAGAAATGTTTCAAAATACATCTTCTATCCAGAAAGCTATCTGCATGAATGGGAGCCTACAATCTTTCATCTTGCCCCTCTGCTGAATCCTTATATTTTAGGTAAATACATCATCTTATCAGAACTTAAAATGGAAAAATGGAAAATGTGAATGTCCTGTTTGGCTTTGTGGGTTTTTTAAATTTTATTATTCTTGCCAAAGTGACTGCTTTGAACAACTAAGATGTAGGGACTTATACAATTGCTGAAACATAGATATCAAATGCTACTATTTTAGGTATTTGGTCTGGCCTCCAGAAGCTTTTTCTAGGAGAACATGGACTTTCACAGTTCTCTGTCATACTGTCAACTCCATGAAGATATTCTGGTTATCCTAAGGGATTCCAATGGCATGAAGTGTCTGAATTCATCCCTGACAGAGGGCTTTTGGCATGTTGTCATGAACAAAAACAATACTTGGAGTTCAATTACCTTAAAACACAGATATATGCTATGTGCATGTAAATAAAGCATGCGCAGGTTGAATTTCTTGCTTTATATCTGAAAAAAGATTTGGAGTAAAAAAGATTTCTTCAGCTTTAAGTAAAGGCTTTTCTGAAACCATTTGAAGTCAATAGAAAAAATCCAAAATTACTTTTGCTTTGAATCCAGGCATAAATTGCATTGCCCATATATTTTGGTCATTATATCCTTCTGTCTGTCAACATTTCAATCTGTAAGGAAGTAATTTTTCACTATTCTTAGTAATGTTAATTCCAATCAATATTTTGTTGTATGCCACACATGCAAGCTTTTCCTGAAGAGATGCAAAGAAGTATTCATGACAGTTGACACTATCTCTGAAAGCCATATTGATTATTAAGAGAGGTAAATGTGGAATTATTAAATTTAAAATTTAAAAAAAAACCCTCTTGAAGTGAAATATAATGTTTCATACAGACACTTAATATAAGCAGAAATTACTTTCCCTTCATGGAAAATTAAGTTATTTTTTTTCTTTCCTATTAGCATTTCAATTGAAAGCATTTCCACTCATTTCCTTCTTAATGTAAGTATATAAATAGCAATAGCCTTTAAGTACTGCTTTTTTTTTTTTAAGCAAAAAAATCCTTTTACATTAAGAACCTTAATAAAGTCTCCAAATAAGAGTGGTGCAAACAGTAAACCAATCAAATGACTTGTTTCAATTCAGTAAATATATATTGGGTTTTATACAGGTTCATTTTTATGCCCAGAACAGTCCTTAGTGGTTTTTATTGATGGTCACTTTAAGTAGAAAACTCATGCATACAGTGCAAGAGATTCAGGCATCTTTTTTTTTTATGCTAAGAGTGCCATATTTCCTCAAATTGTGTGGCTCTACCAAAAAATTCCTTCATGTCAGGATTTGAATATTTAACCCAAAGAGCACCTGAATACACGAATTCTAATGAATAGGAGGCAATAGAGACAATAAAAAGGACCATAAGTCTCAGACCACTGACTGTTGAGCTGTTAAAGGAACTCCACAAGCATAGCCTTGAAGAGGTTCACCCAAAACTTTGCAAACGGTAAGAACAGGGAAAGAGGCTGTGATGGGTCTCATGGAAAAAACAGCAAATATGAGTACTTATTCAGCTGTTCTGAAGTTCTTCTGCCTACTTTCTCTCTGCTATCGGTAGCTGAACTAGAATAAAGTTCTAATGCTATTAGACATGCCAGTAGCACAGTATCACATGCTACAAGCAGGAGAGCCAGTGAACCTTTGCAGGTGAGAAAATACAGCATTTCAGTGAGGACTTCAGTCTTTATGCTAGAAAGAATGGCTTTTTGCCATCCTGCTTCATTTGTGCATAATATTAAATATAGTTAACATAATTGTTATGGTCTAACTTACTCTGTCATTTCTATGTTTTTCAAAAACTGTCTTCTCAGCCTCATATCTTAAACCACACTTCAGAAATATTTTGTCTTTGGATTTTTTTACTTATCTTTCTATTATCTTCTTTATGGGCAAAAGGGAAGAGGGAGAGGGAAGAGCAGCTGTCCCTTTGATATTTTAGTCAAAAACAGATCTAAAAAAACTAAATCAAAGGTTAACTTTGAAATAAATACTTCCTTTCTTAAATTGTGGAAACATAGAACAAAATACTTCATAAAAATTGTAACTCTTTAAAGATTCCAGTGGATTTACATTCAACAGTCACCAAAACACAAAAAACCCACAGCTCCTTGCAGGGACCTTACAACTCTGTCTAATAGCCATCATCCTTTCCCCAGTTGCATGGAATGCAAAAGCAGAAGAAAGGTTTTACTTCAGCTTCTGCCTCCTTTCAGCTCCCCAGCTGGCAGAGCTCCTCATTGTCCTTGAGAAACTTCTGGACTAAATCCAAGTTGTTATATATATGAGGAAACTAAAATCTATAATTAGTGGCAGAAATACTAAATTAAATCAGAGGCTTGCTGAATAGCTTACTACAAGGTGGCAGAGAAGGAACAGATATTGTCCTTTTCCTTGCCACCTGCGCCTTTTGCAATAGAATAGAGATCCCAGGAATAGATTTCTATTTATTTTCTTCCTTACCTACGCCCTATCCACCTCAATGAGAGAGGATGTGGTAAAAGAGGAGAAGAAGTTTATATGTATACTGCTTCCAGGAACCAATCCTTGGCCAACAGATCAAGTAACAATGACCACTGGAATTCAACCACAAAGCTTTCAGCACCTCCTTGGGAAGAATGACTGCATCTGTATTACAGCACCTAGCTCTGGATCTCTATGAGACTGTGTAGTGCCCCTGTAGCAGTTTAATATGGTATCATTTTGTGTAGTTTCCCCACTTCAGTGTTAGGTGTAATGGTGTAATGGTGTGGCAAGACACCAGACTGTGTTTTTATTTTATTTTTTTTAAATGAACTCGAAGGTATGCACTGCTTGCATCTTGCTGTGACATGAGAGCATATGAGAGATGTGGAGATGAATAAAAGCATACCTTCAAAAAAGCTTAAAGTAGCGTGGTCTTATCAATACTGCCTTTTGGAGGTGGTCCCTGGGGCAAACTATCCACTGAACAAGGCCTACACGTTGTTCTGGAGAAAGGTAGTTGAAGCACTGATGTAGGGAGCAAGTGAATAATTAAGCAACAGGAATGACGAGAGTGCAGTGCATAGATATAGCTTGAGAAACATATTATGCTCTATATTTGTCTGTTTCTCCATACCAGTCATACTAGTACTGGTACAAAAGTTTCAGAACATTAAACCACTTGTTGATGTGATACTTTTTGAGGTATCGTATTGCAATATCATTATTACTGCTGGCTGTCCAAAATACTGATATAAATAGGGGAAAGAAGGAAGGAAGGAAGGAAGGAAGGAAGGAAGGAAGGAAGGAAGGAAGGAAAGAAGCAAGCAAGCTTTTATATTATCTTCCAATACTTTAATTTATGGCATTTAAGTACATTTAGGGTTGTGATTTTGTCATGCTAAAGTGATTTATTATACATAAACTTCTAAAAAGGAGTTCATGATTCTTTTTTTACCTTTCAATCTAATAATATTTACAAAGTACTTTCTCAATATTGTAGAATGGTGGAGCTGAATAGCAATAATTTCATTCCCTAGATCCAGTTTTGAGAGGACAAGAATTTTCATGAACAGATATATACAATGAAGTCCCTTAATTAAAGATTTGGGACTCATTGAATTCTGGAATGGTGGTATTCTTGAAGTGTATTCACTTGAAGTGGTATTCAAATACTGACATTTATAATGATCGTTATGTCAGCACTTCTCCTTCAGCTCATAGGAATAAAGCAAACCCATGACAGTTTTTTTTTGGTTGTTATTTTTGTTTGTTCATTTCCCTTCTTCTCCTCCTCTTCTTTCCCACTCTTTTTTTTTATTATTGTTTTCTATTCTCCTCTTTTTTCATATTACCAACTTTACTCTCACTTTATTTTTATTTCATGAATCATTCCTACTCTCCTTCTTCCCCCAACCAGAAGTCATTCCTATTCTCCTTCTTCCCTCAACTTTAAGTTCTTGTTCTGCAATGGGTGCAATGGGTGTACTTTCACCTAATATCCCTACAAGGAACAGGAGCGTGGAGAAAGGAAAGTCTAATCAAAGGGGGAAAAAAAACACAACAAAGATGAGAACAGTAACTAGGCAGGCAGAACTGACACGGCTTTCTTTGCTATTGATCTTCTCCATTCATTTTTCATTTGTTGAGTATTTAACATAGCTTTCTGTAGGCAACTGTTTCCCCAGACACATTTGGCATCACCTCTGCAACATCTTTTCATTGTTTTTTTTCACTGAAGACATTAGCATCTTCGGTCTCAAAAGAGGAACTGACCTTCGCTTCCAACACCCTGAATTCCTTGTGGTAATTTACCTAGTTTACTGGCCTTTCTTTGAAGGTCAAGTTATGTGTATTAAACTACAGTTGGCACAACTCCGGTCTGAGAACCTGTAACAGGGCAAGGAATGAAACAGGATTTCAGCTGGGGATATGTGTTCTCCAGCTGCTACATGGCAGCACAGCTGCTTTTTCTTACCCCTGCTCGTGAACCTGATTTGTGCACTTGAGGAGCTGGAAAGAGGCTATGTCATTTGTAGTGGACTTGCTAGTCCTGTGAGCAGGATATGTACAGTGTGCAGTTCCAGGCACCCTGAATTCCCCTGGTAAGTCCATATAGGTCTACTTATATTGTTATTCTGTTCTTAACTCTGTTCTTTTACCTTTGCATTTAACATGAGTACTAGCCATGCTATGCAATGTGCTTTTTTGTAGCGTACATAAGCTAGATCTATATGAGCTACAGGGAGTGTCAGAAGCAGCCTAAAGAAAAGGGCATAGAGTTCTGCATGGGTAGATCTAGTCTGCTTCTCATATGGGATATGTAGTCATATTCAAGTCTATTAAAGTTGCAGAACCATGGGTCACCAGACATGGGTCATATTGCAGGTACATCAAACAGCATATCTTCTTCTAATGCCAAGATGTGAAATCTCTAATACTAACATCACACATCACTGGTTTCCACTCACAAGTCAATCCATGGACCCAAAGAACAGAAAACTGCAAAGATGTGGGTAATTTGTGGGGAGGTAAAAGGTGTCAAGAAAATCAATACACTTGTTCTGTGGTGTCTAGCAAAACCAACCTGACTCATTTCACACAAAAATCCTCCAATTGCCCTACTCCAGAATAATTTATGCTTGGCAGACTGAATTTTTATGTTTCAATTTATAACCCTTATCCTGCTGCTAGAGTATAAAGAGTGCCATCTGCAGCTGGTACAGAGTGATCCGCACAATGTAAATTATTGTGATAGTACAGAATTTATTACTCACTGGTATATATTGATAACAAATTATATTTAAATATAGTTAATATTTTTTAAAAATTTTCTATCTGTCTATATACTGGTGAATTAATTCCTCCTTTTCTGTTCTTTCTGTATTTTTTTCCCCTCTAGTTTCCATTTAAACTCAAGTTCTTTTCTCTCAGTTTTCTCTGTTTTTATTCATTTTCATTTTAAAATTAATTTTAAAATTCCTTCCACTCTCTTATCTTAATTAAGTATAGCATAGGGAGTTATAGATACGAAGCTATGAAATAGACACCTGGTATATTTGTTCTTCTAGGATGTGATTCCTCATAGGATAGTATGGTTCTATGACAGAAGGAGAATTTTAAAATAAAAGTGGGAAGTACCAGAGGAGGAACATGAGGACCCAAAGAGAGGTGGAAGGAGAGCAGAACTACTGCAAAGACAGGATTTTCCCTTTATCCCTCTCTGATTTATCATTATCCCATTTCTACATGGAATGCTTATAAAATGAATATATCAGGTACTATATTTTATAAACATTGGCCAACTAGCAAATGTCAGGACTGTGGAGAATCTCCATATTTGATTCAGTGTTTGCTGCCACACAGTCATTTGGCATGTCTGCAATTGCATAACATTTTGATTTTAAGGAGTGGGAATTGTATGGACCTCTGATGCTCACTCATAAGGAGACAGAGAAAAATGATAACAGTTTTAGATTTGTTTAAGATTTAAATGCATTGTTTTAGCTTTGCTGTTGCTTTAAATTTAATCTCACTTTTTCAGAAGCAGTTAAATTTTGCTTAAATTTGATCAAGCAATAGCAGTCATTCTGTGACTTAGTAAAAAAAGTCCTTGTTCTCTGTACATTTTTAAGGATAGGATATACATCCAAAGCACAACTTACTGACTTTCTACTATGGGACTGATCTGTGATACAATCCACATTCTTGATTCCTTGAGACCATATCCTTGTTCCATGAGAAATGAGGACTTCCACTGATGCCATTTCTAATCACTACCTACCTTTCCAAAGTGTATCAGCAGAGAGGGGGTGGTAAAGCAGTTTGATACTTTGAGATTGACCAAAGGATGAGAAATGAAGGAATCTCTAGGGACCCTCTTGCGGGGTCTTCCTCTTGGTACAGGACATGCCCAAAATGCTCCTCTTGGAACGCAGCTCTCATGGCTTCATATCTAGAGATCCCACCCACAGTGTAAATTCAATCATTGTGGAAAAGGGTGACAAAATTTGTTGTTTGTTTTTTTGTTTAAAAACATTTTACACTCTTAAAATACTCAATTCACTATACGTTTTCTTACAAAGATTCAGGAGAAAAACTGTTCAGTGAATCAGTAAGGAAATATTTTAGACTTCTATCTCTTGAATGATTTTTCAACTGAGTTAAACTAAGGGGGTTTATGGGTTTTTTGTTTGGTTTTTTTTGGTCTCTGCGTATACATATAAGCATGTCTCTAGATACTTACAAGGTGGGTGTCTACCTGTGAATCAGTGAAGAGTCAGGAGAACAATTCAGTTACCTAAATGAATAGGTGTCAAATGCCGTTTCAGACACCTTAGGGCATCTGAATTGTACATAAGGAAAGAGAATCAAGTTGTATTCACAGGATAGCAGGATTAAAAAAAAGAAACAGATTCTCATTTGCATTGACATCTATAGTGTCTCTTCACTACAAGCTGGATTAAATTGAAAAAGAAGTGAACCAAATACAATATTGAAGATAAAAATATCACAGGAAAAATGAGTTTTCATGGAAAGTCAGAGTGAAGGCTAAGGCACTCATTGGGGAGGTAGATACAAATTAATTCAAATGTAGTCAGATTGAAAAGAGCAGCATACACATTTTGAAATGTTATATTACTATCAAAGTACACTTTCCTATTCCTGCTGGACTGCCCAAGATATCTCTGCTATTGCTTTCAGAATATGGTGGTAAGTGGAAACAAGGAATAAAAAAGTCATTTCCATTGATTTTTACAGTTCATTGCCTAATACAATCCTTCATAACAGCTTATTTATTGATAATAAATCTGGTTAGAATTAGAATAAAAAGCAAAAAGCCACAAATTTCCTTAGTATAGCAGTGCTAAAAAAGTGTACATTTATAACAGTACAAATATTTGGATAAGCTCAAACATTTTGTCTGACAAATAGAAAGATGAAAGTGAGCTATTTGATAGTGCTGCTTCTTTTCATGTATACTTCTTTAACCTATGGAATAGTAAATAGATCAATAGCATTTAAAAAAATAATACAGTGTGTGAATGAAATTTTCAGTTACACAAAAAAGTGTGTGACATGAAAATTTTCTATGATTTTAGGATCTATATTAAATTACTGCAGAAGATGGATGACGCTGAAGTGATAGCTTCAGTGAAGTTATAGCTTGCCTATTAAAATTAAAAAGACATCAAAATGAGAATAAAATATGTTGGAAAATAAGTCCATTTAACATAGTAGTTTTTTTTCTTCCAGTACATGTTGAAGACTCTTTGGAAAAGAATACAAGCAGCAGGTAGTCTTCAATATTTCTCTTGATATTGCATTCCAGCCTCCAGCAGTCTGAGCATTTGGGATTTCCGCAGCTTGAGAATCTATGTTTCAACTTTCTTTGCTTGAAAATATTGCAATGAACTTGCCACTACAGTAATGACTAATGCACTAAAGATTCAAGAAATTTAAAGAGATAAAAGTTCCTTTGAATTTGGGTTGTGAGAATTAGGAGTAACTGATACAGAATAAAAGTGTGAGAAAAATATATTACTGTAAGATTATATATGTCCTTAAAATTTTGTTGTTTTTATTTGTATTCTTGCACTGTCACACTGTTACTCTCAAATAGTCACTTCTATTTCAGAGCCTTTTAAAGATCTTGGGGACCTGAAATTAGGACCACATTCCTTATGAGCACACAAGGATTACCTAACATACACTATATTAAGTTAAGCTTTAATATGATTGCCGTCCCTGGTGCAATTATCAGCAAATCTCAGCTGACTGCACTGAAACATTGCTATTTAGTATGAATTCAGTGATCTCGCTTCTAAATTCTTTTTTCTTAATTCCTTGTCTTGTTTTATTTTGTACCTTTATGCTGCCTTGATTACAGAATAAAATAATAGGAGTGGCTAGGGCTCATTAACTTCTTGCAGAAAACAGGGCACTATGTCACAATGGCTATTACAATATTGTTAGTGTTATGGATAGTAATTATTTTTCTGTTAGAACATGTTCACAGAAGCACAAGATTTTATAGCATTACCTGAAGAGAGATGGAAACAAAATTTTTAGAAGTTGAATAGTAAAGGTCATAATAAGTGTATCCCTATTGAAGATTTAAAATTAGGTGGGACTGCTGTCAGAAATTAGCCAGCCAACTGCAGCTTTTAGCATTAAAAATTGGATATTTGAACTTTAACACCCAAATGCATTATACCTTATAGAAAAGAACAGGTAATATTTCTAGAAAAGCCAGTAGCTGTTCCACAGTATAATCCATGTGGATTCTTGCATTTCAGGGAGGATTTTCTGACTGGACACAGCTGACCTATGACCCCAAAGCCCGGCAGTTCAGAGAACAGCTTACCACAAGGCAAGTTTCAATAAAGCAGGAATTGCAACTTTTAGTCATATTTTAGTTTCTCAAATGTCCCGTGTACTGACTGGCACCTCTGAATGATCTACTAATTCAGTGTGACATGACATGAAAATAGCCATTTTATGGGCAAACACCCAAGCAGATCTGTGCTTGGGTGCTTCAAACACTGTAAACATTGACATGCTAGCTTTAAGGAATGAAAACTATTCTTACAAGACATCTGTGGAAATAATAAGAAAGCTATGGATTCCCATGGAAGTTTATCTCAGATGCCACAAAAGCTCATCAAAGCAAATAATGTCCAGGTGAAAACTTTGCAGGCTGATAAGCCAGGAGGTTCAAGCAGATCAAAGTTTTGATGTGAATTTTCTAATTGGCTCAGTTTAGGAGAAGTTATAGATAGCAATACTGTGCCTTTCCCTGGTAGAAAGTAAACTCTTTATGTTTAACCATCCAGAACCAAAGCTTGCTAAAATAATCCTGAATCCTTTGTATAAATTTAAATGGGTATTGAATCAGGTCAAAGTTGAAGGATAGCACTCAAGCAGAGGTGAGTGTGAAAAGAGAGCTGAACACATAGATTTGTAAGATAAGGTCAGGAGACAAGGAGTGTGAAGTTGGACGAGGTGAGTTAATCACACTAAAGAACAAAACTGTGGGCTACATCTGCCCTAATGCGGGCATCGATGATTTAGATGTCTGCATCTAACCAAAACACTGTGATCCTCACTTATAATCCACTTCTCAGAAATCAATTTCTATTAACTCAATTCAAGTGAATCCCACAAAAATCCAAAAACAACACAAGACAAAACAACGCGAAATCCAACCAACCAACAACAAAAAACCCCAAATCCAAGCTCCCTGAAGGACAGCATTTTTTGTACTGTTTTATTTGAGTTTTGATCAGCAGAGTATATCTCTTCAGTTGAACGCTTATCTTCATGTTGATTTTGACCCTATTTCTATTGGACACCTCTCTGTTCACATTACAAAAGCCTGATTATTCTTATTATCACCCAATTGACAATGCCATAAGTTATAGGTCAAAAGATTGTTGAATATGACCTACAGTTTGTCAGAAAAAGGTAATGGAAAGAGGAATACAACAGCAGGGATGTGCCAGAAGCCAAATATAAGCTGGAAGGTGACTTAGAATCTTTTTAGTCCCTTTTAAAGGCTCGTTAACCCTCCAGTTACATATAGAAGCCCACAAGAAACTAAGTTTGAGTTTATGGCCATTCAGGTTTTTGTTTATATATATAATTTCAAATTACTCATCTGCACATGTGAGCCACTTTAAGTTCAAAAAATATCGCTAAGAATTTCTCTTCAGTTATGATCATATGACATCAGACCTAAATTCTTCAGAACATTCATGTTACGCTTAGATGACACATTTACTGTTGTATAATTTAAAAACTACATTTCTGATATTATTGTTTTGCTCTTTAGTATTCCTTCAAAACCCCTTTTGCTAAGATCCTGCCTTGTCAATCTTTAATAGCAACGGACAAAGTACTTGGCATAAAATTTATAGACACAAAAAAAGAAAACTCTAAATAAGCCTTAATTTTTTGTCAGTTTTCCTGTGTACCATTCATTGCAAAGCAACTGATTGTTCTATGCAGTATACTTCTTTTCTGCAGACTTTTATTACATCATGAAAAGATAATGAAGTCTTTCTTAGCTTCAGTACTGAGGTTTGCTTGCTGAGAAATAAGATGAAGGGTTTTCACTGCTTTGCAAAAGTGCTTCTTGTTGTTCTTGGGGTGCTTTTTTGTTTGTTTGTTGTTTTTTTTTAATTTTGATGATGTAAAAGTATTAGATATGTCAAATAATAGCTTAGAAATAAACTAATGGCAACAAAGAAAGCTGGTCTTCAACTAACTTTTTTATTCACGGAAAACAATTATCATTCCTGATGTTAAAATGCATTGCATTATTCCTGTTTATCCAGAAGATTTTTTTTTCATTTTTTTTCCCCCCTCTAGGCATTTCACATGTAAATATTTCTGTTTCTTCTGTTCACTGTTATCAGGGTGGTCTTATGGTCATCTCTACATTTTTCTAATTCTTCTTATAAAAATGGCTACAAAAAAGAAAACTTTATCTTCCAGGTTATGTTTTTGTCATCAAGTATCAGCTATCCTCCTGTTCATGTCTCTTTATTTCTTCCAAGCTACAATATATTATATTGCTCAGCTGTATGAAGCCAGAGAGAAAATAAAACATGGAATCTGATATCACTGAAACACTGACTGAAATGTTAGTAGATGTCCCTTGTCTTGCATAAGAAGGCAAGCTAAATTAATATAAAAATTATTTTCAAGTAAATAAAAGCATTAAGTACAAACTTATCATGTAGGATGTTTACATTGTTGAATACCCTTCCTACTAACTTGGCAAAGGTAAGGAATGAGGTGGTTTAATTAGCAACAACAAGAGCTAAGCATATTTGGGTTAATCAGGTCTCAAGGATATTGTGAAGAACTTCAAAAGCACTTTTGGTCAATAGACAGCATAATTCTGGCTAAAGTAATTTTCATTGAAGGCAAAGAGGTGCACGTTGGAGAGAATAGTATGACCCACTCACGTATGTCTGGTTTCTACATGAGCTGCAACACAAATGAGAAAAAAAAAAAGGGAACAACAGAGGCTCTCTAGCACTTTTCTAATGGTATCATGTTATTTCCTTTCATGAAATTTCAAATGAATGACTGATTTCATTTTTACTTTGTGGTGCATCAGAATAACTATTGGTAGGTTTGGTAGCCATCCATAGCCAATGTTTCTATTATAAGCATTTATTAGCATTTCATGTCACTACATACAAGTAGTGGACCTTACGATCTCAATACTGATAGCAATAAAATGTCTTAAAATGCAACTGTATGACTGTTTCATGTATTGAACTGTTTTATGATAGCACTTATTTTCTGAATAAATACACTTTTCACCATGGAAGTATCTACCTGTCACCATTCATCATGATTGTTTTAATAGTATCTCCTGTTGACCTGATCATCTGGACTGCCTACTGCAAACCCTTTACTATTTTGCAGCCCATTAATTTTACAAATTTTAATTATGTATAGTTTTGACAGCTTTAATTTTCCTGATATCCTAGAGAGATGTTATCAAAAGATAGCAAATTATTTAAATTAATGCTGCAATTGGTGCATTAGCTAGGTCTGCAGAGATGGGAGAGAGGGAGAAGAGAGAAAATAAAAGGTTAAGAAGGTATCATCCAAATCTAAATGCAAGCTTAGGGTTAAATGGTGACATTAAGCACGGCCTTCAGAAAGAGATAGCCAGTAATTGGTGTTAGCCTCCATGACACTATGTTGCAAACATATCTTTTCAGATACAGTTCTTCTGGGGCAATTTCTCTCCTGACATGTTGTGGATGAAGTAATTTACTATACCTACAGCATACGGTTAGTTCAACTAAGCCAGAAAAAAGTAAGCAAAGTTTGATACCTGTATTTTTCTCTTGTTCCAAGTCACTGTCTATTTCATTAACAGCATCCCTGAGGTTCATCACACCTTTTCACTTTAAACAGTTGTAGTCCAAGTCATCATCCCTTCTGGCTGCAATTGAAGACACCTAAAATTAGGCAATACATTAATGTTTTTCTTGAAGCAGCTTTCAAACTGAAAGGAAAAATATATTAACTTTCTTGAGGAAAGGAAGTGAACACTATTAAAATCAGGTTAAATGTATGTGTTTGGGGCATTAATCTCTTAAAAGCCAGTCTGGCTCACATCCAGCTGCTTCCATACCATTTTGTACAGGTGACATACTTCATTCTCCCACATCACAGAGGTAAATCAAAGCCAAAACTATACTTACTGAAGAATTTTGTTTCTGCCTTGTCATGTTCTTTTAATTCCTTTGTCATTGGAAAGCTTTGTCCTAATCTTTCTTGAGAGCCTATAACCTCCTTGTTCCTTTTTTTGACATCACAGCTATTTTTCTGCCAGTGCAGTTTAATGTCCATAGCTACTGGAGCTTCAAAGTCATCTGTTGACAAGCTGGTATTTGAGATATATATGTTAACTGCAAGGAGGGAGAAAAGCTCGTAGTTCAAAGGAACCAGAAAATAAATGTATTGTTAATCAATAATGGTTTAAAAGCAACCTCTGAGTATTCAAAACAATAGAATCATCCCATTATAGAGGAAACCGTGTCAGTCCGGAGTGCTTTTATTTGTTTTTATTAAAAAATATCCCTGGGGGTATTTAAAAAATGTGAAGTGCTGACGGATATGGTTTAGTGGTAACTTGGCAGTGTTAACTGTTGGACTTGATGATCTTAAAGTTATCTTCCAACCAAAATGATTCTATGATTCTATACATGCACTTTGTTTCCTTGATTAGGCTTCCACTTGCATTGATGTTTAATTACATTTTAAGGCATGAAAAAGCATTAAAATGGTAGAACTAATACACTCAAAAGAAAGTGCACAAGCATTCTCTAAAAATGGCAATGGTTGCTTGTGTAAAACACAAGAAACGCTTTTCACTGAACAAGCTGGCAATACGCTGTGATTCAAAACTGAAAGTTCATCAGAGAATTATGCCTTCCTATTTCACATGCACTGCTTGTGTTCCTGCTGCACACCTCTTCTCACCACAATGCTGGTCTTAAACACATGGCAGCAATTCTCTATTAGGGAATATTATGTAAGAGGAAGTCACATTCTCTTTCTACAAACAGATTTTATTTGGGGACACAAAATTCCTTAAAACAGAATATGCAGTCATTTGGTCTTCCTGATAGTAATGTAGAACTAAAGGGATTTGATCTATTCTTCCTCACAAAAAAACCAAAAAGTAATGTTGAGTGACTATAAAATGGTCAGTTATGTGATTAACAGTATTTGATTAATAGATCCTTTGGAGGACTTGGAGGACTGGGGAACTCTGTTCAAACTTCAAATTCCCCTCAGTCTTTCTCATCCTTGGCAGACCTGCTAAACTCCAGAAAGTCCCTTAACAATATGACTGACACTTCTTTTTTTCTTTTTCTTTCTTTTTTTTTTTTTTTAAAGTGAGATTAAGTAGTATTAAACGCCTGTGTCTCTCATAAAGCAGGCAAGCATCCCAATTCTGGAAATAAGCAAGAAAAAAGGGATCATTATTCCTTTTCTGGAATACCTGCAAATTTCATGCAAATTTGCAAAATTGTTTTCAATCAAAATCATTACATGAATTTCCCCTATACTCATAATCATTTTGTGACAATAAAACGTATATTTTTCCATGAACAAATATTTCACTAGAAGATGAAAAAAAACCCCATAACTTCATGAATAACTTTCCAGATGGCTGCATTTATGGGAAAGGGGAAAGGAGACTGTCAATCTGAAATAATGCTACCATAATTCATAAACAAAACTAGATGGGTTAATGTCATAAGGCCACTGATTAGATTTTCCAGTGCATATTGTGTATAGATTAAGCAAGGATATCAGACAGAGGTCTAACTGATACAGATTTTTTGATATTTTAAATTTCTACTAAGGAAATTAGTGTGTTGTTAATATCTCTACTGACATTAAGATTGATATCTTCCACTTAAATTATTTTATCATATTTATTTAAAAGTTAGTAGGATATGCTCTGGGTTTGGATTTTTGTGGGTGTTTTTGTTTGTTTCTTTCTTTCTTCATTTTTAATGTGCTAGAGTTCTGGAAACTTGAGGAAAGTTCCAGAAAAAGAACAGAACCAGGAAAGGGTTCATTGTGGGGTCACAGCCTTCTCCTATTACTCTGTTTTTTCTTGTCCCGTGTCAGATAAAAATATTTTGTCGCTGTTTCTTTACCATTTCTGAATGATAGATATAGGTTAATAGTGTAAATATCAGTGTCACAAAAATATTTTTCACAACTACAAAACTAGTTATACTTTAATAATATTAAGGGAATTTATTCATGCTTTTATCCAAATTGTTCTTTATTTGAGTAACCCTTAAAAATACTAATGGAATGTGTAAAAGCAGAGTATAAATAGTCATCTAAATAATTTAAATATCATGGTAACATTCCAGTTAGATAGACCAGCTCTACAGTACATACCTATCTGAAATATATGAGTAGCTAGATACACATATGGACCTGCTAACACAGATTTCTTGCCCATGGAAAATTCCAGTGGTTCCAGAATTACAGTTTTCTAGGCTACAACAGACTCTCTATCAGTGTGGACTCAGTTTGTCTCAGAAACATTTATTCCTTTTGTTTAGCTTGGATCAGGACCTGAGGTTGTACTCACTTGGAGACCATCAATAGTCACTTATTTTTGGATATCTTTGCTTCAGCATTCTTCCCTTTCCTCCTATGATGATCTTTTTCATCACCTGCCATTTTTCCTCTTACTGCTATTGGGCATCCTTTGCCTTTTTTTCCTTTCAGGTCATACATCCTGTAGGCATCTGAACACAAAAAGTTCTTTTGCCAGAATCTTCTTTTTAGCCAATAGCTTTTATCTCTGGTCCCTTTCTTTTCTGCTAATCTGCCACAATATCTTATCTAGATTTTTATCTATCTATCAGAGTCATCGCTGTAAAGTCCTGCAATATATTCAAAATGTAGATGCAAATAATATCTGTTTGTTCCTTTCATCTCACTTGTATGTGAGTTGAGTCTCTTCACTAGAATTTCCTATTCACTCACATATATTCAAAAGGCTTCCTCAGACCTGCAACACTACTCAAAATTCCACCTGTCCTAGCTTTCCAAACTCTTGTCCTGTACCAGACCACTGCTGTACCAAGGATGACAAGTTTCATCAGTCTCTTTACATCTGTGCCGCAAAAGTTACTGTGCTTCTTGCTATGCTGCATTTCATTTACCCCAGTTCATTCAGACTCTATGACTTACAGAATTTCCTTCTTTCAGAATCCTTTCTCTGCTGTAGCACCTAAAAGACATAAATTGATAAAAATTATTGGCTTGTAACAGGAAAACCAGAAATAGTAACATAGTTAAACAAAAAGCTGCACTAAGCTAACCCAATAATTAACTTGCATATTCATAAGCTCTTATTAGCACTGGTGTCCTGTACATGATCTTGGGAATGGAGGACTGCACTGGAAATCAGAAAACAATAGTTCTGGCTGTGGCAGGATACGTTCCACGAGCTGCAATTTTAAAGTAGATATATATTGTTCAATGGGATCACCTTTCTTCTTCTAACAAACTTCATCATTTACAGGTAACCCTGATGTGCATAACTACCTGTGAAGGTTTCAGAGGACTATTTACCTTACATCTCATTTATTGTACACCAAGGACCATATAGGGTTTTCATGTGGAAATCAACCTCAAATATGTGTTAAGATTAATCAAAATCTACCAGGGGAAGAAAGAAAGAGCACCTTCAGCACCAGCAGACTTGTAAAAATAGTGGACATGAAAAGTAAAGTTCATAAATAATCATAGAAATTGGGACAGTTCTCACATTAGAATGAACTAAAAATTTGTTGTGAAATGTAATTTCCCTGTCAATTCAAAATAGGATGACCAGTCTAACTCTGAGGTTAGGAGCAGGATGTTTCAAGTGTTGAATTTCTACTGATGAGGAATAGTACGGATAATACTAGCCTTCCAGTTGTTTGCAACATCTCACTGACAACTTAGAATAATACCTCTGATACAAATGTAACTTTTGTTTGCTTATACTGTGCTGAAATCAATGATGCTCTGATTAAAATATTTCAAATTATGTACTAATCATTTATCTCAATTAAACCTTGTCATTTTAGAATTTGTTGTGAAGCTTGCAAATATGGGAACGAATGCAAAATCTTTATGAAAAAATAGTAAAAGATAAAGAAAAGAAATAGAAAGCTCCAACAGTCCAGATGCATATATATATTAATATTTAAAAAAAAGCTACAACAGCAAAACCTGGCAAGATATATTACTGAATATAATTACTGCTAATTCTAAAATTGTTCATAATAAAAAGATGTAACTCTGAAAAACACAAAACTCTGTTAGCCCATTTCTATCAATGGAACATCCTAGAATTATTTGAAAGAAATGAAAAAAGTAAGTGTTGGGTTGGGTGTTGTTTTGGGTGTGGTGTGGTGGGTGTGGGTGTGGTGTGTGGGTTTTTTTTGGTTGGTTGGTTGGTTGGTTTTTTTTTTGTTTGGACTAGATGATATTAAAAGGTCCCTTCCAACCTAGGTGATTCCGTGATTGCGTGATTCTGTAAGGAATAAAAAAGTATCAGGATATATTCACCACTGTGACCTTCAAATTAGCTGACTAGACTATGCAGTTCCAGAAAAACAATGCTTTTCTTCTTCTTCAATGACTAAAGTACCTAATGTAACTCTGGATCAATGTTTGCCCTTGTAAATAGTTGCTGACAGACAATACATATATTTGGTTTCATATAAAGCAAAGGGAATAATTTTTTGTTGATAAGCAGGAAAATATTGATATAATTTTCAAAATAGGAATGGAAATGTAATTCATAATGACACTATTGCTGCAAAAAAAAGAACTCACTAGAGAGACGTATTAGAGTGTGGTAAAAACTCTGTGGTCCCCAGACTTTGCTAAGACAGCTAAGCTTAACATTCTTGCTGGGAAGCTGGTATATGTGCTGTTGAAAAAGCATCCACAACAGATTGAAAATGGTAACTGGATCATGCATCAAAGCTTTATGTAGCACATTTTCCCACTCTTCATATTCTGCCTAAACAGAGGTGGCATAGCTGTACTTTGATGCTTTTACCCACTTGCAGACTTCATACTATGGTGTACCATCAGCCATTGTTTTGGTGGTCCAAAATACTTAAAAGTCACTTTGGGTGACAGTGTACACTGAAAGACAGCAATGAAAAACCCACCAATGACAACATAAGGCAGGTATCAGCAGCTCTCTGCTTACAAAATATATAGAGATAAAACAATAGAAGCTTCTTTCTTAACCAGTGATAAAACAGATTGTCCTACCATATTTTCTTTAATTTAAATAGATATTTCTTATTTTAAATCAAAATATTTTGCTTGAATTGTCTATTTGCGTGCTGTTCAGAATGCCAAGTCAAATGGTACAAAATGGGTACATATTATTAAAATATTAGCTTCAATGCTCTTTCAGAGAGTTTTAAAGTTGAATAGCTCAAAACGTTATTAAAATTAGGGTTTTTTTTTATATTTTAATGACAGATGTCATTATATCAAAACCATGAAGACAGTATTAATGCCAATATATGTATTGTTGCTGTTCTTTGGCAGATGGAGTTAAAAGTTTTATTTAAAAATACTAGAATTCTGCTTAAATCTTGCAATAACAAAGAAAGCGATTAGGCTTAGTCTAAAAATCTCATTAATCTGTAATGGCATGTGTCATCTGTTAAATTACATTATGTTGCATCTTCTGTAATCAGCTACATTAAAAGTTTTTTCTCTCTCATTACCTGCCTACATAAAATATTCGACACAAGAATAGCTGAAAACAGTCATTATGTTTTAAACTAAAATGCAATAATAGTGACTATACATTTAAAGACACAGCTTTCCTAATGAAACCTTGTTACTATTTAATAGCAGATCTAAATTTGTCCCTTAACAATATTTCTATTATTGTAGTACTGGGGCAGGGTGAGGTGTGGGGGACAGTAGGATACTTTTCTTGTCATTTCTTGTATTAAAATAATTTTCTTGTATTAAAATATTAGTTCCTAGGAGAAGTAAACTACAGGGAAGGTTGCACTATAGGAATCTACAACTCTTTCTCCTAATGACAGATTATTCCTAAAAGCCTTTTTTTTTCCTGTTTTCTTTTTCTGTTGTTTTTTAATTTTAATTTTACTGGAGTAAATATTTTTTCCAGTTTTATGTTAGTAACTGTTTAATGTTGGTAACTAGTCTAGGTCAGATTATGGACCTAGATCGTGTTGTATTAAATAAGACAAAATGTCTCTATCGCAGCCAATTTACAATTTAAGAGTACGATTAATTTCAGTTACCTTGAACTGTCTGAAGTTAAACTTCTGGGTTAAGCTTTGCTCTGTATGACAAGCTAGGTTCTCTCTATGCACTCTGATTCAACACTACCATCTTAATCACTTCTCTCTCTAATCCAACTAGAAAGGGAGCAGAAATAACATGCTTAGAATAGTTGTCTACCTAATTTTCAGACAGATAGTGTTAGATAACTCTTTCCCTAAGTATGATATAAGACAGAGCAAATAGACACAGATAAAAACCTGCGGCTATAATGAAACAGTGAAACAATGTTAGCTGTAAAGATCTGCAGTGATCTCAAAACATCTTCTGCTTAATTGTTACTTTTTCCTAAGCATCATAGCAAAAGAGAGATACCAATGAGAACAATGAGTAAGTGTTTTGTGCATGCTTCTGCGAAAAAGCAGAGATGAAGAGGAGTGTCAAGGGAGCAACCATAGAGAATCACTTATCCACTTGTTAGATTTCTCATGCAGGACTGGACCTATGATCAGAATAAGGAGACAGCCTCTCAATACTGAACAAAAGAAGAAAGCGAAAGTCTGTCAAAGACCTTGAAAGAGAAAACATATCATTTATGTTTGACTCCATATAGAAGATACCAGTGAAGGAATGTAGAAGAGTGCTATAGTCAGAGGTCAAGATGAGAAAATTTTATTTGCAACAGCATTCTTAATGGATAAAAGTAAATCAAGATGCTTTTGTCAAGCCAAAGAAAAAGAGAATTGAATAATCAAAGAAGATGCTGAACTAGATTTTAGGCATGTGGTTTCTCCTCGGACATGATGGACAATAAGAATCTGTAAGTGTAAAATGTAACTGGTATGATGACCTAGAGAGCCTAGAGATTAACTAAAAAATTACAGATTTCAGTGACATTCAGGATGGAAGTCAGTGTACCTGACTATAAACTTTATAAACACTTGTGTATGGATGGGTTTCCTTTTTTTGGCAACAGACAGTAACAGGTGCTCTTAGAACATAAGTCATCTCACCTTAGAAGAAGGAAATAACTGAGGCAGCTTAAGGAGAAGGCTAAGAACTCTGAGCTGACAGCTAACTGTTAGTATGAAATGTCAAGACACAGGCTAAAAATTTTAAAAGCCAATATCTCTGGGCTAGAAAGGCAAGCCAGTGTAAACAAATCAGAGGCATCTTTTAGAATATTTCCTTTGAATTTATTATGAGGCAAAGCAAGCTTTCTCCTACATGTCAGTTTTGTTCCACCAATTGAACCACGGGCTATATGGCCTGTGCAGCTATGGTCTCTACTGTCATCTCCACCTCTCCTCATCACAGTATGTGCCTGCATACAGAGCAGTTCTACACAGCTTTTATTTCAAACAGCAAAGCAGGGTGGCTATCATTTCTACTTCCCTTAAATATGCTGTGCGGAGAGGTAGGTGGCCCTTCCTGTTCTTTGTAAAGCACTAGACAGAAACCAGGTTATAGTGTTTAAATTATTTCCTTGCACGGTGATAGAAAAATCTTAGTTTGAGCTATCAGCAGTTTCAGACTATGGTCTCCTGAAAGTAATTTACTGCCTTATAAATCAAACAAAGTTTGGGTAACAGAGGATAGTTCATATTTAAAAATATGCAACTGATTTCTAAGAATGTTTATTGGAGGGCTAAACTCGCATCTTTTGATTATATATGCAATATATTTTGGATGTATAAAGTCAAATACACAGATGATGTTCAAATACACAGATGATATAAATCAACGCAATGCTAAAAAAATAACCAGTATTACTTCATTTTAAAACAGCTGCAGATTTGCCCCTTAGCTAAATTATCCTCTGAATTTGGCATTTTTGAGCCAAATTAGTTTTTATTTAGCAAAATTATCCTTCATAATATAAAAATGCTGTGCATATCTTAATACTAAATCTAAACAGGTCTTGAAACAAAGTTTAATGGCTAACTATGCAAGAAACTGATTTTCAAAAGAAACAAGAAATATAGCATGACTGTGTGGCAGTCAATGCATAATGTCAATTTAGTGTCTCAACAGTACAGAAATAAGTGTAATGGAAGTCAAATCCAAAAGGGGAGAAAGGTAAGAAGCTTAACCTTACTGGAGTGTTGCTGTGATAAATACAAGGGAAACCAAGTCTCCTCTGCACTTGTTCCAGCTGTGCTCATGGTACCAGAAAGGAATGCTGCATTCCTTTACACTTGAAAATATTTTTATTTTTCTCTCTAGACTTTTTAATAATTAAAAAAGAAGTCTATTTTATTTTAGATTTACTTTCTGATAGCCTGATTAAGCATTTAGCTATGATTAGTCTCAGATCTGTGCAAATAAAGACTTGTTAGCTGAAAATACAGTGAATTCAATACAGTGAATTTAATTTTTCCTCCTTTCTCTCTGATCACTAAAATAAAAAGTAGTGATGTTAATATCAATATAATTCAGTAGTTTCTTACTACTTAAAATCAATATATATATTAGTAGTTTCTATTAGTAGTTTATATTTCTTTTTCTCTCTCTTTTGGAAAATACATAAACCAGTAAACATGTTTAAAAGTTTAACGTTCACCTAAAATCACCTGAACTCAGCTCTAAATTTGTAGCTGCTTAGTTGGAACCCAGCATTTTCCAATTTATAACATTTGACCTGAAAACTTCTGAATGTGCCACAACTTCTTTGTGACTGGGAGTGAACAAAAGACAAGAAACAATGTGGATAAAAAGCTTAGAGGAGATAACAGAACAGGAACAATGAAGGAGAACATAACAGGGTGTGGAGTGTGATGGAACACAGAGACAGAGGGCACTGCTCTTGCCTGTAATGGGAGATAGATAGATCATTATTTTAAAAAGAGGGTGAAAAAGGAGGCAAAAGAAAGACCTAGAGAGGAGACAAAATGAAAAAAAGGAATAAATAAGTACAAAAAGTGGGAGGGACTCAAAACAAGAAAAGCTATTAAAGGCCTAATTTTCCTTTCATAATAAATAAATTAACAAAAGTTGCTGAATTTATCAGTACAGTTTAAAACTCACATATACATCTGTGTTAGTAAACTAAATATGCCTGGAATTGTTCACTAACACTCAGGCTATGTGATATGGATTGGCTCATATCCAGACTGTGATGTTCCCTTACCTTCCAAAAGAGAGTGGCAGCAACCAAATTGCCTATTAGGAATGTTTCCTTACTCATGCTCCCTCCTTAATGGTGCCTGAAAATAACCAGGAGTGTTTATATGAGCTAAAATGATTCTACAGAATTTCTAATAATTTAGCAATAAAGATGATAGCATCCTCATGGCCACTAATGTTGCTTGGTATTGTTTAATTTACCGTCTCAAATTCAACTAGTAAATCTATGAGATTCTCTCCATGATGAGTCTACCATGAGGTAGATAAAGACCTTTAGATATGATGTAGTGACCATTTACACATCTGTGATTTTTCTCTACAGATAAAGTAGGTAGCTCCAGTGGTATTGCTAATCTCAGTAATGGTATGAACAGGTTGATAGCATGAAGTTTTTAAAAATGAAGACTTATATTCTACCCTCAGTTGCAAAGTTCATACAATGAATATTTTTCTGAATATTCAGAGAAATGGAAAATAACAATTTATTTTCCATACATTGAAATAAATTTATCTGCGGATCAAAAATACTGTGACTATCAAAAACAAAACAAAAAAATCCCAGACCTTATTGTGAAGAAATATACAATTTTTCATATTCTATCACAATAGTGAAAAGTAAATCTCCTAAACATGGAGAAGGTGGCGAGTTGTGGAAAATTTTAATAAAATATATGACAAAACGAAACCACTGTTTCCATCCCTCTGTTAAAATAAACCAAATTCACTTCATCTATGGCTCATCAAAATAGACGACGACTTAAGTGAAATTAGCTTACTGGCTATTAAGTCCCTGCGTTACACATCTTGACAAGAAGTTCTAAGCAACAATCATCTCCAGTGTCTGGGCAGACATTTCATTGATTTCCCTGGAGCACTGTGGTATTGTGCCTTTAAAATTATGTCCCTGTACAACTGCATTACAGGATCAAGACCTATCTCAATGCTACTTGTCTTCAGGTTCTAAAGATAATAGCCACTTCTCCATTTTTTAAATTATCTCCTCCAATGGTTTCCTCCAGTAGTACAAAACTTAAGCCAGACTGCATTGTAGATAATTTAGGGGTAGAAATGAGTAAATATTTCAGAAGTAGAAACTGAATGAATTTTATCTTTCAGGGACTGAGTTATTTGACAAGGTGGCAATTCATCAGATTAATTAACAATATGTTTTCTAATTTAAAAACTGAAACAGGTAATAACCAACACAATTATGCAAAACTTAAAGGAAGCAGAAGACATGTTTTAAGAATCCTGCCTGCGAAAGAAGAAAGTGAAACATTCCAAACGACAGAAATCAAGTGAATAAGGTCAAGTCCCTACTTTTATCATTTCCATTTCAGACACCTTTTCATGTTAGATATTTTCCGGTTGCTTGCATTCTGGAATTTATTCTTGTGTATATAGAAACTGGATACATATTTTTATTTGAGTCTGATTTTTACACTTCTGGGCCATTGTACATTAGGATTTTTCATGCCTTTCTACAGCCATCATCAGATACATGAGAAATGACTAAGTAAAGTCAAGTTGAAGACTTGGATTTAAATTCTCCAAAGGGTTAAAAAATGTGTTCTCATCACCCAGGTTTAGACAGATAGCTTTGACAGCACCAAATCCTGCATAAGGGAACTCTTCAGTGTAAACTCATCTGTCGCTACCTTTCAGCCACTTCTGTGCCATTGTAAACTTTCACTTTCTATTAGATATCTAAACTGGCAGATGAAAAAAACCACTGATTCAGATTTTGCAATAAAATAATGAAAGTTCAAAACACAGCACAACCAGCTTAGTCTCAGATGACAGCCTCTACTGTGAGAGCTACATGCAAGAAAGTTGTACACAGAATAAAAAAGTAGAAGATATATCTCTTGTAAATTCTAATTTGTCCACTGCCCCCATACTTCTTCCCCCCAGGACTGCTTCTGCTAAGCACAGCTTAAGGAGATTGATATGCACATTGCAGCCTGATGAGATAGAGAGGATGTGACCATTTCCATAGAAGTAGTTTGCATCAAAAACACATAACAGCCAAAAGTTTTTGATATACGTAGGCCATGAAGGCAAAACCCAAAACAATTTACCATTCAACAGCTGGTGCAAGTTGACAATTACATTAGTAAGCTGAAGAGAGAGACCTGGTTTCAACAAGTCTCACTACTGATGTGGGAAATCAACTCTGCAGACACAAATTAAGGATACATGTACACTCATGCTGCTGTAATGACCATGTTGCAATGGAGTGTGGTGCTAATACTAACACATGTTAATATAGATACCCATGACAGTTCATCACCATAGCACACAACTCTGTTTTTACAAACAATGAGGGTCTCTATACCATAGGTAGAAAAGGAAGAAGTCTTGCACATCTTTTGTCTATAAGAGTTAAATAATAATTAAAGACTATATCTTTCCACAGCTTACCAGCCAGCACTTTTAACAGAGAAAAGATGAAGTCATAAAAATTATAGGCACGTGGGTTCCAGAAAAGAGGACATAGACAGATATCTCTGGGAGAAAACTGCTATAAACCATAAGTGGTTGCAACTCTGATGGATCTAAAATTATTCTAACATGTCAATAATTATTACTGAAAAAATTACTGTAGACTTGCAAAAACCTTACAAAAATGCAATGACTTCTAGAAATACCTGCATATTTTCAGAGCTCGCATTAATTGACATCACTTAGGTGAAGAGTGAAGTCAGCAGATCTATTCCAGTTAGTTAGCTCTCAAGATTTGCAAAGCCACCCACAAAGTTGAATTTCAATTCACAAGGCATTTATACACTTTCCTTCAGAAGCTAGCCAACATTTTAATCAGACACAAAACTGTTCTAACGTACCTTGATAATAAACTCATGAAAAGAATATGAATGTTAATGTCTTTCTTTCAAAATCTTTATATTGGTGTTTGCAGTAATACATAAAAAATACATAGCAAACAACACCAAATTTGCTTTCAAAAGTAAAAAAAAGTAAAAAAAAAAAAAAAGTGAAAAAAAAATTGGACCATAAGACTAAAATCAGAACAGATAAGTAGAAAATAAACTGACTGGTACCTGAAAAAAAAGCAGAAAACATAGCATGGCAATCGTGTGGAATAGATTTCATGCATGGAACAGTCTTCCCTCTATAGAAACAGGAGAGTTAGTTATTTTGAAACTGACCATTGATAAACTTAATTTAATGCAGTAAGAAAAATTGAAAGGCATACTATCAGACAATAATCAGATACAAAATACCCAACAAATGTTATCCTTTCCTACTGTTTAAGAATATTGAAAATCCTTTACTCCTTATGAAGGAAATAACTGTCTTTCATATTAAGCTTCAATACAGAAAATCAGTTTAAATTACTTCAACAAGGACATAGCTTCACTATCCACAATTAAGCCAGCTCATGCATTTTCTATTTCTTTGCATGAATGTCAATTCAAGCTCTGCACATAGCTGATAAATCTCACAGTAGCCTACCTTTCCTTGTAATGATGCCTTAGGCAAGGCCTGTGTGGACAAGAAGAAAGGTTTAAAATACATAATACAATTTCCTAAGTTTTCTTATCTTTTCCCTTAATAAGCTACTGTGCCTTGAGACTTTCAAAGCCCACGTGGTTTTCAGTCCTCCTTGTGAACATATAGGTTATATTTAACCGAACAATACTGAAAGGTGTATCTGAGCAACTAACAAAGCTGCAATTTGCAGTATCAGACTTTAAATACTGGAAGTTTCTACTCAGAATATACCATAAACAAAAAGCTCCTCTTATTACTAAAATGCTTTTTGGTATATTTGAATAATAATAAACTTCTGAAGATGTTACACACTTTTCATACTTTATTTTTGATCAAAACAAGAGACAATATCCTTTGAATATATTTTCTGTTAGTTTGGATTTTAAACTGGTTTGTGCAATGTGATCTACCAATTCTTAGGATCAATATGACACATTTGTCACTTTTTAAATTTATGCTTATAATCCCATAGTACTTATTAAAAAATAGAGGAAGGAGAAAATTAAAGAGAAAAAACAAAGTAATTACTCAGTAGTTCCAGTTTTACATATAAAGAAAACCAAAATCTTTTCCTCCTCCTCCAAGCTTTTTTATTTCTCTCACCGAGGCAGAAATCTATCTGTTCTACACTGTTCTTTTAAATTAACATATGTTGCAATATTTGAGTATATGTTTCAATTTTTCCTAGTTAATATTTCTGCTTATAATCAAACATCCATCACCACAGCAATTTAGTGTGAATTCCCATATCAACAACACATTTTAAGGGCACATATAGTTCACAGTTCTCTGAATACCTCTTGAGTACTTTTATATCTTATTTAAAGGGAAGTAGGAGTTGGGATGACATTTAATCAGCAGATGATGTATGCAGCAGTCTGCAATATGTGTTTGAGAAGTACAAACATTCTTGGAATAAACACTGTAACTTTTATTTTTAAACACTGTCGTATTTTCCAATTGGAAACAGAATTCCATCAGAGGAGATTCAAGACAGGAATATTATTACCGGTGAAACTACAGATTTTAATTGAAGTGTTAATTCATTGTGAGATTATCTGCAGGAGTCAGTGGGGTAGCCAGATACTACAAAATCTCTGTGGACCTATTGTTGATTTCTCCCACATGTTCAGTCCCTCTTCTTCCACATAGGAGTTAATATATGCTCCACAACCATAAGCATTATTTTTCATAGGTGACTGCAAATCTCTGTTCTCTCAGGGGTAAAAAGTTCTTCGTTTGTGGTCATAGGAACAGCAATTGTGCTTTTGGGAATTTCCTAACACTGGGAGCACATTTTTTGTGAAGAGATCTTGAGGCATCAGAGTTCAAAAAGAATTTTGCTATTTTCTTGAATGGAAGCTTTGTGGTACAGTTGTGTAGAAAGGCACTTGCATTTTGGGAAGAAGACAGAGTGCCTAGTGGCTATTTAGGGGTTGAATAGAGCACAAAACCTCATCATATTAGAAGAACGAAAAGAAAAAATGAAAAAGAAGGATGACAGTTGTCTTGCACAGGGAAAGATTCAGGTGTAATAGATAATGAAGGTGATAAAATAGGAATTTAACTTAGGAGCTTGTGTCATATGCCTTGGTATTTACTAGGAAGATTTCCCAGCAATTGGCATTAGCAAAATCTGGGTAAAGAATGTGCTGAGGCATATGATGTCTTGAATGCAGGTAGGTGCCTATTTTTACAAATGTAGTGAATGATTCTTTACTGCAGAAAACTAATTTTAGCTAATTTTGCAGGTCTCTCTGCCTGCTAAATTATCCAGTCATCATCTTAGTAAAAGATGGAATGGATGTTGCTTTCCAATACATTGAATTAAAGTGCTACTTTAAAAAATAAAGTAGTTGAGAGTCGTGTTGTATAAGATTCTCCTCAGCTTAGAGCAAAACTGAAAAAATAAAATGAGGAGCAGTGATGCATAAGCTCAATATATTCTTACAAACTAGGGGTATGTTAGCTTTGCCTTGTTAAATATTTCTTAAGCAATTTTTAATTGACAACATATGTTGAACATCACATAGCAATGTGTGCAAAGCACTTTACATCTGTCATAGCCTCCTAAGCTAATCCCTCTTTAATGTGCTAGCTTTCTTTGTATTGCTGCAGGCTTTGTTTCTGTTTACTGTCTTACAAAAGGAAGGCGAAAAAAACAAGTTAGCTGTCAGTGAGAACAGGCTTATTTTACAAAGATTTTAATTCGATTAATCTTTTGACTGGCTATCTGCTAGGAAATCATTATTACCAGAGACAATGACTTACATAGAAGGAAAAAGTCCATTTCTTTCAAGGTGAATTGCATACTTTGACTGAGCTTCCAGAAATGTGATGCCATGCCTCACAGGAATTTCATCTTTCTTTTGATTTTGCTTCACTGAAAAACAGAATAAAACCAACAATAACAAAAAAAAAAAACAACAAAAAACATTGAAAAATGAAAAATTTGATGTGTTGGGGTTTTTTCTGTAGTACTTACCTTTTCTGTTGAATGTGAAATTTAGCTACCTACTGTTTTTGTGGGTTTATAGTAGCTACATTTCTGTAGTATGCTACACATACAGACATACAGAACAGAGGCTTTGGACTCTGTTCAACTTTATAATAATCTGCAATAATAATCTGCAACTTTATAATGTTCTGTAACCTTAGTCAAGTCACTCATCCATATCACCACATCCTTATTTAGAAAAAAAAAAAATTATTCTCCTATATACATAACTTTTGAGATATATGCATGGAAAAAAATGTAAAGAATAAAGTTTATTATAGGAAACATTTTCTGTATATATATATAATTTATATCTGACCTTTGTTTATAGAACTCATCACAGGATATGGGCTGTATCTTTTTTTAAGAAATTAAGGAATAAAAAGAATATGCTTACAAAAGCCACCATGTGATGGAAAGCTCAAACAGAAAATAGTTATATTACAGCAGTTTAAGCTAAAAGTAAAATAAGACAGTAGCAAGATCAGTGTAATTATTACCCTTTTCTTTTGGGGTGTGTGTGCAGGGAATGAGATTTCAAAATTACTAGGAGAGTAAGACTCTAAACTGGGGGGGACAGGAGGCCTTTAAATAGACCTAGTCATATAGAAATCTTACATCCAACATTGCATCATGGAACTGGCTGCTTGCAATGTAAAGTATCAAAAAAATTTGAAAATTTCACAAGTCCTGTATCACACCATGCTTCCTGGGAAGCAGCTAGACAGACTCCAAGATGGTCAGGTAGGCAGGCTGCCAAGAAGTCAGGGAAATGAGGTTAGCTTTCATTATCAGACAGCATTCACTGAAATCAGCAAGCAATGTGGCTTCAACAAACTGACATCTTCTGACAGGCAAAACTCCATTGAAAATCTCCTGATCAGACAGAGAACAACACCACAAAAAAATTCTGACCAGTTCTGAAACTGAAACTAGTATAAAAGTCCTATAAATTGCAACTTATGTGCTGTATGTAGATATTTCATAATGTAATGTTGCAGGCTGGTAGTTCAGTTGGACAATGAACTGAAATTCTGGGAATGGAAAAGAAAAGCAGGATGAACACCACTTTGAAAAACATAGTTTTCTCTTTTTACACCTGGAAGTTTTTCAGATACCTTAATGATCAGACACAACAAACTGAAAATAAATTAAAACAAAAAACCCACAAAAACTAAGATATTCGGTTTATACCTAACTTAATTTATTTTGGCACCGAGCAGCCACTTTTTTCCTTATGTGAATTATGAGAATTATTGAAAACCCCATGTAGTTATATCCTGTGCACTAGATCAGAATTATTTTTCCTGTTAGCACCACTCCCAGAAGAACTACTGAAGCTGCCTGTGCCACTAACTGCTGCTGACTGGATATCAGATCTTGAATATAATATGAATTTTAGTTGCAATGATTCAGACATAAAGATAGAGACAAGATAAAATCGAAAAAAACCCCACCACCCCAATAATATCAGTCTGGGTGCTTACAGTGTGAAAAAAGGCTTGGTTTTTATTACTTTGTTACTATTGCAATGGAGACATACAGGCTCTTTAGGAAAGGCAGGAAGGGAAGATGAGGAAGGGGAGTTGCCCTTTATGTGAGAGAGCAGTTGGAGTGCAGGGAGCTCTGCCTGGGGATGGATGAGGAGCCAACTGGGAATTTACGAGTTAGGATAAAAGGTAAAGGTGACATTATAGGAGGTATCTACTACGGCCCCCAACCAGGAAGAATGAGTGGATCATGCCCTCTACAGACAGATAGGAGCAGTCTCAGGTTTGCAGGCTCTGGTCCTCATGGGGGACTTCAAACACCCCCATGGAGGATTTTTGGAACAACACAGCAGGACATAAGCGGTCTTGGAGGTTTCTGGAGTGCATTGATGATAACATCCTCCTCCATGTGATAGAGGCTCCAACAAAGAGAGGAGTTCTGCTCTGCTGGACTTCGTTCTCACTAACAAGGAGAGGCTCATTGGGAATGTGAAGGTCAAAGGCAACCTTGGCTGCAGTGGTCATGAGATGGTGGAATTCAGGATCCTGAGGACAGGGGGGACAATGAAAATCATGCTTACAACCCTGGGCCTCAAGAGAACAGAATTTAGCTTTTTCAATTATCTGCTTGAAAGCATCCCATGAGATAAGGCCCTTGAGGGAAGAGGAGTCCAAGAAAGTTGGTTAATATTCAAGGACCACCTCCTCCAAGCTCAAGAGTTCAATCCCAATGAGTATGAAGTCAGACAAAAATGCCAGGAGGTCTGTGTGGATGAACAAGGGGCTCCTGACCAAACTCAAACTAAAAAGAAAGCACACAGAGAGTGGAATCAAGGACAGACAGCCTGGGAGGGATACAGAAACATTGTCCAACCATCCAGACAAACAGAATTGAATCTAACCAAAGACAAGAAGAAGGGTTTCTATAAGTACTTAGGCAACGCAGGCTAGGGAAAATGAGGCCCCATTAGTTAGTGAGATGGGGGACCTGGTTTTCCATGTTTCTGGACAACATGGAAAAGAGACAAGTGCTGAATGCCTTCTTTGCCTTAGTCTTTACTAGCAAGACCATCCTTCAGGAATCCCAGGTCCCAGAGACATGGGAAGAAGGCTGGAACAAGGAAGATGTACCCTTGGTGGAAGAGGATCAGGACAGGGAATAGATCAGCAAACTGGGCATACGTGGATTGATGATCCCTGATGGGATGCACACACAAATGTTAAGGGAGTTTGCAGATCTCATTTTGAGGTAATTTTTGATAATATTTGGTCAATCATGGTGACTGGGAGAAGTGTCTGCAAACTGGAGGAAAGCAAATGTCACTGCTATCTTCAAGAAGGGCAAGAAGGAGGACGCAGTTAATTACAGGCTGGTCAGCCTCACCTTGATCCCTGGGAATGTGATGGAGCAGATAATCCTGGGAAACATTTCCAGGCACATAAAAGAAAAGAAAAACACTAGAAGCAGTCAGCATGGCTTCACCAAGGGGAAATCTTAACTTTTACAGTTAAATGACTGTCCTGGTAGATGAGGATAGAGCAGTGGATATTATCTACCTGGACTGTAGTAAGGTCTTTGACATTGCCATTGATCCCATAAGATCCTCACAGGGAAGCAGTTGAAGTATGGACTGGATGAGCAGGTAGTGAGATGGATTAAAAAGTACCTGAACAGCCTGGCTCAGAGAGTGGTGATCATCAGTGCAGAGTCTAGTTTGAGACCATTAACTAGTGGTGTACCCCAGGGGTCAGTACTGGGTTCAGTCCCGTTTAGCATCTTCATTAATGATTTGGATTACGGGGCAGAGTGTACCCTCAGCAATTTGCAGATGACACTAAACTGGGAGGAGTGACTGGAGGGTCATGCTGCCATCCAGAGGGACCTCCAGAGGTTTGAGAAATGGACTGACAGGTACATCACAAAGGGAAAGTACGAAGTCCTGCACATAAGAAGGAACAACCCGAGGCACCAGTATATGCTGGGGGCTGCCCAGCTGGAAAGCAACTTTGCACAAAAGGACATGGGAGTCCTGGTGGACAGGAAGTTGAACATGAGCCAGCAGTGTGCCCTTGCAACATAAAATGCTAATGGTATAGTCAACTGCATTAGGAAAACTACTGCCAGCCAGTTGAGGGAGGTAATCCTTCCCCTCTATTCAGCACTGGTGAGGCCACACCTCACCAGTTGTGGAGTGTTGTGTCCAGTTCTGGGCTCCTCAGTCTCAGAGAGACATGAATGTACTGCAGAGAGTCCTACAATTTACTGTCTTTCAGTCTACTGTTTCAGTTCATCAGCAATCTGTTTCCTTTAAAGAAAGGTTGTTAATTTCAATAGAAGCAGGAGTGACTGCATGGACAGTGTGAGAATACATTTGTCTTCATTATGCCTGCCTTAGTTTCCCTTTCTCTCTACATCTGAAATAAAGGAAAGAATGTGTCAAAAATCTTATACTGTGATGGAAGGTTGCAGGTATTTATGGTAGTGTATGCAGGACTATTGGGATTTGAATGAGGCCCTCCTACCTGAGAAATTACAGTTTGCTGAAGAGAATGGAATTTTCAACTACCAGATATTTGCTTTAAACAGTGAATACCTCCTGAAGGGAGGAACAGAAGAACAATGTGAACAGAAGTTGTATTAAAGAAGAGAGCAGGTGGAAGACTACGGGTGTAGTTCCACATGCATTTTCTTTGGAAGTGAAGCTAATTTAAGGGGTCCTCACTCCCTGAACAAATGCACACACGCACACACCTTGACCCCCCACTGCTTGTTCTCATTCATCACCCTCTCTTTTGTGCTGCTGAAAACATTTGTAAGGCCATAATGTAGAATACATCTTTGAAATGAACTGAATTAATAAAAGAGTCTCCAAGGTTTGTTATTCACGTCAATGATTCAGTTTACAGTGCAGCATTACAAACAGTTGCACTGCTACAATTGAAGAAGTGATGAATTCTAGCATATGGGCAGGATTGAGCAAGTGATGTTAGAAAAGCAATCTCTTAAACCAGCTTTGCCACTGAAGAGTACGTGGAACTGCACTCTGGAAGCCATGGGGAAAGAAGGGGGTTGCAGCTGTCCTATGCTGCTTTGCATAACAAAGGCTTTCCTCAGTGCAGTTTCCGCATTCTGACTGCAGGACTTTGGCTTAAGATTGGATGTCTAATAAATGCTAGCTTGTTTTATTATCACTATTAAATCATGCTAAATTGTCTTTAAGAGTGTTCAGTTCTTAACTGGAACAGTTAGGTCTCTCTGGTGAGACACCGGACAAATCAGGGTGTTGTGTTTCATTCTATTTATAAAGAATGAACCTATTTATTCTGACCCTCATAAATAACTGTATGGAGCATTTGATCCAGGGGAAGGTTAAGAGGAGCTGCATAAATTTCGGATCCTTGCATAAAATTAAAGAAAAAAACCCATTTCAATTATGTCTAAAGCATGAGGAACATAAATGTTCCCAACCCCCCAAAAAAATTGAATTTGAATATAAAGTATAAGTCACCAGTTTATCCTTTCCCTGTTTTATCTTGCATACGTATTTGGCATCAATAGACCAGAGTCAGATATGAACAATTCAGTATGCCATAAGTAATACTAGTAGTACTATAAAATGTGGTCATTTTATTCTTACTAGAATGTAGTAAAATTACTACTTCTATTTTCAAATATTAACAAAACATGAAAAAATATAGATTTATTTCACATCATCACTACGTATACATATTAATAAAACAGATGAAATCTCAAGTCTGGGTATAATAGTAAGAACCTATAAAACACTTTTACCAAAGCAAGTATATTTGCTGACAGTATTTTTGTCCAGGCATGTAAGCAGAAGAGATATCCAAGCAAGGAAAAAGTCAATATTTTACAGTCCTTTTAAAGTTAATTTGGACCAAAAAAAAAGACTTCATATGTGTACAAAATATTACTCAACATGAGCAAAAGCTCTTCTGCTGTTAAAAGAATAAAATCTTTTCCACCCATTTTCATATAACTTCCTTTCCACTCTCCACTGAGTTAAGGTCACACAGTAAAGTCCAGGGATTCTGATTTCAATTCACTTCCCAACAAGGGAGGAGTGCAGTTTTTGTCTTCATATTTTAACAATTTATATTTCTAAGATGATTATTAGTAACAGTTTCTTATATGACTTCAATGTGAAGTTTCATGATTTGCTTGAATGTAAATTACATTAATCCTTTCTGCATCACATGATGATTAAAAAACAGTAATATAAACAGATATATTAAAATTACACATACAATTAACTTCCCTAAAAACATTTTACACAAAATGTTAGCTAAAAATGCCGTAATATATAAAATAAATAAGAAATCCGACATAATTTGGTTTCTTATTTAATTCATATATCAAAATATATCAAGATATTTTCATATTGAAAAATCTCAACAAGTTGATGCCTTTACTTGTTGCTTCTGAAATGCAACAAAGATTTGCTCTATTTCCATCAAATAAGAGACTCTGAAATAACAGGATACAAAGATGTTAAAGATGGAGTACAGTCATGCAAACAGAAAAGCAGCGTTACCATGACCTTTACTTTTTCTATTGGCTTAACTTTTTTGAGTTAAATGTTACAACAGCATGCAGTCTTATTAGACATTATCATTACTGATTTTCTCAGAAACATCAACACACTGGCAAAAAGACCTTAACTTGTGGAAAATGAGAAAGTTGGAGACACGCTGCTGAGCAAGAGCTCAGCAGGTGTTCTTGTATTGATGGGAAGGAGGTCTTGGGATCAGTAAAACAATGTCCTTATATGGTGATGTGTGTGTGGTGTGAAATGCAGCAAACAGATAGCAGTGTAACGAAATAGTAAAGTTTTGTTAGCCTAGGCGGGATAAACATTTAAACGTAGCCAATTGTATTGCTCACAATGGTGTGTGGACATCCACTTGTAACCTATCTGTGTAAAGAGCACAACGCATGATCAAAAGACAGAGACTATATATGCTGGAAAAGTGAAACAATAAACGTTTTCACTTCACCCCCCCAAAGAGTCCATGCCCTGTGTCGCTGCATTAACTCACATTGTTTTTCAATGCATCTTAGCTTTCTTGTAAAATAAACTCTTTAGGGATTCATAGTAAGTTTAAATTATAATAGTTTGACTGCTGAGTATTACTGAAACAACTTTAAAAATAGTGTATGTTGCTATAAATCTTCTGTTCAGATTTACAGCAAAGTGAAAATTACACCCTGAAAATTAAATCTGTTACTTTGATATAATCCAGGTCACATATAGAATATGTTTTTGCTCTTTTTGCTCCCTCTCTTAATTTAAAAAAAAAAAAAAAAAAAAAAAAAAAAAAAAAAAAAAGAGAGAGAGAGAAAGAAAAAGAGAAGAACCTGCAGAAAACACAGAGAATTAGAAAAGGTAATGTAAAATTAAAATAAAATAATAAGACAAATTATCTCGATCACCCAAATATTTAATAACTCTGGTCAACTCCCATCTGGCTTAACAAGAAACTTTTCAAATTACATAATGCTAACAAAACACAGAATCAAGTCCCAGTGACATGTTAGAAGACAATCATAGAATCTAGAATGGTTAGAGTTATAAGAGACCTTAAAGATCATCTAGTTCTAACACCTTCCACTAGACTAGGTTTCTCAAAGCCCCATCCAACCTGTCGTTGAGCACTTCCAGGGATGGGAATAGCAATTATGCTACAGCATAGACAGACAAATCCAAT
>JAOXNO010000001.1:169968531-169984915 GCA_028565335.1 Limnodromus scolopaceus
AGCTTTGCTTATCTTAAGAAGTATCATTAAGTGAAAAATTATTTTATTTAAATAATTGGGAGTCCAGTATTCAGTCTACACCAATTCTTCAATAGAGTAATTTTCTTCCTGGGTTCTCTTTCTGTTGCAGGTGTAGAGGGAGAGAAAACAAACGTACCCAAATATGGCACCAGGTTTGCTCAAGGTTCTCCTAACATGTCAAATATATGCAATGAGTTTTGAGTCACTTCTATTTTTCATAGCTATCCTACCACTGACAACCGATATTTTGTACAAGTAGATGTACTCTTTTTCCATGGCTAAATTTAGGGATGCTTATGGTTTTTCTTTGTCTTAGGTAAGCTGTATTCTCCTTCTCTTCCCAGCCCTCCTTGGTTTTCAGGAAAACGAGCTTGCCACCAGACAAGACAAATGTTTTGGATATTTTACTATCATCTTGCTGAGTTCTGTGAGAAATGTTTTTGTCAGATTATTTTTTGAATTTGAGAAAAAACATTTCCCTGAAATGCAGCCAAGCACCATCAAAACACTGTGATCCTGTGCTCCATTATACAATACTATGTAAGTTTGTACCTAGATCTTCTCCAGAAAATGCAAATAATTGTTTTGGTAAATACTCTTGGAAATACAAAAGCCTTGAGACATATCAACAACCAGCACTGGAGAAAAAGGCAAAGTGGGTGAGAAACTACATTTTTGATAGGCATAACATTTCACAGGAAGAAAAACAATACAGAACTAGCAGGTTTTTTTTCCATTCAAATGTTGCAATCTTTTTATAAGTTTAAAAATCACAAAAATAAGGAAAAATATCCTTCTGAAAATAACTTTGTTCAAGTTTGAAACATCTTTAGAAAACATAGCTTTTTAGTTGGTTATATATTTTTTTGTTTGGTTGGGGTTTTTTTCATCTTCTCAGTTGTTTTTAAGTCATTTATGACACCAATAATTTTTGAGACAGTTGCACCTAGATGAAGGTGGAGTGCTCATTTAAGTCACTATTGAATGGAAAAAATGGCTAAGATACTGAATTGGAGTCCTTTGAGTATAATCAGAAAGGATTTGCTGTCATTTTGGAAAGCTCCTCCTTAAATGAATATGCCTTAGGGTAGTTATCTGTGAGTGCTACTGGACAGCAAGACAAAACTGATATATCTGTTCAAATTATGAAGAAAATTACCAAAACAGGTCATGTCAAAAGATGTGTAAACATTTACATTTTGTTGGATGGGTGTTTTAGTTTTGGTGGGGGTTTTTGTGTGGGGTTTTTTGCTGGCTAATGTGCTAAATCTTGGGAAGAAAACAATGAATTATACAGCTTTCTCACAGAACAATTAGGTGAAAAATGGCTTCTCTTGAAATTCAGCTTTTATTGCTTGGCCTTTTTCAAGATGAATCAGACCAAGAAAAAAAAAAAGGAAAAAAAAAAAAAGCTAATTAATTGAGTATCAGAGCCAGGGATATTGGAGAGAGGTAAGGGGGGGATGGGGCAGAGATTGTCTTTCCTAACAGTGATGTTTAAGTTCAGGAACTTTCTTTATTCTCAATTTCACAGGAAGAAGTAGCAAATAATTCCGAAAGCATGGATTGCATTTACACTTGTTTGATTTTTCTTTTCACCACAAAGGCCTTTTACAGGACTTAGTTTCAAATGTTTGTGTGCTTGAATCTTTAATATCTTTAGAATATTGACTAAGATTGTGGTTTCATATCATGGCCACACAGAAGGGGAGTCCTCCTGTCCCATGCCACCTTTCCCTCCCACTTGCAACACCCTTGTGTTACCTCTGGTGCTCGTTGGTAACATGTTGTTGCTGATATTCATTTAGTACTGTAGCTTATTGAAGGTCTAAACATGCAGCAGGGACGAAATAATGGAGGAGCTGTACAGGACTGTGACGCTAAGAGCAGAAGGGTGAATTGGATACTTTTTTCAATGTAATTAGATCAGCTCAACTGTCTTGTCCAATCTCACATTAAACTTATAGATCACTTGCAAGACAACTCTGCAGTAAATAATTGATTGTGAAGGTTTCCCCATATCACAAGATCTGTATACTGTCAGTCCCTAACAAAACCTTATTTAAATGTTCCTAATGGCTGGTGACCAATAAAACACACTGATGTGTTTTCATTTTTGTTGAGTGGGACAAATGGGAAAATGCAAATGCTTATAGATGTGGAAACAGCTTTTAAAAAGACTTATTATCCTGATTAACCAGATAGCAACCTCATTAAAATCAATCTACTAGAAGTAAAGTGCTAATGTGCTAATCATGTGCAATGTTAATAGAATTTAGTACCAGATTAATAAATTGCAAGGCATCATATGTACCTGCTCTAGCTAGCTCTGTGTTTCCTGACACAAAAAAATAAGAATATCAAATACTAATTGCAGGTCTATTTGTAACTATCAAATTAAATTACCCTGACTTTTTAGGACATAAATCCCTGTTACCAACTAGGTCTAGTTTGTAACACTACTTATTAATTACCTTTTTTTTTTTTTTACTAGCTAAATTGACTTGTTTAATAACCTGGTTCAAGTCTTCAGGATCTATTCAATAATTATAATGAATGCTACATAATTTGAATGAAGTGACAGTTTTTCATGTTTTTGGCTTCATTTTGGCATTACAGAATGTATTTGGCTGATTTTCACAAGTCTTGATATGTTGCAATATTCTCCCTTATATTTCACTTTGCTTGACTGGAACAGAATAAATACAGTCACATCAACGCTGTCAACTCAGGTGAGAACAATATAAAAAGAAGTCATAAAACCAGCTTGGAAAACAGTTAGTTTAGCTTCTAATTCTGTTGTCTCCAATAATAATTAGGTAACACTTTTTTTAGGGTATTGTAACAGCAGTTTTTTTGTTTCATTTTTAGCAATTGATTTGTTTCTTTTTTTCTTCCACCTCCCTAACTAAATTTATCTTTAATTTTCAACTTTGAAAGCTTCTCTATTTGTACACAAATAATAATAAAAGATTTTAAAAAAGTTAAAAAGATAAAAAAGTTTCTTCACTGTGTGTAAGAGATGATGATGATGATGTGATTTCGGATTTGCCACATGCCATAAGAAAAGGAAATGTTTGTCCAAAGCATAAAATATCCATTTATCACTGATATACAACTAACTGGACTTCCTATTTATAGGTGATTTAATGTTTAGATTTTCATTCATTTTATGGAATAAAGGAATTTTTACATTCAGTTCTTTTGTAGAGCAGAAGAGGACTGAGGAAGTTTTCCTCAAGGTGGATCAAGGTAGACCTTCTAAAGAGAGAAAGGTTAACTATTTCTCCTAAAGTGCTCTCCAAAAAATTATTTTCTATTTTAGACAGGTTGTATATATTACTTTGCAGCCTGCAGAAATAATCAAGAAGGTGAGATTTGAAAAGTTCATAATAATACTGAGTGTATTAACACTTACAAAGCATTACTGAGATTAACCAATGAGGCCTATAATAATTATATTGATAAAGAAAAAAAAATAACATAATGACCATACCTTTTTACTGTTTCTAATGTTTAATATACACGGTAAGTTTCCTGTTAACTTGTTTTACCTTTATTATTTATTTCATTTAGAAGGGGAAAAGAACAACCTAAAGCAGGAAATGTATATCTATTCCTAACTTATACTTCTATTATCCATTTAACAGGTATTGTTGCACATCAGGCTTTTACTTTTCAAGAGGGAATACAAGCTCCATGACATCATGTTTTATCTACAAATTTTAAATCTGGACCTGAATGAAAACTGAGCAGAATAATTTATGTTGTTTTTAAAGAATGCTGAAAACTCATGTACTGTCCAATGGGGTATATTGTTAATCATAGACTTCTTGGGGGAAAAAAAAAAGAAATAACAAACCTTATTGGTTTTACATACAGACAGTATATTTATCTGTTGGTACTGGAACTATGTAGGACTCAAATAGTCTCAACAGGTAATTTTAAATCTGTGTTCAAAGAAAAATACCTGGTCAGACAAATTTAATTGCAAGGTTTAATATTTATTTAAGCTAACATAAATCAAAACAAGAATCAGCATTTTCATCATCGGTGAAGTTATAAAGCAGAGAAAGCATTATGTCCTACACATTTATTTGTCTGTGTCAACATTTTTAGGACAGTAGAGATTTGCTGGAGTAAAAAATTAACAGTCTGAACTGTGTGACCCCCGAAAATTATCAGTCTACTAGTTACATTATTGCTCTCCCAACTATTTTTTTCTTTCCTTAAAAATTTCTCCTTTCTATGTATTATAGAATGCATTTGATAACATAAGTTATTGTTATGAATTATTTGATAACATAAGTTGGAAATTCATTGGCCTGATTTCAGGCCATCCTGGATTAGAGAGTCCTAAAGATCAAATATTTAGAAAAAGTATGTCAAAGTTTACACCTTTCAGTGGCTACTTTTTTCTATTTTGCACTGTAAAGTTGTTCACTTTCCTCCTCTTTCCTAAAAGTACAGGATTCCTGGGAAGGACTACATAGGTTAAAGTAGTGTTATTGCCACTGGTTAATGTCAATGGTCTGTGGTCAAGAGCCAGTAAAGAATTTAGATACCTAAAGTAAGGTTTCTGGTATATTGTAAAAGAATTTCAAAAAACCTTTCATAGGCACCACCTATCTTTTTATTTCATCTTTTCATATCCTTTGAAATGTATTTCTTCACTTGTGTAATAGTACTTCAGGCTGTTTTGCAGTTTTGTCTTTATAAGCAAAGCAAAGTGAGCTGGAAGACGGGGATGGAGAGAGAATGAGCCCCCCATAATCCAAGGGGAAATGGTTTGTGACCTGCTACACCACTTAAACACACAGAAGTCTATGGAGCCAGATGTGTTCCACCCAATGGTACTGAGCTGGTGAGAGTGCTCACGAACCCACTTTCTATCATTTACCAGCAGCCTTGGCTAACCAGGGAGGTCCCAGTTGACTGGGAATTAGAAAATGTGATGTCCATCCACAAGAAAAGCCATAAGGAGGATCCAGGGAATTACAAGCCTGTCAGTCTGACCTTGGTGCTGGGGAAGGTTATGGTCCAGATCATCTTGAATGTCATCACATACGATGTACAGGACAACCAGGCCATCAAACCAAGTCAGCATGCTTTATGAAAAGCAGGTCCTGCTTGACCAACCTGATCTCCTTCTGTGACAAGGTAACCTGCTTAGCGGATGAGGGAAAAGCTGTGGATGTCATTTACCTGGAATTTAGTAAAGCCTTTGACACCATTTCCACAGCATTCTCCTGAGAAACTGGCTGCTCATGTCTTGGACAGGCGTACTCTTCCCTGAGTAACAAACTGTCTGGATGTCTGGGCCCAAAGAGTTGCGAATGGAGCTAAATCCAGTTGTAAGCCAGTCACAAGTGGTGTTCCCCAGAACTCAGTACTCAGTTCTGTTTAATATATTTACCAACGATCCAGACGAGGGGACTGAGTGCATCCTTTGGTAAGTTTGCAGATGACACCAAGTTGGGCAGGAGAGTTGATCTGCTTGAGGGTAAGAAGGCTCTACAGATCTGTCCAGGCTAGAATGATGGGCCAAGGCCAATGGTATGAGATTCAACAAGGCCGAGTGCTGGGTGCCATACTTGGGTTACAACAGCCTCATGCAATGCTACAGGCTTGGGGAAGAGTGGCTGGAAAATTGCCTGAGAGAAAGGACCTGGGGGTATTGGTTGATGACTGGCTGAATATGAGCTGGCAGTGTACTCAGGTGGCCAAGGTGGCCAATAGCATCCTGGCTTGTATCTACACCTCAAATACTGTGTTCAGCTTTGGGCCCCTCACTACACAAAAGAGACTGAGATGCTGGAGCATGTCCAAAGAAGAGAAATGAAGGTGTGATAGCTGCTGAATGGTATAGAGAAAAAGTCTTAGGAGGAATTGTAGAGGGAATTGGGGTTGTTTAGTCTGGAGAAAAAGAGGCTGAGGGGAGACCTTATCACTCTCTACAACTACCTGAAACGAGGTTGTAGTGAGGTGGGGGTTGGTCTCTTCTCCCAAGTAACAGGTGATAAGACAAGAGGAAATGGCCTCAAGTTGCACTGGGGGAGGTTTAGACTGGATTAGGATAAATCTCTTCACCAAGAGGGTTATCAAGCACTGGAACAGGCTGCCCAGAGAAGTGGTTGAGTCACCATCCCTGAAGGTATTAAATGATACATAGATGTGGGGCTCAGGAACATGGTTTATTGGCGCAATTGGCAGTGTTAGGTTTACGGTTGACTCAATGATCTTAAGCGTTTTTTCCAACCCTTCTATTGTTCTATGTTTCTATGCATAAAAATGTATGTAAGAAGAAGCATATCAGAACCTTCTCCAAAAAAATTGATTGTTAGGTGAAGCTGTGTATTTCAATAATTCTGAATTTATTTCTATCAATTCAAGGAGGTTTGGATTTTAATTCTAAGCACAGATGAAGTTTTATTCTGTATAATTCATGTTGGATTCCTCTGTCAATCACGACATGTTATACAAAAGTATGTAACAAATTCAGAATAATGGATTCTACTCCAAGAACTTAAACAACCAAAGGTGTGGTGCTCCATTAACTTAATTTTGATAAAGTGATTTCTTAAAGGTTGCCCTGCTGACATTAGATGACAATAAATAACTAGCTAAGATGTAGCATTGTTATGCCAAATGGAAGCCGGCCTACATATAGGATCTTTCAACACAGGTGAAACAGTTTCACTTAACAAAATAAACACCAAAAAATCATGGGTTTAGAGCAGGGAAGGTTTAATTTTTATTATCTTTTTCTTTCTCAATAAAATACTCAAGGCTGTACATCAGCTTTGGCTGAACATAAAGCTGACTATTAATTGGCCCACATAGGGCTTCTTTGTTGGAGTGGTATGAAATTTAAACACTGGTCCTACAAGGATTTACACAAATGCTTAATTTTAGGTACACCTCCATGGCCCAATGCTATCTGAATGAAACATGATGCTCTGCTGAGGTGATATTTCAGCAGGGCTAATTATTTCAAACCAAAGCAGCAGTCCTCTGCCACTTCTGGTGTTTAAGCTATCTCATTCTGAAGCATCTCATTCTGAGTATAGCCATGTGGCCCTCATTTGCTCCATGTAGACATAACGTTCACACGTTGTGAATAGAAGGAAGGTTCTGGTAGAAGCACAGTGAGACAAATCTTGAAGACTTTTGAATATTCTCATGTTTGGTAGGTACAATATAGGATGTGAAAGTTTAATACAACTTTTAGTCCTTTAGATAATAAACATTTTGGGTGATAAGTCTTAGTTTGTTATATAGAGATTCATTTAAGCTTGCAAAAAATTAGGAACTAGGTCTTCTGTACTTGTGATATGCTTTTGAGTACTAGAACAAGCAAGTCTTAAAAGTAAGTGCTATGGCTTCTGTATTGTAACTGGAGTAGTAATAGTGTGATTTTGTCGCATATGTACGATGCCAAGTGAATCAGTGGTCCTTAGGGATCCTTAGCGGAATAAATGGAACATGAACATGGAAAAATTGTCCTTTTTGATTTTTAAGTACAACTGATCTCAATTAGGATCCCTTATGTTATTTCTCAGTGTCAAGTTTTGCAATTTCCACACTTTTCATTTACTCACTTCTTCCATAAGTAATGAATATGTTTGGTAGGACTGGAAATATTAACATAGATCAAAGATCAGTTGTTTATTTGATTATTTTAACATGTATTGGGTGTATATTCAAGGTTTTGGTAGTAGGAGGTGGCTGTGGGGGTGCCTCTGTGAGGAGAGGCCATGGCTGCCCTGTGCTGGACACAGCTGGTTCCAGCTGACTCCAACTGACCCACCACAGGGCATGGCTGAGCCCTGCAGCCAAGGTGGTGGTGTCTCAGGGGAAGCATACTTAAGAAAGGGCAAAATGCTGCATGGCAGTGAGGAGTGAAGAAAAAAGAACATGAGAAAAAGTCCTGCGAACACAGAGGTCAGTGAAGGAGTGGGAAGAGATGCTCCAGGTACCAGCACAAGGATTTCCCTGCAGCCTGTAAAGAACTCTACACCATAAAAAATATCTACACTGTGAAGGAGCCTAAACTGGAGGAATTCTTGAAGGTATTGCTCCCTGTGGAGAGCCCATGCTGGAGAAGGTTTTCCATGTTAGGTAGAAGAGTCAGGATTAAAGAAATAAAGTTGAATCTGGAGAGAGTGGTGGGGAGGAAGGTGTTGGGTTAATTTTGTTTTTGTTTCTCACTATCCAAATATATTTTAATTGGTAACAAATTAAATTCATCTTCTCCAATTCAAGTGTGGTTGGCCCACTCACCCAATTGGTGAGTGATTTCCCTGCCTTTAAATTGACCCATGAGCTTTTTCATCTTATTTTCTCCCCTGTCCTGTCAAGGAGGAAAAATGAGAGAGTAGCTTGGTGGCTGTCTGGCAGCTAGCGACAGCCAATGCACCACATGTTCATCATACTATGATGAACAATATAAATTTTAAGGTACACAGAACAAAGGTTTTGATTCTGCACCAGAGTACACATGCAAGCACATATCACATTTTTTAAAAAGTGAGAAAGAAAACTTGAGGATTCTAAGAAACAGACTACATTTACTACAGAAAGTCTAACAACTATTCTGAAAAGAGACAGAATCCTTGAAGCTGTCAGCTCTTCCTGGGTGACTTAGTTAAAAAGGCATGCTGGATGTTTAGATGATCACCCAACAGAGCAGGAATCAGAAGAAATTTCGGTACAGAATAAAACGATAACTTAAGATGTGGTGTTCTATATGCATTTCCAGAATGGGTACTGCCAGATTCTGAAGTTTTTTTATGAAAATATGGATATGGAAACTGACCTTCTAGAAGAAAATCATTTTGTGACATCCAATTCTTAAACTCAAAACAATGAGAAAACATAGATTTAAACATTTTTAATGAAATTATTAAGGAGGTCAGTTAAAAACATAACATTTATACATACTTTCCAAAAATTCAAACTCATGTTACCATTTTTAAGTGAGGGGGTTTTTTAGTTGATTAAAACTCAAGGTTATGTCTGGATCAAACCCTGGTAGCACTTTCCAAATCCTGTGTTTTCTAACTCTGTTCTGACATGACTATACAGCAACAGTGTTTTGTTCTCTGGTTTCTTCTCCCTACAACGTCTGGATTTTCCAAAAAAAAAGAAGCCCAGTGTTAGAGAGCTGAGAGCTTTGAATACCCCAACAGACAGATAAGACAGCTGAAGAGAGCAAAATTTGTCTTTGGTCAGTTAAAAGCAACAAGAAATGTTAAAGTTGTTAGCTGCTTTTGAACTGTGTAACAATTGGTTTTACGCAAGAATGACATTGTTATTTGTCAAATAAGTCATAAAATATGATCAGTGTAATTGGTTAATTTTTATAGTAATGTTTGGGTTGTTATAGTGATTTCATGCCAGTGGCAAGTGATTCTTGGCATGAAGCTCGGTGAATAAAGTATGGTACACAGAACCTGTTTGCCTAGAGACGGCTCATCACTTTTCACTCACAAATGGCAGAATGAAAGTGAGACAATGAAAGAGCAAACTGACACCAAAACAATGTAAACACATTGAAAATTACAAGGAAAGTCACTCTAAACCAAAATTTTATGTGAAATTACTACAGGCAATAGGAGAGTATTGGCACTGGTGGTTATTAAATGCTTGCATTGAAGTGGCTCCCAGAACTTCTCTAGAAGATAGAAAGCTGTAATGCACTAGTCACTCCACACACTTCTGGAGTTCAGATCTTCATCTCTGAAGAGTGTATAGTGTAAATAGTGTGGTCAAAAAGTGGAAGAAAAAGAGAACGTCTAACTAAACCTCGGATGGTGATGTTCTAAGTCTCACTGAACTACTGACTCACCAAATTCACCTCCCGTCTCCTCCATTCCACATATAGACAAAAATAAAAAGGTTTAAAGAAACAATGCAGAAAATGGAAGAATTAGGATAATATAATCCTGGACCCATGCCAGAACAGGGACACTGCTGAGGTACTGCAGGCTCTGGGCAACCCATGCTGGGGCAGAATGTTTAAATTCCCTGAGTTAAGACTGTTTTGTTAGTGACATGCAAGGGAGATATTTTCTCTAAAAGAGGTACCTTACCTGGTGAAGATAGGAAAATTATTCTGAACATCTGTATCATTTTGGAGCTGATTTATTTTGTTACATGTGTCAGAATAATGTTTTGAACTTTCAGACCTACCAATTGTGACACTAGCAAGCAATCAAATGACCAAAAAAATTGAATATCTAAGTTAAATAACATCATACTGTGTTTGACCAATCAGAGTATTCTGAAATATAAAATGTATTAGAGAGGTTTGCTGAGTATGCTCAGGAAAATTTAAGTGAAAAAAAATACAGTCAAACGCCACTAAAAGCATTGCTATAGCTTCTTCACAGAAGTTGAATTTGGAATCTGGAACATCATTTCCTCAACATTTCATGTAAGGTAGATAATAGCATAATGCGGAGATCAGTAGTCCGGGCTGTTGTGCCTAATCTGGGAAAAGGCTACTGCCCTTGTGATCATAGCAGTCAAATAAATGCATCTGTTCAGCATGTTCATGCTCAAAGGCAATGTATATATATGACTTGAAATGGTTACATTTGAGATGACTGGAGTGTCAAGGCTCATCTTTGGTATTTTATATTGAATAATTGAGAAATTCCCATTTAATCACTCACATTAAAGAAGAGCAAAGCTGTTGCAATCACCGTTTATACCCAAAAAGGGATAGGCAAATGCCTAAGATTAATTTAAAGGTGTCTAGTTCTAAACACACTAATACCCAAAACCAACATTTAATCAAGTAGTCTATGCCTGACCTGCAGTCCCTTGCCCAAGTCCAAGCGGTGCCAATTGACTCATTTCCACAGTGCTTGGAACTAACCCTCTCTATAGTAAGTATGACTTGGAAAGTGTAAGTTCCAGCAGTCCAAAAAAATACAGAGGCAATGAGTAATCTAACAAATTTCCAGTGCTTGCACAAATTCTTCTTTTATCTCCCAAAGCCACAAACACCTTACCACCCATTAAAAATCAATGCTTTTCCCAATTATTCTGCTTTTTCCAGACTGCTCAGTCGCGTGCTAGTTTCCCGTTACAAGACTGCTGTTTTCAGTGGTACTTAAATTTGAAAACTCTTCAGAAATTTTATTATCCTCAGTGGTTGGTATTAAGAGTGTAGAGTATAAAGAGTTATTTTAAAATGTGGGTATTTTATATCTATTTTAGGGACTGAATGAATGTCACTCCTCCAAAAAACTTCTATTAAAAATTGAAGTCTTCTTAACAAGACATTTTTTAAATATATATATATATATCTCCATATATATGTGTGCAGGAGAGAGACAGAGAGACAGATGCACATATAATCACCAGCCTAATCTTGATGTTTAACATAGGAAAAAAGTTACACTTAGGTACGAGGGAAAAAAATATATTATTTTGCCACTTTCCAAAGACATATAATACACCTCAACAGCTATGTTCCAGTTTCAGGATTTATTCTAACATTCCATTAAAGCTCTTTATCTACCAATAAAAATAGCTGTAAATTTAGGGCATCATTCAGCAAGGCACACTAATCCTATAGATTTAATTATGCACTGTACTATCTTGCTGAATTGGGCTAATTAATCCTTGGGTTGCCTGAAAAAAACGAGCTATGATTTAAAATAGAAGTTAGCATTTTTCTCAAGAAATATCTGTTCTGTCCAGCAGAACTGTGGACAGAATTCTGCACTGCCTGACATATGCAATCAGGATTTTATGAAATGTTTTGAGCCTCTGAAATGTCACATGCTAGAAGAAGAAACCAGATGGAAAGTATGTCAACTTTTGTCTTTATATCAGCAGTAACACTTTCACTATTAAATCATGGAGACCTCACTTTCCTGGACATTAAAAATATAGTCTGATGAGAACTACTTAATCTTCTTCTTTTTTTAAAATCAGAATTCTTGTTCTCTGCAGTCTGAGATAAAATGATTCATTTTGTAAATGCAGCTTCAAAAAGAAATCATGCCATGTTCATCAGTCATAAGCAGGATTAAAACCTACAAAAGTGAACTAGTCCACTAAGTGTACAACTGATCTCCTAACTGCTAGCTGGGAAATATGTCCATTGTTACCCTCTCATCCTCAGTTCTGAGTGTACAAAAGTCTTTAGCATAAGTAATATGTATTAAAATGTCAATAAACTGTCTGTGGTATTTGAGACCTAGTTAGCATTTTTATTGAGCTCTTGTGTTAGCATTTTCAGAAATGGACTTTTATTAATTACCAATTTAAATCCATACTTTGATACCACAGGCCACTATTAAATGGGTCATTTCAACATTAATAGCTCTTACCAAGCGCGATGCTTCAATTTCAGCAGATTTCACTGTTAGTAATTAAAATGTGCATGTACCCCAATGTATTTATCATGGTAACTAGACAGCTTAAGACATTTACAAGACACTGCTCTTGATAAAAGACAATATTCTACTCCATTGCTGCTTCCAATAGCACTTTCATTTCCCATAATCTAGTCTAAATAAAAGACACTGGTTATTTACCTGTCAGAGAAAAAAAAAAAAATTTAGATCTCAAATACAACCTAGGGAGATATAATTGTTAAATTCTCAACTTGCTTTCTTTGGTGGTTTTATGTTGAAATTATTAATATTGTTCAATTATTAGTGTAGTGCATTATCTGTCTACTATAGCTAAAGGTTTCTGAGTTTTTCTGCTAGAATTCTCACCATTAAGATGTTATAATTGAGCCTGACCAAGTTTATCTCAGGCTAATGCTAAACCAAAATTTTTCCAGACATCAGTTTTTAACCAAAACAACAACAAAATCACGGTGTAAATGTACTAGAACTTTGACCAGCACTAAGATATGCAAAGTCAAAAATCTTGAAGATGTTAAAAAGAATGTGAAAACTAACAATTCTGAATTTTATATGAAAAAAATGAAACACCGTAAACTGATGTTGATTTATATAAATAGCATTTTTTGACGGCAAGAAACTATTGTTCCATCTGAGAAGTAGCAAGCATTCACTTCTAATAAGTACAAAGCTTTATATTTCATTTCTGAGAAAAACAGTTCTTAATATTTTATGGCTCCTAGATCTGTACCCATTTTTATTAACTAAACTGTAGCAAGAAAGTGCACGCAAATTGAAGCCTTAGTATCTATGCATGAAAATTTCTTTGGTGTTTATTGTTTAAAGAATACCTAACTGAATTTTCTTTGAAGCTCTTAAATCTCATAGTTATCTCCAAAACAAGTTAAGACTTAGCAGATGTTGTAGAGTTCTGTATGCACAGTATCTGTGTTTGGAATAGCTAGGGTTTCTAGGTGCATATAATTTCACACAGAACCAATACTAGGTGAATTAATTATGATAAAATATTTTGAGAAAATAACTGAAACACATTCAGGGTTAAAGCTTACAGAAATATCACTTCCAAAGAATAAAAAAATGGATGTGATGTGAAAATTTACTTCTATTATAAGACAAAAAACCATTAGTAATAGTGTTTGCAAGATGAAAGTAACTTCATATATATATGGCATTTATTATCTTCTTGGTATTCACTGTACCTCTTGACTATAGGATAAAATCTAATTGATTATAATGTGAATTCTTAAACTTTTTTGTTGGACAGACACTTTTTTTCCACCCTTATCTTGTTTTTTTGTCTGTCTTACATATTTGTTCACATGGCAATCTAAAAATGTTTAGCTAAGGAAGTTATGGATAGAATCTCTTAGTCTTTTTTAAGTCATCCCCCCTCTTTTTTTTTTTTCTTTTCCTTTTTCTTTTTCTTTCTCTGCTTTGACTCTACCTACTAATGTTTCAGGATACTGCCATAATAAATGGTCCTATGTTTCTGGTTGTTTTGAACCTAGTCCAATATTACTGGCTCAGTATTAGAAACAGGTTGAAGGGCAAATTCCATTTGTCTCAGAGATAAAATTGAAAAACTACAAAGCCTCTACAAATTCCCCTGTCTTTGCCTTATGGGACAGCAACCCCAACCTACATTCTTCTGTTTACAAGGAAATAAGAAAACTCCAGATACTGTCTTTATAAGAAAGATGAGATATCACTCCTTTCACAGCTGCCCTTTCTCTTTAAACTAAGTCTTTAGAAAGTCAAATCATCAACAGACAAATATTCACTCCTGAGTGAAAATTCAGTTCTAGTCCCTTGTTTCTCTTTGAATATCATGATTCCAGAAATCATTAATGCCAGAAAGATCCCAGAAAATGTCTTTTTTCAGCTGTTTCCTTCCAAACCTTTCGGTTCTCATAAAGATAGAAATATTACAGATAACAGCTGATATCCCTTAGATAATAAAAAGCAAGGTCAGTATTTCTACATTAACATGTACTTAGGTTTGACTTTTCACCAAACTATTTATCAAAATTATGGCATTAATAGATGTACTGAATGAAGTGTAATGGAGAAGCATTAAGACTATTTTTGCAGAAGGAATGAATATTTCATAGACTGTTAGGGCTTTTTTTACACCATCATTGTAAATAAGATCTTTCTTTTTATGTGTTAATAGCTAGATATCTAATATGAAAAGAGGAATAGAAACAAGTGGTTGATTTTAAGAGTAGCATGGGATGGTATCAAAAAAGCTGTGCCAGTATTTGTGCAGTTCAGGTTATCTATGAAAAACCTCGAACAGAAAGATGACTACTGGCATGCCAAAGATCGTTGGTGGTTGATGATACTAAATTATTAAGAAGAATCAGAAATAAAACAGACTGAAAGAGCTGAAAGAGAATTTCTGTCAAAAAATGCTAGAAAAAAATCAGTGTTTAAAATTTCAAAGTAATGTATATGGGGAACTACAATTCTAACTGTATGTGCATTTTGATGGGCTTAAATTTTACTTTTAGTCAGCTAGGTGAGAGATCTGGATCTGAACTTGGGAAAAGTCAGCTCAGTATTCACCTGAGGTCAAAACCAATTGAACATCAGGAATTATGAAGAGACACAAGAACAGACAATATTGCTGTGTCACTGATACCTCTGTGGTATTCCTGTGTCTCAAATATTGCATACAGTTCTGGTCACTTGCTATCAAGAAGGAAATAATTGATACAAAAAAGGATGCTAAGACATATAAAATGACTTCTGCAGAAAGAGAAATTAAATAGAACAAGACTCATCAGCTTCAGAGAACAGGTGGTGGGGTATGACAGAAGTATATAAAATAATGAATGGCATGGAACAGATGAATAAGAAACTATTATTCACTATATCTCATAACATATAAAATAGGGACAGCAAATGAGATTATGAGGCAGCTGGTTTAAAACAAATCGAGGGAAGTAGTTTTTCACAGAAAGTGTAATTAAATTCTGGCACTTGTTACCACAGGATATTTTGGATGCCAAAAGTACAAATGGGATCAAAAGTAGATTAGACAAATGCATAGGAGGAATGTCCAGCAAGATCTATTAAACAGTGTGATGCGAACATAAAGTCTTCACTATGGAAGGCTTTAAGTAGGAGCTTGCCAAAGCTGGTAGTACACTGCTGGAAATAATATTCTGAACTTCCGTAAGCATCTAGCCAAGGGCAGCTATTAAGTAGACCTCTAGCTTAGCCCACTGTAATCCAGTTTATGTTTTTTCATTGTTCTAAGAAGCATGCATTTGTTTGGGGGCAAAAAAAAAATAGTAATTTGCTCTAGATTTCTTATTTTTGGTTTGCACAGGGTGGGAATGAAGCTGTTAAATATTTTCTAGCCTTTTCCAGCTATATTAGGAAAAGCTGAATTATTGTATCAGACCTAAGGATGGATGAACCAGTTCTGAAAAAATAAGTGACCTAAACTTTCACACAGAAGTTCCAGTGAACTGAACAGCTATTTGAGTTCCAACATGTTCAGTTAATGAATTTCTATGACTGCACACTCTAGTTCAAGGCATGAGTGGAAATGGAACAGGAAAAAGACCATGTTCATATTTCTTTCCTAGATAAAACTAGAAAATAATAGAAATCTAATATATCACCATAATACCCCACATTTCCCAATTTTATTTCCAGATCAATGAGCTTTGATTGCCTTTGTTACATGTTGAGGTGGGAACAGATAAAGAAAGGAGGGAGAATTGCATTGTTGAACTGAACTGAATCTATAAACCATAAATGTCAATTTTGGTTAATCTTGCTTCTACATAGAAGTTCCATACAAAAAGTCCATACCTACGAGAACAAGGTACTAGTTACTGGCAGTTAGGTTACACCGTCTCTGGTCCTTGATCAGGTCTCACGGAATTTTCCTATAGCAGCCTTTTCTGAAAAGGGCATTAGGGAATTCCCCCTATGAATAATTTAGTAAGGTT
>JAOXNO010000001.1:169991210-170027410 GCA_028565335.1 Limnodromus scolopaceus
CTAAACAGTCCCAGCTCCTTCAACCGCTCTTCATATGATTTGTTTTCCAGGCCCTTCACCAGCTTCGTTGCCCTCCTTTGCACCCGCTCCAACACCTCGATATCTCTCTTGTATTGAGGTGCCCAGAACTGGACACATCCTCGTTAGTTCATATTTAGCAGAAAAATATATGAAACAATTTTTCTAAAATATATGAAGTAAATTTAGAATTATTAATATACATTAAGTTTCCTTTTAATAAACTAGAGGGACCAAAAGTCTTTCTCGGGGTGAGTAGCTCATGAAATCATTTACATATCTAAAAGTCTGTAATATTTCTCTTTGGGATCTTAAAACCCTTGCTATTTCTATACCTGAGGCTTTTTCAAAGAAGAACCATATCACACAGCCTGGGAAAATGTGTTATAACTTTGTAAGGTGGAGAAATAAGAATTAATGTGGGATATCAAATTCCTCACTGTAGGTAAAAAAATAATCATTTTCTAAAGAAAAGAGCTCCTACACTACTTGTCTTCTTGCACCATGAAATGTCTTTGCATCATGAAAGTTTTCAATTGCATAATATTCATTATTTCACAAGAGTCTAGGTGTTTCTCTCTTTTTGTAGTAGCCTTTGAGGAAATAAGTGTCTTCCTCTACAAAAGAAATAATAAATGCAAACATAATTATGTTTCAGTTCACAAAAATCACATCACTTTTGAACTACTTCTTTTGAGGTTTTAGCTAATTTTGTTCACAGTTGCACCCAAGTAACTTCCACTGTTAGAACTACCAGCAAAGAGTTTTTAAAACTATAAATTGAAACAGAGTCTGGATTGCCATCCAGAGTCTAGATTTACACTTTAAAATGGATACCTTCATATGAATATTCTCCAGATATATTGTTGTATGATGCCTTCACTGTCATTCTTTTCATAAGGCCTATGACTGAGTTTGGCCTAATGAAATATGATGTACTAAGTAATAATTAGTTTTGAAAGAAATCCCTAGAAATTCATGCTCCCCTTGAAATTCCCCTCCCTTGAACTCAGCTTTGATGTAACAGAGAGTTTAGGTCTTTTTTCTCATCATTGAATTTTTTTTGGGGAAAAAAAACTTAGCAGTTTTTTGGGATTTTTTCAGCAAAATGGTGATTTAATTGTCCTTAAATAATCTTCTAAAGGAGAATTATTTAGCTGTAACTAAAATTCACTGAGTCTGGGGTAATATTGTATTTTACTGTTAAGGAGATTGCATGTGAATATGGTAAGGAATTTGCTTAGCATCTGATTTTTTATTTATTTTTTAAAAAATGCTATTTATGGGGGAAAGGGAAAAAAACCTCTTCACTGTCCAAGAAGTCAAAGTGAAAATGCATTTCTACAGGAGAAAGCCACATCACCTTTGCGCAAGCTATCAAACCAGGACCAGAAGCCCATACAAGCCTATAGAAATCAAACAAACCTACAAATAGAATAAGAACACAAAATCTTTGTATTTGGGTGCTACAGTGCTCCCCTGGAAGATACAGAGAATCCCAGGCTGCTGCTTCATACCAGAGATTCTACAGATCTCAGTGGCAACTGGAAATACGTCCCTTCTTGTTAAAAGCTCAGGCCCTCTTAGAATTTCTTGTTCCTGCCAGATGAAGCACCACTACACAGAATATTGTCTTATCTCTGAGGTGTTTTATTTCATGATCCCCATTAGTCTGTATAATGTAGAAATAACCACAGACTACTTAAATAATATCTAGCAAATTTGATAATGTTCACAATACCTGAATTTCAAAATTATTGTTAAGGAATGTAAAAAGCTATATTTTCAATAGTATCTGTGGTCTAGGAAGCAAAATCACTGTTATTGACAAATGAAGTAAGAAAATCTATTCTGAAGAGACTTTAAACTAGATTTAGAAAGAAAACATGTTTACAGATTTAAAACTTTTGATGCACACACTCCATAGGCTGCATACACATATTTTGTATGTAAAATTTGTAAAAATTGTAAAAATATTAGACTGGTAAGTATGACATTTTCATTTCTTTCTTTGTTAACATGCAAAAAAGATTATTATATTAAAGTTTCAGAAAAGTTTGTACCCTGTGGATGTTTGCCTGGCTCTCATCTACGATAAGACATTCTCTTCTGATGTTATTATAGTTATTATTAATGTTTTATATAATAAAATAAATAAACTCATTTCCTTCTGCCAATTATCTGGAAAAAATATTCCACAAGATATTCCAGGTTGCATAGATCTGAGAGGATAAGATTTTAATGCAGATTCAGTAAAGGTTTATTGGTTTGGGGAAAAATTCTTTACTTTCACTACAGTAAACAGGGAATTGTCATCTTTGTGTGGCAGATGTTAGTTGGACATAATTTAGGAAATGGATGCAGTTACTCACAGTTTCATTTTATTCTGCTGGGTTTCTTTCAGACCAATTTTGAAAAAAGCTCATGTGGACTGTAAACTTAAAACCTTTGTTTTATAAATTTATAATTTTACTACCATATACAGAGTTGAACTTGGAAAGCTATACAGTGACAAAGAAATTATTTTATTACTTTATCAGCTGTGATGGTCTTCATATTTAAAATTTCATGTCTAATTAGAACAAGATGAAACAGCAGGCAAATGTAAATTTGTGTGGACTTTGGAATGAAGACATGAAACAGATTGTGGCAGCATTCCCTCGCATGCCCATGCAGAATCAAGGACTAAGTTACAAAGCCTGAAAAACAGAATGTGTCCTTTGATAGGTCAGCATGTTTATAGGTGGGTGTGAAGTAGTTAAGATATTTGGAAAACTTCTAATTATTTACAATACAGTAGCATTAGTGATGGCGAATCTTGCACTAACATATGGCAAATGAAGTCATACTCAGGGTAGGGCTGGTCAGAAACTCATGTAGAGTATTTCTTCAGAAATGGACCTTTAACCAAATAAAATTTTCACAGAACTTTCCTAGAAAGTTGCTAATACTGCTGTTGAGAGTACTCCTTACCTTGTTGTTCGGATAACTGATAGGACTCAAGTTCAGCTACAGTGAAAAAACAGGATGGATCTCAGAAAGTACAACTAACACGAAAATTCAGAGTGGTCAGTAAATGTAACGTTGAACTGGAAATATACACAAATTTTATTGTCAGTAGTGATGATTATAAAAATAGATGTTTATGTAAATTCCTGAATAATTTATTTCTAATTTTTACATCACATAAGAAATTTTAAAGTTTTGTCCTTTCCCAGCTTTGCTTGAAATGGAAATACAGGTGTAGATGTGCCAGGTTCATAACTGTAGATGTGCCAGTTTTATAACTGAAAGAAACTCCATATTTTGCATGTTCTATTGTGGGAAAAGTCAGGCAGCTGTGTTCTTAGAACTCTCTAGTTCAAATGCATACATTCATGTGGGCCCATTTCCCATACAGATGAATACAAAATGCCTCTGTAATTTTACTAGGTGTGGACATGAAGTATCTGGCTTTTATACTTGAGCATAGAAATTTAAGGAATCAGATCCTTTGATGGCATATGGCCAAGGTGGTAGTCATAAAAGGAATAAAAGGAGAAAAGTTTCTATTTCTCCCTTAGTCAATCTGTGCATATATGCATAAATGTCTCAATAACTCCAAATCCTGTATAAGCAGGGAAGACACTGCTACTGTCTTGGAAAAAAATCAATCATCTCCTTCAGCCCAGAGCAGTAAATCAGAGGGATTCGAGGTAACTAAATGTTTCCACTGACTGCTTTTCAGGAAAGAGAGTAGGATTATAATAAAGGGATAGTGTTTACCTTAATCAAGAATATACAGAGTAGAGGTAGATAAATATCATATTTTCCATCTGTCTGCTACTGTACTATGTATCTGTTTTTACATAAGCTACATCGAGACAAATTTAAAACTAGTAAAAAAGAAATGCCATTTTATAGGATGTGTAACTAATTGGTGGAACTTTGGGCTGTGAGACGAGGATATAAATTTTCAGAGCATTTAAATTTATATTCATGATCTAGAAAAAATATTTTTTTGTTTGCTTTTAAAGACTATAGTGAAACTCTTTCTGCTCACAACATACAGAATACCTAACCAACAGATTAAAATATGTACCTTTATAGGTTGCTTTTCTCTGAAAGAGGAAATATACTTTGTTTTCAAATGAAGAACCAGGCCCTGATTGCTCCAAAAGAAAGGAGAATAATCTCTGAAGTGCTGTTGCACTTGAAAGAGTAGCACCTGCATTTAAAATATACTGTATACTCAAAATGCCAAGGAAGTCAATCTATTGAGATAGAGTCACCTATCACCTTGAGATCTTTCAGCCATCTACAGTTTTCTTTATTCCTGTGGAACTGCATGATGTTTAAACTATACATATTAAGAAAAATGGGAAATAATTTCCCATAGGAAGCCTATCATTGTAAAAACATATGGGCAACAATTAATTCTGTCCCAGAGGAGAAAAGATGTTAATGACCATGGGTTACCCTCAATTCTGAGCTATACTAACTAATGCATTACTTTACAAAAGTACTTCTTCTGTAGTCTATTGTTTGAGATCTTGTATATGAAAATGTTCTCACAAACTCCTCCACACATACAAACCATAGAATTATACTACAGAGGTGTAAAGAAATTTCTGTACATATACTTGTGTATGAAAAAGAGAGAAAATGATTTCACAGTCTTTCTACTGTAGGTACACCAGTTTTCTGCAATTGCATGTTTCATTTTCCATCTTAAAATACAAAAGTAGGGAGCAGCCATAGGCAAACTGAAATGTACCTTTTCTTTTATCATTTCCCTTTATATAGTTTGTAATTATAAATATTCATAGCAATTGATTAAATATTTTTTTTATTTGATTTTTTTACAAGAAATAAATGAAAGCAGGAGATTCTTTTTTCAGTTCACATCCATCTTGCATAATATTTTGACTACAAGATCTAGACACTTCAGTTCTGGATTGCAATAATTAAATTAGTAGATTAACTTCCTTACATTATTCAAGATTTTCATATCCTGTCTATGCATTTAGTGCTGTAAACATTAAAAAGAATGCCTTCTTTGCTTCAGTCTTTACCGCTAAGGCCAGCCTTCAGGAGTCCCAGATCCTAGAGGTAAGAGAGAGAGTCTGGAGAAACAAAGACTTTCCCTTGGTCAAGGACAATCAGGTTAGAGAACATTTAGCTAAATTCAGCTCCCACAAATCCATAGGCACTGATGGGATGCACCCAGGAGTGCTGAGGGAGCTGGCAGAAGTCATTGCTGGGCCACCCTCCATCATCTTTGAAAGGTCATAGAAAACAGTGTGAAAACTGGAGGAAAGCCACCGTCACTCCAGTCTTCAATAAGGGCAAGAAGGAGGACCCGGGAAACTACAGGCCGGTCAGCCTCACCTCCATCCCTGGAAAGGTATCGGAACAGTTCATTCTGGGTATCATCTCTAAGTATGTGGAGGAAAAGAAGGCTATCGGGAGTGATCAACATGGATTCACCAAGGGGAAATTCATGCTTGACTAATATGATAGCCTTCTATGACGGTATGACTGGCTGGGTAGTGAGGGGAGAGCAGAGGATGTTGTCTACCTTGACTTCAGCAAGGCTTTTAACACTGTCTCCCATAAAATTGTTATAGTTAGGAAGTGTGGGTTAGATGAGCGGACAGTGAGGTGGACTGAGAACTGGCTGAATGGTAGAGCTCAAGGGGTTGTGACCAGTGGCACAGAGTCTGATTGGAGACCTTTAACCACTAGTTTTCCCCAGGGGTCAGTACTGGATCCAGTCTTGTTCAACATACTTATTCATCAATGACCTGGATCAGGGGACAGTCCTCAGCCAGCCCTGTGAGGACACAAAACTGGGGGGAGTGGCTGACCCACCAGAAGACTGTGCTGCCATAAAGCAGACCTGGACAGACTAGAGAGCTGGGTGGAGAAGAACCTAATGAAATTCAACAAGGGCAAATGTAGGATCCTGCACCTAGGGAGGAATAACCCCATACACTAATACATGTTAGGGGTTGACCTGCTGGAAAGTAGCTCTTCAGAGAGGGACCTGGGAGTCGTGGTGAACAACAAGTAAACCATGAGCCAGTAATGTGCCCTTGTGGCTAAGAAGGCCAATGGTCTCCCGGAGTGCCTTAAAAAGAGTGTGGCGAGCAGGTCAAGAGAGGTTATCCTCCCCCTCTACTCTGCCCTGGTGAGGCCCCATCTGGAGTACTGTGTCCAGTTTTGGGTCCCCCAGTTCAAGAACAACAAGAAACTACTGGAGACAGTCCAGTGGAGGGCCACAAAGATGATCAAGGGAATGGAGCACCTCTCTTATGAGGAAAGACTGAGAGACCTGGATCTCTTTAACCTGGAGAATAGAAGACTGAGGGGATCTCATCAGTGCTTATAAATTGATGTAGGTGTCAAAAGGATGGGGCCAGACTCTTTTCAGTGGTGCTGAGTGACAGGACAAGGGGCAATGAGCGCAAGCTGGAACACAGGAAATTCCATCTGAACATTCAGAAGAACTTCTTTACTTTCAGAGTAACAGAGCACTGGAACAGGCTGCCCAGAGAGGTTGTGAAATCTCATTCTCTGGAGATATTCAAAACCCACCCGGAAAAGTTTCTGTCCAGCCTGCTCTAGGTTAACCTGCTTTGGCAGGGGGAGTAGACTGGATGACCTCTGAAGGTCCCTTTCAACCCCTACCATTCTGTGATTCTGTGATTCCCTTAGACATACAAAATTTGCTTTTGAGACTGTAGGCAATGCAAATGAATGAGAACCTAAGTGGACAAGACTACTTGATTAAGTGTTAAGTTGCAAAACTGAAGCCACAAAGTGTAATAAAATATCTTGATTATGCATTGTTACTTTGTCATGCAATCACATAATTTTTCAAATCAGGTGACTCAAAATATCACATATAAATCAATACATAATTAAATCTTCCACATTCATGAAATTAATTAATAATAAGAGATTTATATTGGTTTATAATATGAATGAATTCTTACAGAATTACAGTGAGTACATCTCTAAGGAAAACGAGTAAAGTTCTGGTGGTGTAAAGCCTTATCTGTAGGGAATAATGCTCTGGATAAATTCTGGTTTATTTAAATCTATTGTTTGTTTCATTATCTAGATGATCAAATGTAGATACCCATTTCTGGGTGAAATGAATAGCTCTCTAGACTCCATTGATTGTAATGATGAGTTGTCCACTGAATATAATGAGAGCTTATCCGCATGGTTCGTTAGGATAACTACATTAAGACATTTCAAGTAAGAGGTCAATACTCTGGATCTGAATCCCACTTGAGGGTAATTAATTTGCCTAGACGCCTTGTCCCTTTGAAAACCCTAGAATATCTGAGTCATCTACACAGAGGCGGCAGATAGGGGATGCTGGTTGACAGCAGACTCAATATGAGTCAGCAGCGTATCCTGGAAACCAAGACGCAAAGCACATCCTGGGTTGTGTTTAATATTGTATAACCAGCCAGTCAAAAGAGGTGATTAACCTTTTGTATTCGGCATTGGTGCAGCCTCACCTCAAGTACTGTGTGCCATTCTGGGCCCCACAATTTAAGAAGGATATGAAGGTACACAAATGCTTCCAGAGGAGGGTAACAGAGCTGAAAGGGCTGGAAGGAATGTCCTATGAGGAGCAGCTAAGGACTTTGCATTTGTCCAGTTTGAAGAAAAGGAGGCTGGGGGGTGACGTCATAGCTCTCTGTGCTTCCTGAGGAAGGGGAGAGGGAGGCGCTGATCTCTTCTCCCTGGTATCCAGAGATGGGAAGTGTGAGAATACTTCAAAGCTGCATCAGAGGAGGTTTAGACTTGACTTTAGGAAACATTTCTTTACAGAAAGGGTGATAAAACCCTGGAAGAGGCATCCTAGAGAGGTGATCCTAGAGAGGTGTTTAAGAAACATTTGGACAATGCCCTTAATAATATGCTTTAGCTTTTGGTCAGCCCTGAAGTGGTCAGGCAGTTGGACTAGATGACTGTTGTAAGTCCCTTCCAACAGAAATTCAATTCAATTCAATTCAATTCAATTCAATTCAATTCAATTCAATTCAATTCAATTCTATTCTATTCTATTCTATTCTATTCCATTCCATATTATGCAGTATTAAGTCATTTGCACCTTCTTAGATTATTAGCTGGAGGACATCTGAGATAGTACTAGTTGCTTATGTTTAAGCAACTGAATACTCTAGATGTCTAAAGCTAGGCCTCTATTTTAGGATATTTAATCAAAATTCCATTCTAAGCAATCAAAATAGGCATATTTGCCAATATAAGCATAATGCTGAATATAGGCATATCTTCAGGGGGAACATGGTCACCATCGTGACCATGAAGTGTGCTCAAGCCATTGCTCTCCTCAAAATTTATTGTGTTGATTGCTCAGTTTTTACACGGCAAATTGGGCTGAGACACTTGCACACTTCCCCCATGCTGGTCTGGTTAGCTTGTGAAGACATTTACACTTCTTAATTATCTCAGGATATGCCATTTAAAAAACCAGTTCATCCACTCATCTGACATAGCCCTTTATATGAAACAAAAGTCTCCCTATGGTTCCTTTCTGTTGAGATAAGCTTAGCTTTCTATATAACAAATGTGATTACTCCTGAGCTTCATGAGCACATTGCCTGTGCCCATCTCCTCTGAGTCTTCCTCTGTTGTAGGGATTTGTTGATCAGCCACATGTGGTGAGAACCGAGATGAGATTTCCTTTTAACAAACTGTACAGTGAATACTGTTCATTTTTGTTCAGTTGATAACACTGACTTTAAGTTGGATTCCTAAAAAAATCACATTTCTATCCCCTTTTGTCCCTGTGGCAATTTACTTAAAAAGTAAATTTAATTTACCTTCATATTGGTAAAAACATATTCCTTTCCTATAAGATTCTTGGATATAATTTAACTTTGAGGAAATTTTCAAATACTAAACTGCATTTGATTTTCCCTTGTGATGTATAATACTATTTTCTTCGTGTTGTATATATGTTTACCACCACTACTTCTTTTTTCATTTTACTCAGTCTGGGACTTCATTTAATCTACTGAACACTAAAGACAAGGCAGTCACCCTAGTGTATCAGTTTATCTGTGCATTATGTATGTAGAAAGAAAACTAACATAATGAAATTGTTGAAGCATGCAAGCTAAGGCAGGGGACCGGCTGAAATCTTGAGAGTTTTAGGTCATCCGGGACTTAGTTAAAGCTGATGGATTAGTAGTGAAGTATTAATAAGATAAGTGCTATTTGTCACTGTTGTTTATATATAATGTTGGCGAGTCTGTTGACAAAAGTGATTTCCTATAGTTCTTAGACCATGCCATAGTTCTGTGGTACAATAAGACAGTTTCCTCATCTTTTAGCAGTTTATAACGTTTCAAATGCACATAAAACAGGAAATTGCATTAAATGGTCCAAGTATTTCCTCAGATAATGAGTAAAGCAACACTAGTGCATAATACAAAATGCAGATATAATGCAAGAATAAAATGAAAATAATTTAAACAGTGGAATTATTTGAGGTTAAGGCTACTGCCACCATCAGGTAAACCAGAATCATCTGTGTTTGTATCTAATCAAAGAACAGTGCAATGCCTTGTTAGCATATTCAGCTACTGTCTGTTGAACAGGTTTGTCTCAGTGCTATCATGCAAATGTAGAAGAGGAGATCAAAAAGTACTATATCCATGCTAAGTTAGTAAGAATGTGCTGTTAGCACACTGATGTGCTTAAACTAATACACATCACACTCGTCAGCCAGGTGGCTATGTTAAGAAAATATTTCTTAACAGTTCTAAGTCCAGCTTGTTTGGGAATATCTATGTATTCTCTCTGCAGGGGACTGTGTATTGCCATGCAAATGTGTGTTCAAACATGGTGCAACCATTACTTACATTGCTGGGTATTTTGTGTCTTCCTTAAAGTTTGTGAGGTTAGGGGTTTTGTCAGGGAAAGGCAAACATTTCTTTTTGTTTTATATCTCTCACTTCTAAAATTTCACAAGCTCAGAAAAATGATGGGAAGACAAGTTATGGAGAGATGCCATGCACTCACAGGTGATGTCAGTCTTTATGCCTAGTTCACAATTTCATTGTTTGTTTGTTTTTCCTAATTACTGTTTCCTGCTGTTATCAGGGCTAATGTATTAGTATCTCTGGAGGAGAAAGAACATTTTTCATGAAACCAAAAGATTATCGGCAGGGAGAAGGTAAGAATAAACAAGGAGTCTCAGATGTAATGGTAAACAATTCTTTCCCTGAAGAGTCAGAGAGCACTGGCTGGATTTTTTGAGGCCGCAGAAACCATTGCATTCCTGTACTGAGAGCAAATCTGAAGGAAAGAACTTGACATGTAAGGTCAGATTTGTCTAAAACCTCCTATATTTCTGTTTTGTCTCATTCTACTTAAAAAAAAAAATAATCTTTGTTTGAATATTTACCAGTTCTTAGTTAGTCTATGGAATCCATGTTTTGGGAAAGTATAGTTCTAAAGTTACAAAAGCCTTCTCATATTTTTTAAGCTCACCATTTCAAAGTTGCAAACAGGCTCTCCTCAAAGCACTGACCCACTTGTAAATCTGACAGAAGAGATGTTCAGCCATGTTTACCTCTCAGGAAACTACCCAACAGGAAACATATATTTATAGATGGGCTATAAATAGGATTCATACTATCCAAAAGTGATGTCTGATTCAACAGGATAAGATTTCAGCCAGTTTCAGAAAAAAAACCCAACCGGATATGTAAGTATTCCAGGCAGTCATGTACTATATTCAGTGCTTCGAAAACCTGGTGAAAATTGTGGAGGTATGCACTGTGCCCTAGTAGTCAGATTTTTGTACTCACTTATAGCTAAAATTCAAGTGGATTATATTTGAAAACTTTCAAAAATGAAACATATGCATAGCTCTCACATGAGTGATGGGTTAGGCTGGAAAAAGAAGCCTTTATACCAGTAGAAGTATTGGAGGGGCAGACAAGAAACACTGGGAAAATTATTTAGAGTTTCACTTTATGATTGAGTCCAGATGAAACAAGAAAATAGGACTAAAAAGGAAATAATAAGGCCTGATTATGGAGAGAAAAAGATGACAATCAAGTATGTTATTGCCCTGGAATTAATTTGGACTGAAAGTGATTGAAATCTCCTCGCCTCACCTCGCCAAGAATAAATTCTGAGGAAAACAGCATACAGTGCATGATAAAGTGCAATTCATCATTAGTAACAACATGGACTGGATGACCTCCTCAATTTTTTTTCTTCCCGAGTGACTTCGGTCTCATGATACAGGGGTTAAAACGTACAAAGCATTGGTTAACTTCTGGCTTGAGATCAAATCACTGAAAAAATGTTGATACCTGGTTAAAGCTCATTAATGAGAAACTATACAACAGAGTGACGATCAATAATTTTACAAAGTCTTAATGACACAGCATAATTCAGAATGAAGTAATGAAGCAATTTATTACAAATATTTAGATTAAAGTTCCATTTCGTATTTAATAAAACATCATTACTGAATTGAAATTTACATTAATTATTATTATTAAGGAAGACAAAAGATATTTACAGTTTTGTAATATGCAAGAATACATTAAAACATTTGAAGGAAGTCATCTACTTTTTGGATAATAGGCAGGATTTTACTTTTTTTTTCTTCAAGTTTTGAGGAGTCTTCAGTTGCATGACTTGGGTACCAAAACCTTACAGAAAATTTCTTTGTATAGATCCTGGTGTCTAGACAGTAAGCCCTTCTGGCTGTTTTACACAGCTACCTCTCCAATGACAAAAAGACATATATAACATTAACATAATGTGTAAATAGAGTGCATTCAGAAAAGTATTGGGAATTAATGGGGAGGTTAAATACCTGCTCTATTTCCACACTTCCCATCTGTGTTACAATCACTCAATGAATTTGGGACAATTAAAGTTTAAGGAAGCTTACGCAGTTCTACCATTTTGTAAGCAAGACTCTATATAACTTTCAAATGTCTACACAAACCAGAGCTTCAGCATATTCAGAAGAATATGACACTTGTTCCTCTCGGTTGACGTGTCTGATCCATGGCTGAGAAAGCAATTCTTCTTTGGGGTCTAGTTTCCACTTGTTGTTGGATGTCCACCTGTGGTGTCTCCCTAAAAAGCTATTGTTCAAAAATGTATTGCATTAGCTTGCCAGCATTAGCTGCCAACTGCTTTGCTAAACACCTAGCACTGAGTAATCAACAGCGGCCTGTGTTTTTCACCATGCCTCCCCACCACACGATGAAAACCTGAAAAAACTCCAGTTATAATTTTTAATTTAGATTATTGAAGTTAGCCATATAAAAGAAAGTTGCCAGATTTTCAGAGGTTTTCTGGGCTTTTAGGTCTCATTAACATTAATAGGGTCGGAAGTACTCAGTACTCGTGAAAAAGTCAGACTGCACAGTGAGATGACAGAATATGGCTTCAGGTTCCTAATTTTAGACATTGCAATTTGGCAAATTCTGCCTGTAAATATTTATGACCATGTGAAGTTGCAATCCATAGAGTATTTCTGAAATCCTATGATCACCATGCAGTATAACACATTTAAGATTATCCAGATTATTCATTCCACTAGTGTCTTGGAGTATTAATCCTGGTCAATGTTAGATAACTACTTAGGAGATCAGAACTGTAGTGCTGCCAGTTGATAAAGGTTAGAAACATTAGAGCTGATTTTTCCTGCAGGACACAGCATGCTAGAATTTAATTGTAATCTTGCTTCATTACCCATCACATTCCCTATTAAATAGCAAAATGATTGTCTTTATGTCTTTATTTCTCACTTCCTAAATTATTGCCATTTGGGAACATAAAACAGCATTCTTAAATATTTGAATGCATTACTTTATACTGAAAATTATTTTCTTTCTAATTATTTAGGAGTTTGTACTTCAAATTCCCCAGTGAAGGACTTTCAACTTTACTTCTGGGATTTTTACAGCAATTTGGGTAGATTTAACTGTATATTATATTTTACCCCCCAAAAAGGAACAGCTGGCCTGTTTATGTACATCAGCAAATGTCAGTTCCTTTAGAAAAAGAAGGGTTTACTGCATAGTTATCATCACCAAAATAACCAATAGTTAATAGAGACAGAATTTCATATTTCCCATGGCTCTCAGGAATTCTTTTTTGCATCATCATTATTACATTATTATTAATAATAATAATAACAGTAATAATAAAGACCATGCAGTATATCAGCAAGGACCTCTCTTAGAGCACCAGAATGAGTGTCAGGCTAGACCTCATCTCTAAATCCTAATAACATTTGCCAAGGTAAGTGCACCTTGTCTGAAAAGGAGTATGTTTGCTTCCTCAAGAATTATTTTGTTGCCAGAGGTGCTGAATTAATTTAATTGCTCTCTGTTTAACACAATTAGTTTTGGAATTTTTTGAGGGCAGAAAGAGTACATGGATGACTCCAGTTAAAATTCTTTGCAACACAGAATTACACACTGGAAATATTGTAAGTATTTTTATCACTAAATATATGATCCAGAAATGGACAACATAATATGGTTTTACATCCATGTTATGCAGTTTCACACAAAATTTCAAATCAACTGGTGTCCCCTGCTTATGAATTATGTGATTAGGCAGCTTTCTTACAATTTCACCTTAGACCTGAAAAAATTGCTAGTTTTTAATAGGTTGATTCAATGAAAAATATATGTCCATTAATACCTTAAATGTAGCTTTTGTTTATAAACTATAACACTGTTTTTTGAAAAAAACAAAGTGAAGACTACTTGTACATACAATCTTTGAATGGCAATAACAAAATGCAATTTAGTATGAAATTTGTAATTTGTAAACACAAGTATTTTGTTATTTAAAATACTGAGCAGTCATGAGAATTTGGTATTTAGCTATGAACTCCTATATATTGCTTAGCAACATGAAGACCAATATGTTGCCTTATCGTTAAAAGAAGATTGGATTTTGAGTGAATTCACATAGTATTCTGATCAAAGGTATGCTCTCAGATAAAATCAGATGACATATTGACATTGTTCTAATGACACTTTAATACTTGCTCCTAATTTTTCTCTTCTATTTATACACTCTATTTCTTAGAGCATAGCAAGATATTTATTGCAATCTTTATTTTCTCAGTTATTCTAATAACCATGATAATGAAATGTCAGCCTAATTATTTTTATGTAGGCACAAAAACGTAAATCTACCCAAGTCAGTCTTCCACTGCCTGCTAAAATTAACATTTAAAAATAAGAGGTAATATATGTCTTTATAATAATTTCACTACAAGTGTGTTAGTTTTATAAATCATATTCACCTGTGATTATAGCTAGCAGCCTTATGTTAAATTAATTTAACAAAACCAGGAAATAAGTATTTGAATGGCAGTTAAGTTCCAACTCGGTGAAAGCAGGGTCAGGTGTATTATCTTAAGTGATGCTGCCTGTCTCCACAGTGCTGGAAAGCCTACACTAAAGTGTCTGGTTGTTTGATTTTTTTCTTTTTTTTTTCTCTTTTCTTTTTTCCCCCACTATTTTACAGATATAGAAAATGAGGAGGAGCTGGTATCTTTGGGAGAGTTATTGCAAGCAGTCTAGTGGATTGGGGGGTTGAAAGTGATTGGCACCTTACACTGAGCACTTCAGAGAATCAAGCTTCCAGTTTATGACACTGTGACTAAATGACACACAGGATGATGACTATGTGAGATGCAGTAGAATACTAAAATAGTCGTGGTCCCTTTGCAGTATTGCAGCCTAATAAAAGCACAGGAATTTAATGACAACTGCCTATAACCTGAATGATTTTCACAGCTTTCCACTTAGTACCTTACTAACAAAGTTGGTCTTTTATTTACAATGATTCAGCATTCAGGATTTCTGAACAGGAAGGTCACCTCTTTCTGGATAAAACTGACATCCCTGGAAGTGTTCAAGGCCAGGCTGGATGGGGCTTTGAGCAACCTGGTCTAGTGGAGGTGTCCCTGCCCATGGCAGGGGGGTTGGAACTTGATGATCTTTAAGGTCCCTTCCAACTCTAACCATTCTATGATTCTATGACACTCCATCCCAAAAACAAAAAAGAAAACAAACCAAAACAGTTGAACAGTTTGTCATGAACCATCAAAACCCCTCCAACTATTTAAGTCTTTTCCCCACATGCCTGCATTTTATCCCTTCATTTTGCATCTTTCCTAAAATGTCAAGTAGGTCTATTTGCTCACATTATTCCTATACTTTTTTATACTTTTAACTTTTTTATATAATTTATGCAAACTAAATAAGTGCGGGGACCAAGTACTAATCTGAGATCACTGATCTTTGTTGTACTATCAACAGCTTTGTTTTAGGCTGCACCATCTAGCATATTCCTACACAATGTTTTGAAACAGCTGAAGGACAGTTTGCACCAGAGACCCCCAGTAAGCAGTTTTGATGTGGATAACTTACTTTGGAGCATGAGAGAAGGTAGCCATTTGGACACCAGCTATGTCATGCCACTTGGTCTCAGAATGAGAGAACGGTCATTTTATTTTTTAGGAGAGCTTTTGCCTCAAAGAAAGTCTTTGAGCTTTTTATGCATGGATTTCCTCACTCAGCATCTAACTGCTGCTCCACAAAGACACTGAGGGCACCGTGCCCATCCACCTTGCCAAGAGCACTGGGAGGGTGTTCAGAGCCAAGAGGAAGAGAGGGATGAAGGAAACAAAGTCTGTGTGGGAGGTAGGGTTGACATATAAATACACTCCCCTCAGTCAAAGCATAGACCTGTCCATTTATCTACCAAGCCACCTGCCGTACCCAAAGAGATGAAGTGGTGCAATGGGATACAACTGAGGACAACTATACTTTCTGTGCCTACTGGAACAACAGATGGACCTAACTTCATTGTTACTCTGTTTCCCACCACACTGCTATTTACCTTTGTCTCCATCTGTTCTGCCTTGTCATGAGCTTATGTTGTGAATGCTCTGGATCAGTGACTGCACCTTGCCAAGCTCAGTGGGGTCCTGATTGCTGCCTGGAGACAGGCTGTTAGGCTATACATTCACAAGGGAAATTTATGCCACAGCTACTTAGTGAAATTCATACTACGCAGTGCAGACAGCTAGGTAGCTTGTGCTTTATTTGGGTAGAACTTGGTGTTAAAGAATAGAATATACAAAGGTCAACACAAAAAGATGGCAATAAGTTAGACAGTAAGACTAACTCTAAGGAAAAATGGGAACTAAGGATGTAGTCTTTACTTAACTCCCAGCTGCAGAGAACATTTAAATCCATATAAGATTCATATCTGCGTGTCTCTGAAGAGATTAGGGACCAGAATATGATCAGAGACCTAATATATTTATAAATAAGGCTGGAAGAAAGGAATGAGCTACTGATACTACTCCTTTTCTCCGATAATTCAGTAATAGAGCACTTCACTTGTGATACAGGACAGCTAATTTCAAATTCGTTTTTCTGCCTGGGTAGATATGAACACCTATCTCCAACTCTAATCACTAGGCAGCTGGGTATGCATGGATGAGATTTGGTCTCACCCACCAGTTGAGTACTCAGTGCAAAGACAATATTTTCTGGCCCAAAGACTGAAAGACAGCAAATACCAGTGAGAGTCTATAACTTCTTGCTATGGCAATCAGCTTGAAGCTTGCAGATCTGGGATCCCACATTCACTGTTCAATTTTATGTTGGATCCCACTGCATATATCCTATACAATAAGTGGATCAGGAACCAACACTCCTAAAGCATGTTAGGGAAAGTGCCCTAACAAATAGGTTATAGAGAGCCCTTATTTGAGTATTATTAACAATGTAACAGTATCCCTTTTCTTACATCATTATAAATAACAAATCATAGTAAAAATAGTTAAAATTGAAGGCTTGGACACTTGTAGATTTAAAAATTATTTAATTGCGTATTAATTAAAATTCATCATCCCTTTTTTCCACCCACGCGAAGCTACCCTGAACAGGCAGGGGAAAATTCTGAGGGGAGAAATCAGGCTTTGCTATTGAAAAATAATTTGTCTGAAAAGCTCCCATGCTTCACTCGTTGAAGAAACTTCAACATACAAAGTGAGAAAAAGAGAAGAGCTTTTGATGAGAAAAGATAGTTTTATGGTTAATGCTCTGCCTGCTACACATTCTAGCCTCCCTTGTTTCACCGTGGTCTTAGTCATATCACTTAAACCAACTCCTACACATGCAGTTGATGAACACAGTTACTTATATATTCTAGATATCCACCATAAAAAAAATAATTTAAAGAATTAGCAAGAACTCATGACTGCAGCAAAAGCTGTTTGAAGCAGCCCTTTCAGTTGCTATCATTCTTTAGAGTGATAGGTCTCTCAAGATGTGAAATGCTAAAGAGTTTCAAATCAATCAAAAAGTACAATCTCATTGCAATTTCTCCTTCATGTCCCCATGCCTTGCGTATCAGAAGTGATTAAAGAAGAGAAAAATATGTACTGATTCAATTAACTTTGTAGTGGAAGTAATCCTAGATATTAAATTTCCTTTACACTGTAATTCCAAACATTTCCCTGCTTGACCAGCAGATAAATCTCCTTTCCTGACTGGTTCCATAGTCCATCTTTCTTCTTTACTGTGACTACACAGTTCTAGTTGCCTCTCCTTGGCTCTACACTTCTTGGTTTTGTGGTCTTTTTTGTCTGTCTGTCTTCACCTGTGCTTATATCCCTGTTATGTAGTCCTCTTTCTTTTCTCAGCCTCTTCTTTCCAGTTAGATACAGTTCTTGTTTTTCTCTTCTGTCTCAGTAGTAACTCCTGAAGCATTTAAAACCCTAGAGAGATAGAGCATACCCACGTAATCTAGAGCAGGAGTGGGTTAGAGATCCCTGAACTATCTATCCCTGAGATAAAAGCTTACATTCCAGTAGTTTAGCAAGTTGGGTTTGGTTTGGTTCTTTTTTTTTTTCTTTCTTTCTTGACGTTGTAACTATTTAACAGCTATTTAATCATTTGGGCTCAGCCAGAGCACAAGACCTCAAAGATTTTTGCTCATAATGAGTGATGCTTATGGTGAATGTTTGACACAGTTAGTGACATGAACATGGGAAATGCAAAACAGCAACTCTTTAAGCACCAATTAGTAAGGTTTTAAAAACATGTCCTATATATAGCATAACCTTCAACTATGAAAAATGAACATCTTAAATGTTTAGAATACAAAATGTGAAGTATATAAAAAGGATGACATGAAAAGAAATGGATCTCTCAGAATAATAATATTTTTTGTCATAAATACCCTGGAAAAATTGTAACAATAAATTCATTTAACAATATTAATTGTAAAAGGTGACAACACAAATAGGAAAATGAGAATCGATATGTCTGTAATGAGAAACTTTGATTTTACAACCTGTTTTGTGAGGTGCGAGATCAGCTCAGTTTGACAACAGATCAAACCTAGCTCAAGACGTACAAACAAAGATTTTGTTGTTCTGTGAGAAATAAATGTGAAATGAAGTGTATGTGGGTGGTTAGGTCTATGCAGGCACATTTCCAGAGTCTTGATAGGGATTTCAGTGACACAGGCATCTGCCATTGGACAGCAACTTTTAAGTGCTAAAGATGCTTTTAGAATATTGTAAAGCCATATTGAATACCAGTTAAGTGAACAGGTTATATGGTAAAACACATCCTTCAAAAAGTATTACCAGAATCGTATTACCATCTTTTGAAAATTCCTGCAGCCTGTCTTTAAAAAAAACCATGCACTATAGCTGTTAGCCAAAAGACTGAGGGTGTTGAATGTATGCAGGATTGAAGAACTACTTTAGAACAATTCTGCAGAAGATTTCGAAAGATGAAAGTCTTTTAAGCTTTCCATGTTAATGGAATTAACTAGCAGAATGAAATAAATGCAACTACATCTTTCCTGAACTTACATTTTGATACCTGAACGTGATTTAGAACTGTATGAATGGAAAGGACAGACATTTACAATTTTCATTTAGTAAGGTATCAATGGCATAGTGTTTGTAAAACAGCAGCAATTGATGAATATGAAGTCAAATGTTATGCAGTCTGCACTGGCAAATGTGGAAGCAAAACCGGAATGATTGCTATGACAACAAATGTAAACCATTGCAAAGTTGGCTTAGAACAGCAGGCCAGAACCAAACAGAATTCAACAAAACAAATCAAACAGTAAAATATTTCAGTCTTATGAGTAGTAAGGATGTGGACAACAATAATGAGAAATGTAGTAGCAAGGCTGAATTTAAAAAGCTTCAATGGTTATCATAATTCATTGCAAAGACTCAAAAAAAATATAATTCCAGCTTTCTATTTGGAAAAATATCCACTTCCAACTCACACCCAGAAATCATTACTTTATTCAAGAGAACAAGTAGTCTTTGTGGCAGGTGCATCCCCAAAACACACCCACTGGTAAGGACCGGAACTTCTTGAAGCTGCACAGTGACTACTATCATGTACACCTTAGTTGAATGACAAGGAAATTTAGGCCCTCAGCCAGTGAGGACTAACATGACGATATATGAAGACAGGTCAGATCCAACTAGGGTATAAATGGAGCCCTGCCAGAGGGCAAAATTAGTGAGTCCTCCTCAGAGCAGCGGGTCTGATTCTGGGGACTCTACCCATGGGATGGGACGCCACCTACACTGATTCTTGCAGGTTGAGACCCCTCACTTTTCTAGGCAAGTGACTGTACATTTTGGATCCTCATTTCTAAAACTGAAGAATTCTTAATTTGGCTGTGTAATATTAATTCCATTTTACCTCTTGAGTCTGTGGTTTATTAATGTTGTTGGAGTACTAACAGTTTGGTTCACATAAAGTTGTTTGGTTAGAATAAAGTTTATTTTGAGTTTATCATCTGCCTAATTTAATTTGGCTAGTTTTCACAACAGTCTTACATACAAAAGATCCAGAAAATCTTATTTCAAGAATTTTACTTGAGACTGAAGCATTTAAGAAGGATATTCTGTTTAATTAAGCGGACAGTTCATCTGCAGGCTCTGATTTGCCTTCTTAGTATCATCATGGAAGTGATAATGTGTTCAATATTTAAGGAAGAAAATATCTTCACAGAAGTTGTTCACCTAAACATTAACAAAATAAAGATTTAAGAAACCAAATAAACCCTAACTCCCAAATGGCAATCTTACTTTTTGGAATCACCTAACTCTATAGGAACACAGGTATCTTTGAGTGTCTACAGTTATTTACCCCTACATCCAGACATATGTTCTGAGACATATGATGGCAATTCGGGTTAACATAGGCAGCCACTTAATTTCCCATGATTGTCAGGAGGAGATGATGACAGCAACCTTAAGACTAGGAAAGCAGATCAGGATTTAAGTCCTTCCTAGCTGACAGTTAGCACCCACAGCATAATTATTTGCAAAGAGTACCCTGAAACAGTAGAAAAAGCAGCAGTGAGAATAAAAGGAGGTAAAAATGATCTGAACAGTAAGACATGAGTTAATTTCTTTCAACACAAATTAATAGAAGGTAAACTCTAGCTGCAGGTACTCTCAATTATGACACCTCATTATGGCATATTCTGGCTGGGACCCCTCTTCACTCTTCCAAATGCAGCTGGGTCAGTATGCAGCCCACAAATGCATGAATCATCAGACCATTAAGAGAATACTACATTGTGCGGGGTTATGACACTCGGCAGGAAAGATAGACACCTGTGGTTTTTCAGTTTTGGTTGTTTTTTTTTTTCCTCAGACTATTTTAATTTTTTGTAGACTATGTTGCTTGTACATTATTTGCATTTCTACTCCAATAAGCAATGGTCTGCATTCTCCTAAGTTAGATTCAAATTTCCTCTTACAGTCTTTCCTTCCATCCACAGGAATCTTCTGGTTTTGGCGATGTAGCAGCTCACCTCTAAAGTTGTTTCTCCCCTTCTTTCTTTCTCTTATTATAGCCTAGTGTTATGAAACTCTCCTGAAATGTGAGACATGAAGACTCAAGTCTCATGTAAGACATGTGCTACATGTAAGACATGTACTACATGTAAGACTTGAGACATGAGCGCAGCTCAGACTGAATCAAGATAAGACCATATGTATTGTATCATGACTGATTTTTCTGATGACTAAGCTAAGAAGCCATAAGTGGGATTATTGTTTTCTCTCTGGAATCCTCCATTAGACAGGTGTTCTCTGGAGATGGACAGCCATACCAGATACTAAGTCAATGTGACCACCAAGGATTTCTTATTTCTTCCAGCGCGGGAAAGAGTGTAACACCACTGCAGAGAGATAGCCACCTAGTTTATACTGGCTCTTAGGTGGATGGAAATCTTCATAAGTACTTGTACTTTTCTGAAGTATGCACCAAGTGTGTATGTTGGCAGGACTATATCTCCAAAATCAAATATGAGGGCATTTTAAATAAAAACAGTCCACTGGTTACTGATTATAGGAAAGGGAGACAATATTTTTATTGCAGATGGGAAAGGCTAGCCAACTACTTCTGTAATATTTCAGGGTAATGATACTTACTTGCACCAAGAAGGAAAAACAACTTAATTGTTGTAAAAAAACTTGTAAGAGTAGGATTAGGTTCAGTGCAGAAAAAAAAAACCACAAACCAACCCAAAAAACCAAAAAAACCCCAACAAAATGCCTGAGGCACTAGCTTTGTAACATCTTCCTATCACCTGCAATAATTAAAGACAAACAGAACTGTAACTCCCGCTCTTTCTGTGAGTATTTGGTGTTGAAGTGAAACTGTAAGAAAGATAGCTGAATGGTGAGAGAAGGAATACAAAAGTCAGTCATTGACATCAGCAATCTACTCAGCAAACTTTTTTTTTTAAAGATAGTACACTAATATGCTATATGCTTTGAATACGAGTGTGCAAAAGACACATCAGGGCACCATTTAACACACCTCTCTTCTTTATCTTTTGCACAAACCATACATGGCTATACTGAATCACCGAGGAATGGTTAATACAGTCTTGCCTAATTCAATTCCAGAGCAAATGACTTGAAAATCAAAGAAAAATCAAAAGATTGAGTTGGGGCATTTTTTAGTTGTTTTTTGTTGTTGTTTTTTTTTTTTTTTCTGGGGTGGGAGGGGGACTGTTGCTCATATTGTCATTAATTGACTATTCAAACACTTATGGCTGAGCATACATTCCTAAGTTTGAGCCACAGACCCTAACTGTATTCCCACTAAGATTAATGGGACTTGCTGGGTAATCAGCACTTTTAAATGTCAAACAGCTTTAGCTACCCATGCTGTAGAACTGTACAAAATTTTGCCGATTAAGGGCTGTGCACCAAATTTAAGGGCTTTAACTGATGAGTGTCTAAATGAGTCTTTTTCAAAGAGTTGGATTTTTAGAAACTGCTGAGTTCCCACCCTCAGAAAATCTGTTTTTTCAGTGTATTCTTGGGGCTTTGATTGACAAGAAGGCTAAGACTGGGATGGCTGAAAAGGTTATTGTGTCCCCCATCCCTGCTGTTCTAGAATCAGATCCTGAACCAAGGAAGAAGCATTCTGTCAGCTCAGCCTCTTCAACCGACTAACAAGCAACTTGTGCAGGGGAACGGGGCAGGCAGAGGGACTGGTAACGTTTTTTACCTTCCCAGCACTGAAGAATGCCCTGAGGAGATGAATTTTCTGAGGGTAAACACTTGGCAAATTTTGAGCTCCTTTAGGGAATCCTATTTGGACAGTGAAATATGTGGATGCTAGACAAAAATCATAGATCACACAATCCTAGATTAGTAACCTAAAAGATCCCCTCCTGAAGTCATCATTTTAGACTGCAGAGTTTGCACTAACATCCGTGTAAAGCAGTCTGCCTTACTGTACCACCATCTACACAAAGTAAGTGTTTTTCAAGACCTTCCTTAGTAGCTAACTTTTCTTAAACACCTTAAGTACTTTTGAGCCTTGGAAGTAGGTTTTTGTTAATATATTGCATGCATTTTTGTGGCAACCTTCATCATGTTGTTTTGTACTATTATTTCTATTTGTCTTCAGTCTGACTATTAAAGTGAAATAAACTTTTCTGTCACAAAAAAGTTGTTTAGAGAGCAGCATAGACATAATGAAGTGAAATTTTTTATTTCTTGAGTCTGTGCAAAGAGCACAGAGAATTGAAGTGCCTGCTTCTCAGTGGCCCATGTTGTTCAAACTTTAGACTTGCGTAGATTTTCACATGCAGGGCCATATGTCCAGTGACTGTATTTATGATCCTATCCCTACATTGAATGAATTCTAAGAACATAAAAAACTCCAAAATTTAAAAAGTTAAAATTGTAAGCTTAATAAGAAAGAAGCACTAGAGGACACTCTACCTCATTCAAACAGAGTACCAAAAGCTTCCTGCCTGTGAAAACAGAAAGGCAACTCTCTTAAAGAGTTTTTCTCCTCTCCCGACCTAACTAACTAGCATATGAAACAATGGAGCTGTGCCTATGCTTTCCTCACATACTTCTTTTATTTTGGCTCATTTTTCTCTTGTACTTTTACTCCCCTGCAAATTCAGTTCTAGTCCTATATTGTAGAAGGTATGTGTGGGAATAATCTTTGCCTGCTCTTTCGCCCTCAACTTTGTGCATTCATATAAAGGGATATAGATACCTAGAGACAAATGGATGTACTGGTACTGGTACAGTAGTAGTTCAAGCATTTCAGTGCCACTGGCCTTCATTCAGAACTGAGGGCAGTAAGAATCCAACTAGAAAGGGATCAAGACTTTTTATAGGGAAAGAAGGGCTGCCTGGACTTCCAAATGAGTCTAATCCAGAATAAGCTTGCAGTTCTGTGACAGAAGTGTTTTTATATAGAGAAATATCTTTCCAGGCATTCAGTGAATAGGTCTGAGCTTTTTCATAAAGCTGACTAATTCAGCGAAGAATGTATTTTGGCTTCACAGATACGTAGGCTTTAAACATGTATTATTCCCTTTCAAATTACACTTTATGGAGTGTTATACCCTGGGTGAAATTATTCATAAATGGCACTAATGAGTGTCAAGCTGCATTGCAAGGCATTTTGAAAATTGTCCTATTAATTAATGGAGTAATTAAGCTTTTGTCAGTGACATATCATATTTCTGACAGGAATGGATGGCCTGCGTAAATCTGTGCTAGGCAGCTATCCAGGCAGCCACTGTGTTTAATGGATGGCAGCAATTTAGTCCAAGTTCACGGTGATGGGACCACCTACATAGGGGGAGCTGGCAACCTGCATACACAAACAGCATTTTGCACTTTTGCTCGGTAAAATCGTCTTAATTCTAGATTGATGTAGCCCTCCCTAGGATGACACATTAGCTTTTTGCCATTAAACCGTAAGTACTGTTTCTGTGAGCTTTTGTGACAAAAATGTCAATTAACTTCCAACTTTCATTTCCATTTAATTTTGTATTCTCATTCTATTTGCATATTAATGTGAACATGGTGCAGAACTGTTAGATTAAAATACCTTGCTAAGGCTAATAACATGTAATGCATACTTATTGAGTGTAATAGCTATGAAAACATAAAACTTTTAGAAAAATACATTTTCAAGTTGCCATCTCCTTCAGAAAATTATTTTCAGACACCTCTCCCACCATCCCACTTCCAAAACCCGTGAGTGGGTGCCACGTACAAAGATAAAGCGAAACACTAAAAATAGAAACAGGAGAGGGAGAAACTTTTAAGTGCAGATCAACACAATAAATATATATATATATAAAAATTTTTTTATTCCCTTAGCAACAGATCTCTATTAGTTCTAAGATTAATAATTTTCAGCCTGGCTTCATTTATCAAGATCTTAGAATTGAATCCAGAATAAAAAGAGCATGAAAGGGAAGAACTGCATTGGTGGATTGATTTTACTTCCATGTGGTTACACAGTCCATATGCTTAGATTTATTAGCCGCACATCTTAGAACACATCTGAGTATTTTCAAATGTAGATGAGCAGAATTATTGAGCCAGCACTGACATAAAATATCCACTGTCTTGCTTGAGATAAAAAGCAGCAGGCTAGCCTCAGCACAACCATGAGTGTTTTTTCTGTTTCATGAAGCTGCTAAACTCAGCAGAATTTAGACACTCAGGATTGCCCAGAATAATTGACATGATTAAAGTGTGAAAAGGTCTCACATTTAAAATACTGAGCCAAATCTACTTCTGATATATCTAACTGAATCAATCAGACTCACACCAATGATTAAACTGTGAATAAAATAACTAAATATCAATGTATGTGAAATAACTACTGTCTGATCCCATTCAAAATACATGATTCTGGACTGAAATTTCACTTGGCTGCTGCAAAACCAGAAGATATGGAAGCTAATTCAAGAGATGAAACAAATATAACATATGGATGACAGGCTTGACCCTCCTCATGGTCAAGCAGACAGCTTGAATATCAGCTCCCAGGGTAACTCCACTCTTCTGAAAGACTCTGGGTTTGGGCTGCTTAGATTTCAGTTGTCAGAGGTTTCAGAATATTCTTTCAAGCATTCCCAACATCACTTTGGGAGGTTTGGTAAGCGTCCAATACATTTAAATTAAAACGGTGATTCATTACAATGCCTAAGACGCAGAGTTACTTTGTCATAAATTATAGGTAATCTGCACTTTTACATTAGCTCAATTACCAGTAATAGAGTTTTAATGCAGTACTTACATGGTGTTAGAGGAGAAATCTTCGGTACTACTGGATTTATCTCACGGAGGAAATGAAAACTAAATTGGAAAGGCTGGTACAGAAGAAATGCTGATAGGACGCCAGGGAATGGAAGTGAGGACAGAAAGCCTTGTCAGTTACATGAACCGAGAAAGAAATAGTAAAGATAAGAAAGAAGAAGATTAAAACACACCATCTGAAGGAAGAATGTCGTGCACTTGAAGGAGAAATGCAGAAAATCTGGTAGGGCTGAAAGGGTACTAAAAATGGGGGAAGAGAAAGAGACTAAGAGTTATTAGGTCAGTTATGTGGAATTGGCCTATTTCTAGATAAATTTTGAATCATAACATTAGAAATGTAATAGAAAATACAAAGAGATTATGCTGATTGTATACGTTTTTCTGCAAAAGTCAGATCTTTTTCAAGGTAGAAAGCAGGAGTCCATTTCAAATGATTCCCAGTCAGTCCCTTCACTGTTTTAATTCAGATGTGGCTGTTTCTGATTATATCTGCAAACCCAGATTTAGGTGATTTCCACAATTGTTGAGGACTTTTACCCAGGGTTTAATGGGATCTAACTTTTTGAAAAATCATACTGCTTCTACTTTAATGAAATATCAAACAGCTCTTTGAAAAATGTTAATTTTGTCAGTCAGGCTGAAAGCATTTTCCTGTTCTGTAGACATTGTCCCTTACATTCATGAACCGGTCTTTTGAAAGATAGATGGGAGTGATACCACTAGAATTTGGACCCCCACATAGCTAGAGATCTAACTGTATAGTTGTTTTGGACTTAAATTAGCTAAAGGTAGATCATGGCATGCACCACTTTGTTATGAAAAAGAGGACAAGGAAGTATAGTTTAAAATAGTCTGGCTCCAGACTCCCACACTTCCTTCCCTTCCCTCCTGAAATACAATACATCACAGGAGAGCGGAAAAGCAAGCAACCAACCACCACTACTCCCAACAAAAAAGAAAAACACATAAAAATTACAGAATCAGAAAATCAGAATTCCCCAGAAAATAAAAAGCTATAAAATACTGGAATCTGGCAAATGCAGGGTCAATACGCTGTATCATACTTAACAACATGATAAATTTAGAACGATGTCCTAAGGGATCATTAAACAGCCTTTGATGAGGTTATTGACCTGAAATATAAGAGATTGAGGATGAAATCTCTACTCTGCCTCAGACAGCCCAAGGACATGAATCAGGTGTGGTATTCTCTCCCTAACTAACACTGTTGATCACAAGGTTATTTGTCCTGGGATCCTGAACCTGCTTCTCTGTTTGACCAGAAATTCCACAGTCTGAGAAACCTTTCTGACTGAAAGTTCTGTCAAAAACGTTTTATTCCCAGCATCAATAACTTGCATAGCCATAGAAAATGCCTGTTCTGTACCAAGACCATGACAAGTGTCAGCTTGTTTTGTTTTGTTTGTACTTTTAAGAAAGTTCCTTTATCGCTCCTCTAAATTGCCTGTACTTTACTGTCTCACTCATCCAGGCCTCTTTGCTTCTTTAGAATCTGAAATTATCTCCAAGACCTTTTTTCTATTTTCCCTTCATGTAACAATTTCCCACATCATTTACAGCTTTTAGAGCTTTCTGGAGTCAAATAGCCTACTCTTCATAAAATCCATTTTAGAAAATCAATTGTAAAAACAATAATAATTTCTTCTTTGTGTTTTTTTATTTTTTTATATGGGTACTAGATGAAACAAAGAAAAAAATATTGAAAATATATTGCTTAGAAAAAATATTTCTTTCCTAAAACCTTCTAGTTTAATGTGTATCATGGAACACCTTATCATATAAAAAATAAATATAACATCATAATACCTATTTTAAATTTTTTTTCATGATATGAATTAAGGATGGAATTTCAGCAAAATTTCAGTAGTGTTTTTGAGCTGTCAAATTTTGCCCATCATCTAACAGCACTTTTTAATTCAAGTTTCATTCATAAAATGTTTACAGTACATGGGCACGCACACATTTTACATGTGTGAAAAACAATTATGTTAAATAACTGATTGTTTATTACGCTGCGAAAATCTCTCTTTTTTTTTTTTTTTTTTTTTTTTTTTACCGTTAGCAAGTTTAAGAATGAAAGAAACTGAAGAAAACTTTTACCACTGAAAGGAGTCAGAGAAAACAGAAATGTTTTTGACGTTTTCTAGGTGTTCAGGAAAGCATTCATTTATTTTAGTGTGTAAAAATATGAATCACTACCATCAAAATAGCTACCAAAATTACTGAAATGTCACAATTTTCCAGAAGCTCAAATTTTATCATTTAATGATTTCTTTATTACGTAAAATTTTTAAAGAGTATTTTTGTTATGCTAAGAAGGCAGGGTTTTTTTCTAACCACAAACAAACTCAATGCAAGCTGAGAACATCCGAGATGGAAAATATACAAGTACGTATCAGAGAGATTAAAAGAGAAAAAATTATAGCCAAAAGCCCTTTGTTTTCCTTCAGGTTACATATTCAGTAAATTATATTAACACGTGAAATTCATAGTTTTGTATCATTTCTGAATTACTTGTATAAGATATTTTAGCATACTAAAAGGTTCTTTTGGTGATGCATGAAAATCATGCATGTGATCAATGGAAAGCAAAGGTTAAAAACTCATTAGCTCTGTGATCTCTTATTTGTTATTAGGAAGAAATTACTATTCCTAAATACAAATGAGGAGGGTATGAACAGTAACCCAGTACCATTTTTACGAAGTAATGTTTTCCGAAAACACCTCAGAAGCTGATGTCATTTTTTAGTGCAACAAATTTTAAATGTGGTACAGTATGCTAAATGCTATGTTGTTGTTAGATTGATGGTGTCAAAATGACTGAATGCAGACCTTGTCACACACAGCCCCTTCAAAGAAAAGTCACTCAGGAAAATAGGTTGGTGAATAAGGTCACTTTGCTCCCCAGTTCTTCATTTATGCAAAGAACATAAACATGCTGTTTTGGACTAACAGTGAGACAGTGTATCAGCAAAGCTGAAAGCTTAATTGACTTCAAAAGCCTCTCTATCTTTGTTGACAGCATTGAACCTCTAAGCTGGAAAATACAAAATGTGCTTGAATAAAGAAATCTAGAAGAAAGTTCTTGCTTGCAGCCTAGTGTTTTTCCGAGCTACTGAGTATTTTATGTAGTGAGAGAGACATTCTACCTTAACTTACTTCTATTTTATGCCATATATGCTTCTCTTATGTTCTGTAAAATTCTCTTTCTAAAATTCTGAGAATGAGGATACAAATTCTTAGGCACTTGAATGCACACAATTCCTTAAAGTTCTTGAAAAACTTTAAAGTTCTCTAAGATGAAGTTGCCAGGTTAGCTTATCTTCCCAAGCTAGATCCTGTAAATAACAAGAAGGGCATACAAAATGAACAGGACTATTTCAGATCTATTAATTTAGATAATGTGTGCATATCTGCATACTGCCTACAAGCATGCTGTATTTCTTTTTCACTCTTCCCATAAATCTCAAGCACAAAGTTGCACCCAAACCATTCTATGATTCTATGATTCTAAGTAAGCAGATAAGTCTTGCTATAGTAAGTGCTGTGATTGCCGTCAAGGGAGATGTTCTCCCACAGAGGACTAATTTTTCCTGAAGACTGAATTGATGGCGTAATTTTATTGCTCTTCTGAAATGGCTGAGAGTAGAAAATGTTTTAAAAGTTTTCTTGATTACCTCAGAAATCAAATACTTAACACTAATATAATGGTGTTAATACAAAATAGAAGACAACTGACAATGCAGTTACATGAGATAATATGCCTGACTCCTGAATTATACTTTTGTTTATGCCTTACTGTTGGTCCATCTTAAAAAAAAGCACACAAGGAAAGCTACTAGGCTAAAGAAAGAGGTGATAACTTACTACCTTTACTTCTTTATATATTAATTATATTTAGTTAGTTCTACAAATTTGGTTTTATTTTTATTTTTCTTTGTTCATTAACATAATGAACAGCTGCTTACTGAATAAATACCTTCAAAGTAAGGAATTGCTCTGTGACAGAGCTGGACGTATTACCACTAGTAAAGTGGTTTTGTTCACAGCCATCTCAAGAACATTTTGAGAAAATGTCAAGTCATTAACATTGAAAGAGCTTTGGATAATTTTTTTATTCAATATTGACTGAAACTAGATTTTTGAATCATGCAGAACTCTTCTCAGAGATCTTTTTATACATCCTGATGATGCTGAGGACGTTCTTCTTCCACTGTTCATAAAAGTGCATGGGGAGGGAAGAGGAGGTGAGAGGAAGAGAGAGGAGTTGCCATGCTTCTTTTTATCTGAATGTTAAAAACTTAAAAGTGAACTGCTTAAAACTTGGAAGTGCATAGAACTGGCTGACATGGTCTGTCTCATTTTAGCAGAAAGAGAATTCAGATATCTCAGAAATTAGCACATTAATAATATTGCAGCTATCAGTATTATTTCTTCTCATCATTCACCAGAACTGATCAGAGACAATGTGTCCTGAGGGGGCTTATGGGAGAAATTTTCTAACTTATGTCCTTTTCAGTATGCAATAGTGCCTAATTGTTCAAAATTTTCTGCAAGAAAAGCTTGTCTTCTGTCACCTAAACTCTTAGAGAATCTAAATTTTCCAGTGAAATTTTTAAAAGGATACAAGAGCAATCATTCTATATTTCTGCAGTGGCTGATCATGTATCACTTGCTCCTGGTAACTGTAAATGCAAACACTCCCTGCTACAAAAAGCACAAAGAATAATTCCATTAATTCTGACATTTGCTAATTATGAATCCTTACAATATAACATTTTAATAAATCACTAAACCCACTTAGGGAGTAGTGGACAGATTCTGATGCTCTCAAGCTTAGAGCAGACACTGACATGGTGATAACAGGATGCTCATTTTGTTTGCCTGGGTGTTCTGTTAGTCAGGGAAAGCAATCCCTTTTCCTGATCATGAAAAAATGTTTTGACTTCTGTGGTATGTTCAGCACAATAGGTTTAGTTTACAGTCCTGGATTAAGTCTTAAGTGATCAATATAAAACTTCCCAGTAGGTATGCTTAAACAGCACTGAGTACATGATTTGCTTATTTTATAAGGTCCTGTGTCAATTTTTTTCAGGACCCTGTACGTTCCTTTCTCCACACTAGTCTCCTCTCCCCAAAAAAGTGCCTTAACAATAATGCATTTATAAATGTTCAATATTGTAAGATATTAATCACATGCCATGGTCATAGTTTTCTAGTCTGCTATGGAGATACTGAATAACCTAGTATTTGATTAACCTTCTCTCTATTACATATGTTGGCTATCTGAAGAAATTCTGCAAAGACTGTCCTGTTTGCTGTAACTTTGTTCATGAATTTGTATTTCCACTACAAAAGATACTGGTAAAATTGGTAACTCATCTAATGTCTTGTCCCCACTTCTTTCACTTTCACAGCTATCCATTAAGTTTTCATGAATTCCCATTGTCTTTGACATGCTAAGGACATGATCCAGTCAGTTAATCTACAGTGAATACGGATGAAGACAATTAATATGGTAAACTGCAACATAACAATTTTGTGATAACATCTGAAATTTAAGCATTTATTTAGGGACAGATTTTCCACATCATGGTATGTTTCCTCTCTTCCTTTCAAAATATGGGAGGAAAGCAGGGAGCAGGCTAGCTATCTGGCTGGCTGGCTTTATTCCAAATAGCTGCTTCTGAAAGACTGCTGATGAAAATGTTGTTTATAAAGATTTTACTGTAAGATTCAAAATAAGCTATTATAAATACTGAAATTAAAATTCATTAGTGGTATAATTTTTTAAACTTGTCAGAAATCACAGAATCACAGAATGGTTCAGCTTGGAATGAATCATCTAGTCCAACCTACTCACTCAAACAAGGTCAGATTGTTCAGAACTTTGTTCAGTTGGGTTTTCAGTATCTCCAAGGATGGAGACTCCACAATCCCTCCGGTAAACCTGCTCCAGTGTGGACCACCTTCACAGTAAAAATGTGTTTTCTTGTGTTCTTAGGGAAGTCCATGTTTTTTAATCATGGCCATGTCCTCTTTCCTGTCACTGGCTGTCACTGAGGAAAGTCTGACTCCTTTGCTTTCATTCCACCATCAGGTTTTTATACACATTGATAAGATCCCCTTGAGCCTTCTCTCTGCCAGGTTGAACAGTTCCAGGTCTCTCAGACTCTCATATAAGATGTTCTAGGCTCTTAACCATCTTTGTGGCTCTTCACTGAACTTGTTCCAGTATCTGCTGTTTTATACTGGGGAGGCCAGCACTCTAGATTTGTCTCACCAGTACTGAGTAAAGAGGAAGAATCACCTTGTTTGACCTGCTGGCAACACTATTAAAAATACTGCATATATATATATATATATATATATATCTTATAAAATAAACAAGTCTTGATAATTAAATTACTATAAATTTTAAGATAATCAGATATAATAGTATGTAGCAACCCTTTAGGTCTAAATTTTGCTGATTTTAGACAGCAAACTGCAAGAAAGTGAGGCTCTGTCTTGTGGCACCCACCAGACAAATACTGCTCCTTTTCTACATCCAGCTTTTATTACCTAACCGTTAGTATAAAGCTTCATTATTAAAAAACAAACATACAAAACAAAACACAAAAAAAAACCCACACCCAACAATGTAAATAGATGCAAACCCCTGTTTTTCAGCAGATTTGATGTAACTTTGTGTCTAATTTGTAGTCCAAGGTTAATGAATCAGTTTGGTCCCGTTGAGTGACCTGTTTTCTTTGTACAAAGTGAAAAGTTTGTTCCTTTACCATCTCTTGTCCATTTCCTTAAATTCTTCTTTTCTTGACACTTATTTTTGGCTTAACTTATTTCAAATTTTTAATTTCCAAGGCATTGCACAAGAGGTCTGCCAAAATCTGTTAGCAGTATTACAGCCTTTCTGCAGTTATCTCTGTTTTGTTCATAAAGTCAGGAGGGGGGGTTATTTATTAATTTTTTTTTTTAATCTTTCATTTGTTTGTTTGTTTGTAGCACCTAATCTAATAAAGTCTGCTCATTCTAGGTGCTGGTAAGGGTCTCTAGAGGTGCATCATACAAAATAGGTAAAGAATGCATAGGAGTCTGTCTTGCTTCCCATTTATACATTTTTACAGTTCAACAAGATATGACCATGGAGTTTTGTAGGAGACAACATTTATATTCTGATTTCCATACTTACAGATTTGACCTGGTCTTTTAGCTTGTTACCTTCAGGCTGTAACTTATATACGCTACCACAGAGCAGCCTGATAGATGTAGCACTTCCTCCAAATTTAACTAGGAGTTAATTGGAAGCTACTGTTTCAATAGTTTACCTGTACTCTTGATGGCAAGCATGACAAGGTCTCCCTATCTAGGTCTCATGGAAGGTCTGCCTTCATCTTTGTTTTGCCCCTGGACCAGCTCCTAAAAAGCAGCAGCTAATTTTGTATCCCTTAGGTCTCATTCTAAAATTAAGACTTTAGGTTATGGTCACAGAGTTTATAAAGTTTCTTAGGACTAAGCAACTCAGAAGCTTTGCAAAATGTGTTAAATATTCAACCAGATAGTTTTTTAATGTAACGTTCTATTCAGTTCTCAACTGCAGCATAATTCATACACTCTCTTCTTTGAATCTTAGAAAGTTTCTTTTTGTATGTCTCAAGCTCTTTTTCAACAGTTTTCATTATTCATAGCTGTCTTATATGTGTGTGTGTAAATATATACGTATAAACATTTCTACAGCTTTTGCCCTGTAACAGAAGCTAGACTCAAGTTCTCACAGACCAATTGCTTTAATTCACAAGTTTTCTCAAAAGGTCTTTCATTAGAGAGAAGCAGTGGTTTAAAAGTCTTCTACCAAGACACATCTGTTTTGCATTCAGTAGTCGTGCAAAGGTTAGGTACGAGTTCCTGAAAACTAGTAGCACTTACTGTGTCCTTACTACATGCAGATTCAGAGCTCAATACTGAGTTGGTTTACAACTTGTGCCTGACTTCCTTTACTATACCTAGCTGTTAGATTTTTCTAGTTCAGATTAGCAAATAGCCATTGTGGACAATCAGAAGAATTAGACATGATGTATATTCAAATCTACCAAATGAGGTGTTGCTTGGATAGATATTCAATATCAGTTGCCAAACATATCTGGCTTTCTTGGTCTCTAATCCTCACCTCTTCCAACTGTTATTCTTTTTCCAAATCTTTAGCTTCTGTTACATCAGTCATATTTAAATTCACAGTTGTAGCTACTTCCTTCTTAATGGAAATCTTTCTTACTCTAATCTCTGCTGCCCTGAATCTTTAAATTTCAATATTCTTTCTGTCGTACTGTTTGTGGCAAAGGCTTCATGTCACAGAGAGAAAAAGAGGGATTGCTGCCAGCTCTCTTTTTAGTAAGTCTACCCCGCCTAACCTCAGACAACAGGAGTTCTACAGGGCCACCTATTCATTTTTTTTTTCTTAAACTGTAGCAGTGAGCCCTTGCTGTGCGCACAAACTCAACAGCTGCTTCTTCTAGAGCCAATCATAACTCATGTCTGTCTACTAACTTTACTCAACATGAGCCAACTAATATGCTCATCACTTTCAATGTGAGGAGTCAGTGCACAGGCAATTGCAAAACTTTCTTTAAAATGCTTTCACAGTTATTCTAATGCAATTTTCAGCTCCTCATTGACTCAAAGATGTCCCTTGAGTACGACCTTTAATGAGCACATCTAAATTGGGTCAGATCATTTATGCCCTAAGAGTGCCACTCTTTTTCCATTAGCTATAAATGGAATTTGGGATGACGAGCTTAGAGTTCAACGTAGTCAAATTGAACACCCTGGGCTCAACCCGTTTTCCTACTTATGGGCCTCCCTCTTCTGCCTGGGATCTGAAGTTTCTAGCTGCTGCTTCTGGACAGTGCAAGCCCCCTGCAATGAAATGTGTCATATCTGCCTGTGTAAGTTCCTGGCTTCATTACACAAACCAAACTAAACATTTCTGTTTATGCCAGAAAATAATATAATATTAATGATATTTAAACTTCTTCAGTGTATCTGTTCTGGCCAAAGATCCTGATTAAAAAAGTCTCCTATAGGTCTTCTATGTCCTTTCTGCCAGGCTTATTGATATGCCTCAGATATCCTAGAGTTCCTCAGACAGTACCAGATGCTGATGTTTCAGCAAGAATCAAGACCTATGTGCAATTCAGTGTGAAATTAAGGTATCCAAATTTATGAGTGAGGCAAAGCACTTAAATTAGGTGTCTAAATGCAGGTATCTGCAATGAGGTAGATGCCTAACTTTTCATTAGTGTTCACAGAGATCTTGAACTCAATTCATAGAATCATAGAATAGAATCATAGAATAGCTTGGGTTGGAAGGGACCTTTAAAAATAATCTAGTCTAACCTGCCTGGCAGCGACACCTTCAACTAGATCAGATTGCTCAGGGTCCCATCCAACCTGATCTTGAACGTTTCCACCACCCCTCTGGGCAATGTGTTTCAGTGTTTTACCACCTTCTTGTAAAAAATTTCTTCCTTATATCTCATCTAAATCTACCTTTTTTTAGTTTAAAACCATTACCCCTTGTAATGGCCCTGCTAAAAAGTTTGTCCCCATGTCCTGAAAGGCCATAATAAGGTCTCTCTGGAGCCTTCTCTAGACTGAACAACACCAAGTTTCCCAGCCTGTCCTCATAGGACATTCCATCTGATCATTTTTGTGGCCCTCCTCTGGAATTGCTCCAGCAGGTCCATGTCTTTCCTGTGCTGAGCGCTCCAGGGATGGATGCAGTATACTCCATGTGCATTCTCAGGAGAGGGGAATAGAGGGGCAGAATCATCTCGCTGGCCACACTTCTTTTGAAGGCAATTCAGTTGTCTACATAGCATCTACTGCCATTTGAGAGGCCTTAGGCAACCAAAGAAATACTCATGGCATAAGTTGATCTTACACAAGACTTGTGGACTACCCATGCATTTTTTGCAGTGGAAGCTGGAGGTTAGCCAATATACCATATTTCAGATAGCACCAAATTGCTGTGTGTGTTTATCAGCTCCCCAGTCAATACCATCACAGTCTAAATATGAGTCTAAAAACCTGAAGAGACAAACTGAATCTCACTCCTAATTAGATGTTATTAGTCTTAAAAGTGATTACCTGAGTGCTAAAGTGCCAGGCTGGTAAATTTACTGGAACATCAAAAGAATATGGTCCCTGTAGTTATTAGCAATTCTATAGTATAGGCAATGATCTCCTGGAGAACAGGCGAGGTGCCTGAGGAGTGGAGACAGGCCAATGTCATCCCAGTCTTCAAAAAGGGCAAGAAGGAGGACCCAGAAAATTACAGACCGGTCAGCCTCACCTCCATCCCTGGAAAGGTGATGGAATGCCTCATCCTGGGTGTCATCTCAAAGCATATGGAGGAAAAGAAAGCTATCAGAAGTAGTCAACATGGATTTACCAAGGG
>JAOXNO010000001.1:170027510-170067679 GCA_028565335.1 Limnodromus scolopaceus
GAGCACTGGAACAGGCTGCCCAGAGAGGTGGTGGAGTCTCCTTCTCTGGAGACATTCAAAACCCACCTGGACAAGTTTCTGTGTAACTTGCTCTAGGTAGACCCGCTCTGGCGGCGGGGTTGGATAGATGATCTCCAGAGGTCCCTTCCAACCCCATATGATTCTATGATTCTATGATCTCTCAAGAAAGCAAAAGAGTGAGTTAAAGTTGGTTTTGTTTTGATTTTGTTTTTACATTAAATATTCTATTAAGGTACTTTTTATATAATTTTTTTAAAAAGCACCAGAAGTGGATTCTCCTAATCCTTTTTTTTTGTTTAGAGAATAAATGAACCAATTTAAATTTTTTTTTTTTTACAAGAAAGCAATTAATTGCTGCAAATATAGTACCAGATTTCTTTTGAATCTGTCAGGTGGGTATGGTCCATATTTCTTCAGTGTGTGCTTCATTTTAATCAAGTTTCCAATGCATTTGGGTTTGTATTAGTTTATTGCAGTTTTATAGTAACTAAAAAACCCCAGAGCTATTAAGGTCTGAAAAATGTATCTGAAAATAGTTTCTTCCACAGGAATTAGAAATATAACAAAACATCTTCCTTGTGGAGAGACTGAGGGACCTTAAATCTTCACTGCTTTTTTGCTTATTAAATTTAAGTACATAATATTGTTGATTCTCAGCATTTGAAGACATGGTGTTCAACTGAAACAAATCTACAGCTATATTAAATTCTCCGCAATGAAAATGAAATCCATTGAAGCTCATAAATCTTTACCCTCTTTTTCCTAATACAGATCAAAGAAAGGATACCTTTCTATGTTTCCAATGCTTGTATCTTAACAAGAATTATAACCTCATTTTTAACACCTCTTTTTGAATAATGTGACCTAGTGCAGAAAACAATCAAAGTGTCTTCCTCTTGTTGATATTTTGAATATTTTTGCTGATGGCTCAGAAAAAGCTGGAGTTAAATATAGCTAAAAATCAAAGAGAGAAATTAGTTAAAGCAAGAAAAGAAAGGCTTCATAACCAAGAGAAGAGGCATCACATTAACTCCTCCCATTTCCCAAAGGAAATGGATAAAGATTAGAAATGTAATAGGGGAATTTCACGTGAAACATCACTAAAAAAACGCAGAAAACTTGTCCCACCTCACTCCTGTTCCTAATAAGGACATCCGAATGGTTTGGGAACTTATTCCTTATGTAATATAAAATGGCACTTCTTCTGTGCTTTGAAATCTCACAGTCCTTAGGGATTATCTCAACAAGAATTAACCTCCATGGTAACTAGCTAGATAAAACTCCATATATCTCCTGGAATCTTCAACATAGAAACTAACTTATTTTTTTCTTCTTGATTTGTGGAAATGAAAAAACAATCATAACCTTGAATTTAAGTGACAGCAGAGTAGTAAAGGAAAATTCTTGGGTTTTTTTGCCATATGTATTACTTTTCAAGCAAATATTCTTCAACCCGTAATTGCAATATTGAAGAACGTAGGCTGAAAATTTTTGAGAATTTTCTTAAAATTTAAGACCAACATTTCCCTTATGGCAAGGGAAAAAAAAAACAAACGACAACTCCTTCTTTCTCAGAATTTTATAATCAAGGAAACTGAAAGAAAAATTACTGGTACCCAGATGGAGAGCAAAATTGTTTCATAGCCAAATATGAATTTTTGTATATTTAATATTGGCAGAGTAAAGGATATGTCTGAAGGTATCTAGGTCCCAAACCACTTATCTAAGTATTATTGTGAGTTGCTATCCAAAGATTCCTTACTTGCAAAAAATCATAGAATGATAGAATTATAGAATGGTTTGGGTTGGAAGGAGCTTTTAAGGAACATCTGGTTCCAACCATTTGCAGAGACGTATTTCATTGGATAAAGTATTTCAAGACCCACATCCGATCTGACCTTGGACACTTCTAATGATGGGACATTCACAACTTCTCTGGGAAACCTGGTCCAGTGTCTCATCACCTTCATAGTAAAAAAATTATTCTACATGTCCAATCTGAATTTACCCTCTTCCAGTTTTAAACTGTTTCCCCTTGTCCTATCACTACAGGCCCTGATAAACTCTCTCCATCTTTGTTGTTAGTGCCCTTTAAGTATTAAAAGGCCATGATAAGATATCTCCAGAGCCTTCTTTTCTCCAGACTGAGAAACCCCAACTCTCAGTCCTTCTTCCTTGGAGAGGTGTTTCACTCTTCTGGCCATTTTCGTGGCCCTCCTCTGGACCTACTCCAACAGGTCCATGTCTTTCTTATGATGGGGACCCCTGAGATGGATGCAGAACTCTAGAAGGAGTCTCACAAGAGTGCAGTAGAGAGGAAAAATCAATACCCTTGACCCACTGGCCAAGTTTCTTTTGATGTAACCCAGGATACTATTGGCTTCATGCACTGCAAACACACTTTGCCTGCTCATATGTAATTCTTCATCCCTCAGTATCCTCGAGTCCTTCATCACCCAGTCAATACCAATATTGGGGCTTGCCCTGATCCAGACGTAGGACCTTGCACTTGGACTTGTTGGACTTCATGAAGCTCACATAGGCTCACTCCTCAAGCCTGTCAAGTTCCCTCTGGATGGTATCCCTTCCCTCAAGCGTATCAACTGTACCACTCAGCTTGGTGTCATCCTCACTGTCTATGTCATTAATAATATATGGAACTGTACCTGTTCCAGTACAGAACACTGAGGGACACCACTCGTTACTGATCTTCATTGGACATAGAGCTGTTGACTTGCAACTCTTTGGATGCAGCCATTCATCCAATTCCTTATCAATCTAACAGTCTATCCATCAAACCCATCTCTCCAATTTAGTGACAATAATGTTGTGGGGGACCTTGTCAAAGTCCTTACGGAGGTCAAGGCTGATGACATCAGTAGCTCTTCCTTTGTCCACTGTTGTAGTGACTCCATCATAGAAGGTCAGCAGTGTAGTCAGGCATGATTTGCCCATGGTGAAGCCATGTTGGCTGCCTCTAATCACCTCCCTGTCATCCATATGCCTTGACATATCTTCCAGGAGGATCTGTTCCATGATCTTACCAGGCACCGAGGTAAGGCTGAACTAGGAATCTAGTTTCCTGTAGCCACATACACCAACTAGTGATGGCACAGAGAAAACCAGCAACTGAGAATTTGCATAGGATCTGTAAATCTGCAGCTCACAACTTTTCTCTCAAAATTAAGTGATGCATAGACAATCTTTCACATTCTTAGCCTATAAGTGCTACTATTTGGTTATTGATTTCTCTTAAGCAAATACAGCTGAAGACTTTCTTTTTAACCTGAATATGAGGTGGAGAAAAGTTGCTGTGCTGAGAACAGCTGAAGATAAAATATTAAGCTGCCTTTTGAGCCTTTCTCTGAAACATAGAGACATTCTTCTCCACTTTCTCTTTCCTTCTCCTGTGCCTGGTTGTACACTCTCAGTGTCTCCCTCAACCCGGCTCTGATTTTCATTTGTACTCTCACTGAACTGAATCAACTCATTAAAACAGTAGAAAAACAACCCAGTCAATAGGGAAAAATAAAGGGGGAGAAACAGAAGTATTTTTCTGCTACATTACTGAGCTGAATACATTAATCAGAGGGCACGAGGAACTCTAGCTTATTTGACAGAAAGACACCCCAGCTGGGAAGAACCAAAGAGAAGGGCAGAGGATGAGCAAGGTGAGGAGGAGAGTTGTAACAGTTCAGGCATAACATGCAATTGTAGTCTAAGATCTACTGAATAAGTAGAGAAGGATTAAAAAAAAAGAAAAAAAAAAAGTTTATCATTCTTTTGCACTAGAAAACTGTAAATGAAGAAAAGAGTGTAAGCAAAACCAAATGAAATAGTTATAACCAAGCTTTTTATAACCAACTTGCATGTAACAAATATGCGCATATACAGAAAATATGAAGTTGTTAGTATGTCCAAGACAAACACAACTGACAGACAAAAAAAGTTTCTAAAGAGTTACACACTTCTAAAATAATCCAAACCACTAAATTGCTATCAAAAGTAAAATGCATCAGATTCTGGAAAGACTGAACTAAATTTATAAAATGAATGTTATTTACTGTAAGTGGCTAATATTTTTGCTTGAGGTTTTTGTTTTGGTTTGGTTTTGTTTTGAAAAATATTAACACAGACTTATTTTATGTAGAAAGAATTAAAATTCTAGATGGATAGAGTTGTGAGTTTTAGAACTACAGATTTCCCCCATGTATGCTCTTTAACCTTCTATGAGACCTGCCACTTTTTGCCATGAAAACAAATGTGTTTGGGGATTTTAATAGGCTTCAAACATAAATATATTAATTGCATGGATTCTAGTTAAGCTGGGATCTGCAGGTTTTCACAGTTTCTGTGATGTGAAAGACCATAGATAATAGCTAATGAACCAAACTCTTAGGGAGAGCAGTTTATGATCTTTACATGTTTCAAGGAGATCTGTATCTTTGTCAAATCCTGATGAATCTCATTTAAAAGCTTTGAAAACTCCAGGTAAAGAACTTAGAAGTAGGATCATTGCTTAATAATTAAATTTAATTATAAAAGAAAAGAAATAAAATGAGAAAAAAAAAAAGAGAAAATAACTTGTTTAACAGATGGCTCTACTAATTTGAAATTTAGGAGCATACGGTAGCTCTCAACTGCCCCTCATTAGAAAAGACAGCCCTCATTTTAGACCCGAATCTCACACCAACCCACTCAGACCTGCTGTTCTCACATATATTACTGTAAATTATTTACATCAGATAAGATAATCATGAAAACAGGACTGCTGAAAAATCCCATTGATTTTCTGGAAAGATTGAATTTTGAAAGTGCTCATAATCCTACAACTTCTTTTCCAGCATCTAAGTAAGGGTCAGATACTCAAATCAAAATTGACCAATCCCTCTTATTCTCATTTTGAGCCAATAAAGCACACAGGGATCTTGTACCTCTGGTCCCATGTCATACGAGCTGGGTTAATATCACCTAATTTAATTGTCCAAAATGCAGATACCTACAGCTGAGCTAATTGAAACAGACTCCTTCCATGCACAGCGGAGACAGAAGGACACCTCTAAGAGCACAGCTGAGCTGGATTGTTTTCGAATACTTCAAGATGCTAAGAATTTTACCCCAGAAATGCGTTGTACAGGTTGTCTAGTGTGGTTAGCTCAGATGTAAATGTTTACACTGCAGACAAGCAAAGTTAGGTGTAAAAGAATCCCACTCTATATGGCTATGTGGAAATTGTGAGAATATCTGAAAATTGGGCTTTCTTTTTCTTTTAGTAATCTATATCCTGAATATATATTTTCAAACTGTTCTAAAAAAAATCATTGGTGTGTCCCTTATTTAATCTTTATCTCAGAAAATATTTATATTTTGTTTTATTTACCTTCTAGCAAAATAAGCAAAGAAAGCAAAGAATGACTTTGTGGACCTCAAGAGGAGTTCTGTGAAGAACTGTAATATGTATAATGTACACACATGTATGCATGGAATGTTCATCTGCCAGCAGATGACTACATTTAAAATTGAATTAATATTGTGTATCAGCTTTCCAATCCGTACATAGTCACAGCTTCCTAAATACATCTTTGTATTTTTTCTAGTCTGGTTCTTTTCCAAAATAAGGTTTTATTTTCTTATTTAAAATTTGAGCAAAATAACTTTAATCTTTTCAGAGTCATGGCAAAAGAAACATTAATGTGTTCTCATTGTAAAATGCCTTCTACATTTGTGTATGTATGTGTGTATGCAGTGTGATTCCCAACACAATTCCCAGCACACAAATGACTGAAGTTAGAAATTTGAAAATTTATGCCTACAGAAACATATGCTTTAGACTTTTACTAATAAAATTGGATACACACTACAGAAGATACAAACACCTTAAAATAAAACTAATCCCGTGGATTGTGACTAAACAACTAAGAATGCCCTAAAAGTATATGAGATAAGCATATAAATAAATGTATATATATATGTCTTGTGAAAGACCCAGTCAATAACATTAAGCCACATATGCTGGAATTTTTACAAGTGATATTTAGCTTTCTCCCTCTCTTGTTCTGAAGCATGGTTTACCATAAGCCAAAGCATAGGCTGTCAGTCTGAGGGGTTTCCATCCTGTCTTGTGCTATGTACAGCTCCTCTATTGCCAGAATACATCCAACAACACTACACTACGTCTGACTCTATTGTAAGAACTGAGTAGATTGATTTATTTTCAAAAAGGCTTTTTCTTCAGAAATGTTTTATGCCCACACTGAGCTTTTATGCAGAAAGGCATGTTCCAGTTAAAAGATCAAAGTCAAAATTCTTAGGATGTATTAGAGTTTGTCCTTTAATAGTCCAATTCAAAGGGCAAAATACTTGTCTAAAAATTAAAGCAGACATTATTCATTTATTTGTTTGGTTACAGACATTTGAAGTACTTTCTATGACAAAAATGGGTAACTTAGCAAGCTGAGATATTGCACTACATAGATATATGTAACATATATAACATTGACGCTGCTACAGAACATGCTGCTAGGAGTCAACACAATGGTAGAGGGAAAGAAAATACGGGATGTAGTAGAGATCAGCCTGGCAAAGCTGGAGTGATCTTACTGTGTTGTAAACTGTATGGGATGAGAGAACATGGAGTTATTGCTGAAGTGATAATACTGGGAGTGGGATTTATTGGATGCAAATCATCAATCTACGCTAAGCCCAGCAACGACAAGAATATGAAAGGCATTACACTGTGAATTTTAAAAAGTTCAGCCAAACCAATATCTTTTTCTTTGGGTTTTGTTTTTGGTTGTTTTTTTTTTCCCCCAGAACCAGCCCAAAGCAGATGACTATGGAAAATGAGAAGAATAAGTCAAATATATGATAATTCCATTGAATATTCCCTTAACTTTCACCAATTTATAATGACAGATTGCATGTGAAAGAGATAGCTTATGTGCAATCAGTAACCTTCAGAGGATTTCTCTTTTATGAGCTTGTCCAGTTTGTACTTGTATCCAATTCAGCATTTCATCACATCCACAACTTTCCCTAGCCTCTTCTGCTTATCCTAACGTTATTAAAAGAAACATATCTCCAAAAAAAAACCAAACAAACAAACTTGTAGCTGATTTCAACTGATAGTCCCTAGTTTTACTGCAGTAGACACCTTATTCCTCTCTGCCTTTTCATGCCACAAATGATTTTGTAGATGTTTATCATAGTCTCTTCAGATGCCGGTTTTCCAGAATGAAGAGTTGTAACTTTGAAGTTCAGTTTAAGGAAGACATTCCATTCATCTGGTTATTCTTCATACACTTCTCTGAATCTTTTCCTATTCTACTACAGTCCTGTTTAGAAGGAGGGATCAGAACTTCAGAGTATAGAAGGTACTATTATACGTGTAATTACATTATATTTGGAGATAATATATTACTGTGTAATACATACTATTTTATAGTGTGTGTTATTAGAGAGACATTAAACTACACTGCTTATAGAATAACTCTGAGTCCACTGGAAATATATTTTGATTAATGTATTGCAGCTCAGAAATGGCTAAATGGCAGATCAGACACTATTATAAATTATTCTATGAATATCGGTAGGAGTGACATGGATGTATGAAGCAAATATTTTTTCTAGCAGTGCATATTTTATTTGGATGGAAAAGCCAGATAATAAGGGTATGTAAAATTTTTCTACAATGTGGCTGTTCTTACTTGTGATTAATATAGAAATAATATAAGATGAAATTTGACCTGCATTAAGTAATAGTGAATGCAACCATACAATATCTTAAGAAGATGTTAAAAGAGCAAAGAGGACAAAAAAAGCACAAAGAAGACAATGAAGCAATAGAAAAAGTTCACACAACCTAATAAATCTAATAAAAGTGTAACAAGCATCTTACATTAAATAGAAGTCAGCATAAAACTCAGAATTGCTGCTCTATTTGTAATCTCGATGTTTTCCATACTATTCATATGATACTGTGTTTTTTTCTTTGTTTTATGGTTTTCTCCTTTTATTTAAGATCTTACTATAATGTCTCATTTTTTTTCTGTTTGCAACTGCATGTTTTCTATTTGATTCTTTTCTGCTTCCTTCCACTCTGCTTCATGCATACCATTGTTCTCGCCCCTTCATTTACTATATTTTCAATCAAGTATTTGATTTCATTGCACCCTTTTGTGTATATTCTATTCTTCTAATGCTCCAACCATTTCCTACTTAAGCACTCCTCTATTCGCACTCCTCTATTCTTTTTTTATCTTTAACCGATTTTATCTCTACTTTTCTATCTCTGGATGCAGTAATACGTGATGCACATTTTATTCTCCAGCCATTTGTTATCCAACTAACATCTCTCTAGTTCTTCTGTAGTGTGACAATTAGCTCAGAACACTTATTGGTTTGGTTTGGACCATTTAATAATTTCAATGTTTGTTTTACTGATTTTTCTTTCTCTTATATTTTCAACATATACTGACAAAGCACACGAGTCTCTTATTCATAAATGTGTGACAAAGAGAAGCAAACAAAAACCAGAAGAATAAAAAAAAGTTATGTGTCAGTGTCACATCAAAATATGTTATAAAAAGAATAATAAAAAATGCATTGTCAGAAATCTGTAAAAATGAAAGAAGGGAGAGGGGTTTTTTTTATTATTTTGTTTTACTGTGGTTTCACTGAATATGTGAAGAATTCTGACTTTCTACAAAGATGAGTGGTTCATGTGACAGGTCTTAACTGATAACAGACGTAGAACAAAGATGAAAAGCTGACCAAAAAGAAAAATAAATTTGCTAAGCAATTTAAAATAAATAAATTATGAGCATCTATTATGCTTTAAGTATTGCTCTGCTAAAAGTGCAGAAAGTTTATAATGAATGCAAGATAGACCAATAAATTGGGCATTTACTAATATCTTTTGCTGCCACTGAAAATAACAGCAACAAGCAATAGAGCCAGTGCCTGTAAAAAGCCAAGGAATATTGCGAGCTAAAGCAATTCAAACTGCTTTTACACTGGTCACTCTGCATAAGTGGTCTCAAACACACAGTGAATCATGAAAAATTTATACAGCTATTATGCTGTGAAGCCAGACATATCCTTAACTGTGAACTACAGAAGGTAAGAGCACAGAGTAGTTTAGAGGTAAAGTATAAAATTAAGAATTGAAAAAATTACTAGATATGCATGAAAGGAAAACTTTTTAGGCTATTATTGCTATACTCTACAGGCAAACGATGAAAGAAAATCTTGTTTAGCATTGTTTTCTGAAATATTTATGTTAATTAGCAAGACTTCCCAAACAGTACCAGGGAACAGACTTTTTCTAGTCCATATTTATTCAGGAAAATTAATTCATTCAAAGAGACTCTACTTTAAAATGTAGGTCTAAAAAAAATGAAAGAATGCATTGTGTAATAAGATAAGAATATCCTTATGGGTAAGAAAAAATGTTCCTTTAATGCAGAGTCTTGTCTCCAGCAGTGACCAGTTGCAGATGCTTGAGGAAAGAATGTAAGTAAAAGAGCCTGTGTCCCTTCTACTCTTGTAACTTTCAGTAACTACTAGCTTATGGGCATCCTGAGCTAAAGGGTGCATCTGGACCACCTCTGTATGGCCCAGGGTCATAATCAAGGTCATTCAGATGATCATTGTTAAGCCATGCAGGGTTTAATTCTTATTGTTTTTAAAGGTCACCTTAATTTTGTTACATCACTCATGTATAAAGATCTCATTTCCTCCTCTGTGACTTTTTAAGATATTCTTCTGAAAGTTGTTACCCATATTCAGCCTTCACTCTATGCTAAGGAGTTTTACTTGATCGCTTTATCTGGGAAATTTTCTTATTTTCATCCTTCTGAAATATTTAAGAACTTTTTGCTACAAGAAGTGCAATAGAAATTGGCAAACTGCATAGGAAAGAAACTACATTTCTGTATGAACTGTCTTTTACCTTCAGAAGGGGATTCTCTTTTACATCTGCCACAAACCTGTCCTCGTCTTTTTATTCTTTCTCATCTTAGCATCTTGCTCTTGTCCGTACCAAAACAGTTTGTTTCCTATGCTGTTCCATGTATGTTTTCCAGACACCAGAGCTATCTGGATTTGGGATGTTTTAGTTAAGACTTTGACACTTAAACACAGTTCATGCAGAGTCCATCATGTCCTTTGTGCTTTGTAGAAACACATTGAGTCAACGCAGGATAAAACTGCACAACAGCTGCATGAATTTTATTATTTGTCAATAAAACTCTGCTAGAATCTAAATAATTACATACTCATGACAAAAAAAAATGCACCATTCTTTATCAAGAGTACAGAACAAAACATGAAGAGCTTCTTCAGCTCTAAGACTCCTAAAATCTTTGAGGGCAAAAAGAAATACTGTAATCTTGAAAGACAACAGTATTTTTGTACTTCCAAAATGTTTTACTCAAATTGACCTATTTTCAAAATAGATTTCTTAATTAATTCTTACATTGTCTAGTATATTGTATTGTTTTTATAAAGTGGATGTAGACTTTCATTCTATATATGCATATAAATATACACATGAATATATATTGACATATAAATACAAATAAAAATACATATGTATGTGTGTATATATACTTTCTTATCTACAACTGTACATATGTCTACGTCTGTATCTATGTCTATGTCTATATAAAACTTTGTTTCAGCCTTTCTATGATCCACTGAACCCCCCACATTTATATATGGAAATCAAAGACTGGGTAACACCCTTCACTGAAGATGAAAATAGCTGTATCAGATATGGAGATGAGAGCAGGCTGGCATTATCATTGAACAGTGGCAGACCTGAGGTGCTGCCAACAGTAAGGTAGGCAAAGAAAGGTCTGAAGCAAGGAATACTCTGCAACCAACCCCCAGCAGGAAAAGTCAGCAGCTTTTTCCCTGTCAAGCAGAACTTTGAAATACTGATGTCTAAGACTAATCCACCAAGACTTTTTAAAGCAACTCCAGTATAAAATGAGATAATTAAGCTCAAATAAATATTTTTGATTAGTGTATTAGCCCACAAGAGTCACATATTTCAAGATTTAAGAGCCACTTATTTCAATAAATCTGCAAATAAAGAAGAGATTTTTGAGACAAAATACTAGTTAAAAGAAGTGAATTTTGTGCAATACTGTTGCTATTTCAGTAATATGTATACAGTGCAGACACATAACCACATGTATAGATACATATATATAAAAATAAAAAACCTGGTACATGCTGAAGGTGGGAAAAAGAACTTGTTAATTGCTTGAAGTTAAAAATGAACTTATTTTTATCCTTATCACAGGCATTCATTTTCCTAGAGCAGATCAATTGTATAAAACCTTGCAAGGGAACAAATGATAAAATCAGATTCATAAAGTCACCCACCTAAAAAGCCTAGTATCATTGGTGACATTATATTGCGGTCTTCTTAAAATGAGCATCATATTCTTTTAAAGGTAATCATATTTAAAAGTATCATTTCTCTGAGAACCACAGAGCAAATACTGATCTGATTAGTTTCTTGATCCATGTTAACACCTAATAATGGAAAGAAAAAGTAGAACTTACTCCCCTGTACATGTTTTACAACTATTGATTCTCACATACCAGTAACACAAAATGTTTTGCACCCATGTTTAATACATATGTGGTCTTGTCTGTTAGTCTGTCAGTCACTGATTCCAGGGCTGTGTTCGATCCATCCAGTTCTGCTTTCTCCCTTTCTCCTCCTGTGAAAACCTTGTGAGTTACTGCACTGCGTAACTGAACTTCATCTCAAATCCAGTTAATTAAATCAATAGTAAGCCCTGTGCTTTGCACTAGCAATACTGATGGGCATTGACTGACAGCATTGGCTTTATAAAACATCACAGCATAAGGCTTTGTATGGCAAGTTATTTCTTTTTCCTTCTCTTCATCACAGTTGCTGACATTTTGGCTATATCTAGTGGGTGACAGTGATTAAGCCAGGGCAGTACCATGGAGTGTAATAAGAAAGAGAGAGGGCATTCTCTGTGACTGAAAGCCCCCAGTGAAAGCTATGATATGTAAACAGGATTGCTACTGTTAAAATGTTGGAAAAATTTAACCATAACAACAAAAACAACAAAATTATACTTAGATAATGCTCTATAAAGAAACTTAAGTGCCTACAAAGGCACTGTAATTGTGATATTTTCCCTGTAAATTTGAGGAATTCATTATCAATGATCCTTGCATATAAAGTTCTGAAGATGTAACATATTTTTAGTCTTATAAATATATGTTCAGAGGTTGCAAAGGTGAAATAAGAGACAGATTGCATCCATTCCCCAAGAGATGTACAGCAGCTATTTTTCCTAGACGCAAGAAATTACTTTGAAATATGAAGTTTCAAATTCAATTTTTTTAACTGAAAATAAAAAGTAGACACTTATATCAATGTTTGTTATACCCAGAAATATTTTTTATTGGAATAATAATTAATACTAATATATTTTTTTTTCTGTTATATATGTATCTTCTTGAAACAAATGAAAGATTAAACTTGAAAAAAGTGTATGAAAGAGAAAAGGTTAATTAAGGGTCATATCACTGTCAATGGCAACAGTAGAGCTCTCAAAGAATGTACAAAAGACTGTTTCAGTTGAATAATCTGTATTGAAAAAACAGTAGAATTTTTCTTCTCCTAAGATATTTTATTGTATCCAAAACTTCTACTTTTAATGCTTAAAGAAACAACTTAATACGCCTTCTTTAAAAGGAATGGTTCATTTTTCTTTGATTAAAGTTGTATGATGCTCCTATTATAATATCCTATTTTCGGTAGGTTATAACTGACATAGTTTAATATTCATATTGTTATTGTCTGTGTCAGATGCCTGTCTTTGCCTGATTATACTTGTCTTCAGTTTCTGAGAAGATTTCATCCTGAATAGCCCAGCTTTTTCTCTGAGGTTGAACTAAATAGGTTCTTTAATTACAAATAATTAAATAAATAAATTTTAAGTCACCGTGACAGTTCCTTTGATAAACCAGTTTCTTTACTCTGTGGAACTGACAGTTTGACAAAGAATGTCTCTACCTTTTTTAAAAACAAACGAAACCAAATCAAAACAAACAAACAAACAAACAAAAAACCTAACCCAAACCACCAACACCAACAATAACAAAAACCCACAAAAAGCCCACCCTGCAGCTTTGAAGGATATCCCAATTTCTGAGAAAGATGACTTGTTAAAATTTGGAAGTTGAAATTTCAAAAGAATCCAGTATTTCTCGAGACACTTAAGCCTTTCCTGATCACGGTTATACCAAAAAAAAAAAAAAAGAAATAGAATTACCTCCCAGAGTTTATGAATACATTGCAAGCTTTGGAGATGGAGTTCATTTATGCCTTTCCCCAGAGCACTCTGTCCTCCAGGCAGAAAAATGGAGGTGGTGCCAGTCTCTGCATTCTTATGTCATGTCTAAGTTGTTCGAGACAAGATGGAGAAGAAATAAGTGTATATTACTCTAGTGATCACAATAGCCATAAGGTGTTGATCCATAGGCAGCATGGATGCCAAAGACACCCAGCTGAAAAGCCAAAACCTTGACTCTTGTGTTGTAGAGAGGGATAAGACAAGGAATTAAAAAACTTATATGGTTTCTAACATGGATTTTGAAAGTGGAGAAGAAATCAGATGAAAGCTGGAGTGGGACTGAAAAATAGTCCTACTACTAGCAAAAAAGTGAAAAAAATTTCAGAAAGACAAACCAGCATCCCATATTTCACAAGAAAGGAAATTAATAAAAACTACACAGTCCCTCTCCCCTCCCCCCAGGTCCTGCAGATGGACAAAATATTTCCCAAATAAAAGACTCTTCCACATCTTCCTGCAAAACTGGTGGTTGTGGAGAGGGGGGGAAGAAGCAAAATTATGTGGAAATGGAAATGGAATGTCACTGAAAAAATGACATATTCAGGAAGAAATGTACCATTCCCGTGCAGTTCTGATCAGCCTATGCATAATTGCACAGAACTCCACAGTTCTTGTTAATTCAATTTTATTCAGATGATTAAGTATTTTGAAATAGCAACTGAGATGTAGCAAAAGCAGACTATCAGTTATATTTTCTCGGTCTCTCTAAGAAAAGCAGGAACTGAAGGATAAAAGGACACCACAAAAGTATGTGTGTGGGAGTTAGGAGAGTACTAATGCTCAGAAGCAGAGATCAAAGGGACAGGAGAGGTTGTGCATACAGATCCAGCTGCAGGCACCACCCGCTCTTCCTAGCAAAGCTGAGTCTCCAGCTGGGGGTATGGTACTATGCGCTGCAGCATCTGCTGGAAAGTTGTCTGATCTCCCTGCCACAGGAGGCTTCCTTGAGGTACCTGAAGGCCACAAGAGAATCCAGGGGGAGAGTTCCTGTGCTGGTTTGGCCCTCATAATGTTTTGTCTTGCTGCTGTGCTAAAACCTGACATTGTCCACTCTGCTTTTGCTTAGCTCCATTCAGGGCACAGAAAATCAGTTTGCCTCAGATAGTTATCTTTTACCCTCTCTAGCTTTATAATGATCTTTAGCAAAATGAGATCAGACAGACACATTTTTCCAGAGAACTTTTCAAGGAACATGCTATCCCTCCTTTGCCCTGTTAATACAGTAACTATCAGTATAGTAATACTGCTGGAGCTAACCCATATTTTTCATAGTATTCCATCCCCTAGATTCCCCTGTGTGCTGGATGATGGAAACTTAGGCTACCCTGCAGCACTGCTGTTGGACCAGCATCTTGTTTTTCTGGAGAAAAATTCCTGTGTTGTCTCCAGTAACAGCCCTTGTCACAGCTGATGGAGGTGGAGGGAGCAAGGGGAATACAAACAGACTGCAGTTTGCCTAAAGTGCAGAAACATCTGCTTGAGTCATGAGTGGCTTGTTGGCTAAGTTCAGCAGGGGAGAATCCAGCAATTAATCTGAAGTGTCACTGTATTCGATAGAAATTGTTGTAGAGGGCTTCTGGGGACATAAAAGTAGCTCTGGTGGCCAAAGACTGCATGTTTCTGCAGTTTATTCATTTTTAAAGACTTTACTGCACTCAAATAGCAAATACTTTTCTAAGAATAAAGTCTGCTTAGTGCCTTTCTCCATAAATGGTGACCTACTTTGTGGAAATAGATATGTCAGGTTGGACATGGAACTTCTAAGAAGATTCATCTACTTACAAATTCCTATCTGTGTAAAATGAGCAGTTATTAGATCCTCTCTAAAGAAATAGGCTCTAGGGTAGTCAAATATACAATGCTTGGGGTCAAGTTTGCCCTTTGGATACAGACTTCATGGGATTAATTTGCATGCACAAACACAGAAGCAGAATTTGCCCTTTATGTTACTTCAGACGATTAAGTATTTTGAAATAGCAGGTGCCCAGAAGGTTGCCCAGAGAAGTTGTGGATGCCCCATCCCTGGATGTGTTCAAGATCAGGCTGGATGGGGCTGTAAGCAACCTGGTCTCATGGGAGGTGTCCTTGTCCATGGCAGGGTCCATGGTCTTGGAACTCGATGATCTTTAGGGTCCCTTCAACTCTAACCATTCTATGATTCTATGATTCCTTTTCAATGGCTTCTGTTCTGCTCTTCCACCTGTTTCAAAAATAAGATTCCACCCCGAGATCATCCTACAGTCCCTGGACAAGCAAAAAAGCCTTCAAAATTCGGTTTTCAAGAATCTTGCCTAAATTGAAAGCCAATAAAAATTATGAAGTGCAGAAAATGATGTATGGGTTCTCAATTTTCAGGTATGTTCTTTTCCAACCTGTTGCATAGTACATCTCAAGTATCTCAATATTACTAGCTGTACCGTCCTGGAGGACTAGTCCAAAAAAGCACCTAAAACAGCATAAATTGATCTTGGTCTTGGATCATGTCTTGATGGACTTCCAGGTCCAAATTAGCTTAATCCCTGCTCATTTTCTATTTTTTGTTTTAGTTATATTTTTTATAGAAACCTTTCAAAATAAAGCTTATAGACTGGATTTTTAATCAAACCCCATAAAATTTTGTCTTTTGACCCAGAGTAATAGTTAGTGACCAACTGAACAATCCAAACAATTATATTCTACCCTTTCAATGTGTCTTATACTGACGTCTGAGTTACTTCTGCTCCATTTTTATCTCTCTGTGAAAACTTTAAATTCCACCATGATACCACTGCAGAAAATCCTTTTGTCATTTTAGTTATTCTTCTGAGAAAGACAATTGCAGAGGACTGCAATTTTCTCTGTCCAGTCACTTTGTAGAATTTTTTATCCTAATGTAGTTGAAGCAATAATAATAAGCAGATATCACAATTTATTTGAGATTTTTAGGTACCTGGAAAAATAGTAGAAAAAACTCTGAATATACCAAAATTTATCCTTTTGTTTGTTTGTTTTGTTTTCCTTTGAAGCACACCATCTTCAGTGGTCAGCCACCACAAAGAACATTAGACTTTGAAGCTGGGAGAGCAAATATATTTCAAGGGTTTTTTTCTAATTCAGTCCATCTGCACAGTACAGGTAGCATATCTATTATCTTCCAGAAAAATACTTCATGCCGAGTTCATATGAAAATTTCTACAAATTAATTCTCATTATTAAGGTGGAATTTGTCAAAAAAACCCCAACCCTGTGCAGCAGATACAAACTGTGATTTAAAAACAGGCTTTGGTCCTATGGTAGTTGACACAGAGTAACAGAATCATAGAATCATAGAATCCTAAGACTCATTCAGAAAACTTTGAACACTGAATCCTCTATTTCTTTCACACAGTTACAAGTAAAGAAGTTAAGATACGCTGTCTTTGTAGTCCTGCATTTTGAAGAACATGGAAGAGATAAAGAAGGGTCATTTGCAAACAAGAACCTATTACCCTTGAGGAGATACTTTGTGTTGTGTCTTCTACTAGTTTTTTTTAGAAAGGGTGCCTTTCTAAAAGGATATGGATATGACCTGCTTATAATGTAAGAATAATATTGTAATAATAATAAGTTAATTTTAAAGGAAAACAAAAAATTCATCCAAATAATTTGCCTACGGAAATGCTTTGCTAAACCATTCTAGAAATTGTTTAAAATTGGTACTAATTTCTTCTACATAAGTAATAGCTTGAAGTCATTGAATTTTCCTCATGGCTACTTTAAAATCTTGTTGCTCATTCATTACCAGCCTAAATGTAATCATCAATAGTTTAAATTATTAAACATTTCGGAAAGTGGAGAGAGAAGGCGAGAAAGCATTATACCTGACAGTCAACTAGGTCAGATATGTGACAGACAGACAGACTCTTCAATATAATGCCTTTATTGAGCTCTTCTCAGCAATCAGAGAAATTTCTGAAGCATCAGGCTCGCTGAACTTCAGAATGCCAAAAAAACCAAGCAAATAAATTCTAAAATGTGGAAACAGGAGTGGCAAGCTCTCCAGTAAAATTCTGTTCTTCAGTGGATAAACAATCACTCTCAGAGAAGAAAGCAGCAAGAAGACTGATAAAATACATTTGTCCAAATTCCAAATTTCTCTTCTTGTAAATTTCTTCTCAGGTAAGTTGTAATTTCCCCCTTTATTTCCTCCTATAGGAAATGGGTGTGATATTTAATCAACATGGAGAATCCTGGAAGACACCTGTAACTGTGTCTTTTAGTCATGGGTTAGCCCTGACTGACCCACACACTCGGATCTCATCATAAGCACATTGATCATTAAAAGATAGTTAAAAACACTCAGGGTTGTTTGGTTTGTTTTTTTTTCCTTGTGTTTTTGTTGTTTGGGGTTTGTTTTTTTTTTCTTTTCTTTTTTTAATTTAATTCCCCATTCTGATAATAAGTCCATTCATCTTGATACTTCATATTTCCCCATCACGGTCTTTGCTACTTCGGCTCTGTGCTGCCAGCAATGTAATGTCTGCTAGGACAGGTTGTTGCAGTGCCTACTGCCCATATCTCTCCTGCAATAGGGAACATTAACTTACAGGAGCAGCTTTTAAATCAGACATGCTCAGCCCCCTTGTGGTACATCCCAATGTGGCCAGGTTTTTACAAAGTTTGGCATGTCTCTGAAATGTCTTATAAAAGTCTTTGAGTAACAGGAGCTCTACATTTAAGCAATGAGCAAATTTTCATGTTCTATCAATGACTCCAACAGTAGGAGAGATTGTATATTTTACCTTCTGAAACCAGCAGGATTAGTAGAAGTCTTCATAGGTTTTATTTCTTGAATTTAAGTGTCTTTTCCATTTATCGTCCACAAGTTTTGCCACTTTCTTACTTAATTTTTACTTACTCTCTTCCTAATAAATATCCCTCTGTTTGACAAAAACAATATTCTTCTCTTTACTAAACTTTTCTATTTTATTGTCCTTATCTTCTTTTTGTAAACATTAGATGACTCAGTACCTTTCTGTTTGACTTGTTTCATTTGAAGTTTGATATAATCTGTTTAAAGCAAAAGGAAATTCTTCATCAGACTTTCAATGGTTTCTGGATCAATAAAAAAGGGATAATTAATTATTCAATTGAAGAATCATGGAATCCTAGGATGGATTGGGTTAGAAGGGACATTAAAAGATCATCAAGTTCCAAACCCCCTGCCATGGGCGGGGACATCTCCCTCTAGACCAGGTTGCTCAAAGCCCCATCCAGCCTGGCCTTGAACACTTCCAGGGATGAGTCATTCACAACTTCTCTGGACAATCTGCTCCAGACTCACTACCCTCACAGTAAAGAATTTCTTCCTAGTATCTAATCTAAATCTCCCCTCTTTCCATTTAAAACCATTACCCCTCATCCTATCCCAACATTCCCTGATGAAGGGTCCCTCCCCATCCTTCCTATACGTCCCCTTTAGGTACTGGAAGGCTGATATATGTCTCTCTGGAACCGTCTTCTCCTCAGGCTGAACAATCCCAACTCTCTCAGCCTGTCTTCATAGGAGAGGTGCTCCATCCCTCTGACCATCTTTGTGGCCCTCCTCTGGACCTGTTCCAACAGGTCCATGTGCTTCTCAAGTTGTGCACTCCAGAGCTAGACACAGTACTGCAGGTGTGGTCTCACCAGAGCAGAGTAGAAAGGTAGGTAGTAGTAGGTCCCTGCTACTGGGACGTGCTGGCATCACTTTTTTTGATGCAGGACAGGATACAATTGGCTTTCTGGGCTGCAAGCACACATTGCCAGCCCACATTGAACTTCTTCTCCTGAGGGATGTTCTCAATCAGTTCACCACCCAGCCTGTATTTGTTCTTGGGATTGCACTGACCCCCATGCAGGACTTTGCATCTCGCCTGGTTGAACTTCATGAGTTTTGCACAGGCCCACCTCTCAAGCCTGTCCAGGCCCCTTTGGATGGCATCCTTTCCCTCCAGCATGTTGACTGCTCCACAGAGTTTAGTGTCATGAGAAAACTTGCCGAGGGTGCACTCAATCCCACTGTCCATGTCACCAACAAAGACGTTAAATAGCACTGGTCCCAGTACTAACCCATGAGGTCTCCACTTGGACATCGAGCTGTTGACTGAAACTGTTTGAATGTGACCATCCAGCCAATTCCTTATTCAGTGAGTGATCCATCCATCAAATCCATGTCTCTTCAATTTAGAGACAAGGATGTCACATGAGACACTGTCAAATACTTTGCACAAATCCAGATAGATGATGTCAGTTGCTCTTCCTTTATCCACCACTGCTGTAATGCCATCATAGAAAGCCACCAAATTTGTAAGGCATGATTTGCCCTTAGTGAAGCCATGTTGGCTGTCACCAATCACCTCCTTATTTTCCATGTACCTTAGCATATTTTCCAGGAGGATCTGCTCCAAGATCTTGCCAGGTACAAAGGTGAGACTGACCAGCCTGTAGTTGCCCAGGTCTTCCTTTTTTCCTTTTTTTAAAAATAGGTGCTACGTTTCCCCTTTTCCAGTCACCGGGAACTTCATTGGACTACCACGACTTCTCAAATATGATGGATAGTTGCTTGGGAACCTCATCCACCAGTTCCCTCAGGACCCGTGGATGTATTTCATTGGGTCCCATGGATTTGTATACTGTCAGGTCCTTTAGACGGTCTCAAACCTGATTTCTCCCTACCGTGGGCAGCAGTTATTCATTCTCCCAGTCCCTGACTTTGCCTGCGACCTGGGTGGTGTGGCTAGAGCCCTTGCCGGTGAAGTCTGAAGCAAAAAAGTCATTAAGTACCTCTGCCTTCTCCATATCCAGGGTGACCAGGTCTCCCATTTCCTTCCAGAGAGGGCCCCATTTTCCCTATTCTTCCTTTTATCACTGAAATACCTGTAGAAGCCTTTCTAAAGGTGCCCTTGATGTCCCTGGCCAGATTTGATTCTATCACGACTTTAGCTTTCTCAACCTGATCCCTGGCAGCTCAGACAATTTCTGTGTTTCCCCCCCCAGGCTACCTGTCCTTGCTTCCACCTTCTGTAGGCTTCTTTTTTGTGTTTGAATTTGTCCAAGAGCTCCTTGTTCATCCATGCAGGTTTCCCAGTGTTTTTGCCTGAATTCCTCTTTGTTGGGATTAATTACATCATTGGAATATTGTGTGCAATAGTGACTGAGTGGTGTTGTTCAGTAAGGTAACTAAAATCCCTTTTATATTGATAGATTTTGAGTAAAGTTTCCAGTTTAAAATACCCTATTTAAAATTTGAAACTGTTTTTGCAAATACAATTGCTCTAATTTTATACTCAGAAATATATACTTTTAAAAGCTTCTTCTCTCCGTATGCGGAAGATACAGATGAGAGGGAAATGTGGGGCCAGTTACCCTGAAAATACCTAAATATAGTAATTTACAGTTTTCAAAAAATGCAAAAACCAAAATATAAAAATAACGAAATGCCATTTAAACTTCAGATGACATTTTCATTTTTTCCTTGTTTTGGAGCCACAGTAAATATCGATAGACTTCTATATACTTACATGATCCACAGCAGAGGATCACAGAGGTGATTCTGCCACTTTACTCTGCTCTGGTGAGACCTCACCTGGAGTACCGTGTGCAGGTCTGGAGCCCTCAATATAGGAAGGACATGGACCTGATGGAGCAGGTCCAGAGGTCCACTAAAATGATCAGGAGGACGGAGCACCTCTACTACGAGGACAGGCTGAGGGAGCTGGGGTTGTTCAGCCTGGAGAAGAGGAGGCTCCAGGGGGACCTAATAGCAGCCTTCCAGTACCTGAGGGGGGGCCTAACAGGAAGGCTGGGGAGATTCTGTTTACAAATCGGGACGAGGGGCAATGGCTTTAAGTTGGGAAAGGGCAGATTTAGATTGGAGATTAAGAATAAGTTCTTTACTATGAGGGTGGTGGAACACTGGAACAGGTTGCCCAGGGAGGTTGTTGAGGCCCCTTCCCTGGAGACATTCAAGGTGAGGCTCAACGAGGCCCTGGGCAACCTTTTGTAGTTGGGGGTATCTCTGCCGACTGCGGGGAGGTCGAACTAGATGACCTTTGGATGTCCCTTCCGGCCTGGACCATTCTGTGATTCTATGATTGATTCTATGATTTAGAAGGATTATAATACTGTGCCCATTGACCCTTTCACATGGCTTTTTATTGCAACTCATTAAATTCTTGATTCTGGAATGCTTCTTTAAACAAAGTAACTGAGACTCTGTAACTGCAAAGAATCTCATACCAGAGAGTGATCAAATCAAAACTTCCTACAGATAAGGATTTCCCACTAGCCCCCAGAAGTCCAATATTCAATATTAAATTTTCAATTATTTTTAAGAAAAAATTCCAGTTTTTTCAAATTTTCCAACTTTTTTTTTTTTAAAGCTATCTTAGATACCTTTTTGGGATCTAGTTATGGATTCCTGGGAAAATTAGAACAAAATATTCCAAATTGCCAAAGATTTGCCTTCTGGAAAACAAGGGGCTTAAATACCATTCATACAAACATTTAAACTGCCAGAGATCTTAAAATGGGAGTAACTTTAAAAAAATTATGGACCTGACAAGGCTTTTGAAGCTTCTCTGTCACTGTCCACTGATCTTCAGATAAATAAGAACCCAGAACTGTTTTAACACTGAACTCAGTGAACCCTTACTGCATTCCTTACTACATTTAAATGAAGTTGCTTATGGTCAATGATTCTGTCCTTACTCTTTTCCATTTTTCACTCCAGTCTTGCTTTTTAGTTAGCTGCAAATTAAGGATGCCTTGCTCTGTGGTTAGAAACTTTTCTTTTTGCATAATAAGGTGGCTTGTCTGTTATTTAGCAGTTGCCTACGATGATATACAAATGTATAAACTGCTCAACAACTGCAAAGTCAATTTTCAACAGTTAAAGCTATATTCACAATGTGAGAGACTCACTACATAAACTTCCCCCTGGAGTACACTGTCTTTGTCAAGTGCCATGGGAATTATTCCAGAAACATTTATTTCTCTTACTTCTGTTGGTTTCTTATTCTGCTTACTCCATTAATCAAAACTGTCTCGCTATAGTCACATATTTTCCCCCCTTATTTGTCATAGCCTATCAATGATCTTATACACATAGATGACCAGCAAAGAGGAGGGGAGGGAAACAATCGCCTCAAATCCGTGTACATTATCTAACACAGAATAAGTCCTGATCTGGGTCTTTTGCAAAGCAACAAAGTATGCATTTGTCTTAGAAATAAAACAAACAAAAAAATCCCAGTATTATTTTTGTCTGTTTTAATGTTTTGTTCTTCAAGATTTATGCAGGGTTTTATTACACCACTATCAACACGGACAGTATTTTTCATCATCCCAAGCTCCCTATGAGAAAATATTCATATATATTTTCATTTTAAATTATTTTTTTGTCTGTCACTGGATAAATATTAAAGCCTGATTTCTGACTTCCAGGTATAGGAGATTTCCTTTCTTCTTTTTCTTTTCCTAGTTTTTCATAATTGTTTCCACCTAGTTGTATTCTCCAGGCGTTGTGTGGTAACAAAAAAACCCCAACAAACTTTTCTCCACTCTTACATCAGGTGGCTTCTATTTTCATTATTTTCATATTTATCTGACATAGACTATCTGACCTATTCTTGCCTTTTTGCCTATTACTTATTTATCTCAGTCCATTCTATACCACAGCTCAGAGCTGGAATGGAAGGCAAGTTTTTCCAAGACAAACATGTCTGTTATAAAATTCAGCACAGGCAACTGATTTGTTCATGCCAGATTAGCATAATATAAACATACTTGATAGATGGCATTTAGTTTTATGTAAAATAAATAACATGAATAGTTTATCTATGTTTTCCCACAATAAAGTATGCTTGATAATCCCTCTGCCTCAGAGCTGTTGATTTTAGAAATATATTGGTAAACTGACTGCATCTCAAAATATACACTTTTGCATATAGCACAGGATATATATGCAGATCAAAAACTTTAAAAAACCTCCCATCTTCTGGAAAATATTGCACTCAAATGCATAAAAAATGTGGCTCCATGAGGTCATTTATGCATTACATGCTTTTCTTCAAATGAAGATTTAATTATATATTTCTGTATATTTCAATATGATTCCATCTGAGATCTTTGCGTCATCCCAAGTCGACTATCTTCATATATTCATCTTCAACATTACGAAGAAAAACTGTCTAATAAAAAGCTAGAAGTTATAAAATAAGCATAATGCTGTCAGGCTTCAAGGTACATCAACTAATAACAATAAAAACAAATCATAGTGGTAATTCTTTCATCACACCATATAATTCAGTTGCCTTTGCAGATACTAAAATTATTTTTAATCTCAGTGGAATTCAGCTCAGTATCACACACCATTTTCTAGCTTTAAAAGAAAAAGATCTAATATCAACAAAACCAAGTAATCTTAAGGAAGTCCAAAGAAATGGTAAGTGGGTTTATTATAACTCTTAAAGTTTACCTTAAAGACCATAAAGCTATGATCAGCCATTAGGAAGAACCTGTCAGCAACTGAAAATGGATATATTTAATAGGAGGTTTTGTTTATACCCTTCCTAGCTCCAAACACTATGTCCGTTTCAACAGTTTACAAAAGAAGTCAGTCAAGTTTAACACCACCGCAATGTTCTCTTTCTTACTAGCACCTGTATGGTTGGGCTAATGAAAACAAGTTTATTTAATGCTACATCAGTACAGGTACCAAAACCTGATCATCTAGAAAAAAATGTGATTTCACATGGTACCTCTAAAAATGACAACCAAACCTAACAAAATTATTTCTTATGGAAAACTTTCCCTCACTGAAGAGCAGTGGTTTATCCAAAGCTTGCCAGCAATATTCACTTTTCAGTATAGCCAAATCTTATCACTTTGTTCATAAATTATTCTATACCACCCTTGGTTACTCAGCTATATAATTTAATTAAACCACGTCCATTTCCACAGATTATTTTACATAAAAAATTACCTAGCTAGCTTACCACATACCAATCACTATCTCCCCAGCAGGACGGGGGAGAGAATCAGAATGGCAAAAGTGAGAAACTCATGTGTCAAGATAAAAACAGTTTAACAAGTGAAAGGAGATAAACAAACAAGCAAACAAATGACGTGAAAGTAATCACTCACCATCAGCAGACCAATACCTAGCCAGAATCTGAGCAAAAATTGGAAAAATTGACTGCTGAGCATGAAGTTGTATGGTATGGAATATCCTTTTCGTCAGCTTGGGTCAGTTGTCCCAGCTGTGCCCCTTCCCAACTCTTGTGCACCCTTAGCCTACTCACTGACTGGGCACAGTAGGAAAAAGAGAAGGCCTTGTTGTTCCATAAGAACCGCTAAGTAAAAGTCAAAATATTTCTATCATCAACACTGTTTTGGCCACAAAACTAAAACACAGCATCATATGGGCTGCTACGAAAAAAGGTAACTACATCCCAGCCAAACCCAGTACACTTCCCATTTAAAATGATCAGGTATGCATTTTTTTTGCATCACAGTGGCATAATCTGCACCTAACCAAAGAATAACGCTCAGATGTATACTCCTGATTCTGCAGTGAAACTTCTCATGTCATCAGATGGTTAAAGAAACCTGGGTTGGTTTTTTTTTGTCTAAATATGGAAGCACTGTCATGAGAAAATGACTTTATTTGTCATAACATTGCCAGGACATGAGGTCCTATTTGATAACTATTCTGCCAATACGTAATGAGAATAAAAGTGTTAATAACTACAGAAAAAGCTTTTGGATAGACTAAGTAATTATAATTTTTTTTTCTGGGAAAATCTTTGTTTCACTCATTTTTAAATGCATTTTAAACTATATGTGTATTCAGAGCATTCTTAATCTTATATGGAAATTTTGCATTAAATTTAAAGAGACTTTTACATCTGGAAGAATCCTAGTGTTTTAGTTTGTTGTCTTTTTACTTCTTATTTAAAATTCTAGATGTTATCCATTCATTTCTAATCTCTGGAAAATCTAGTAAATTTCTCCACATTCAAAAATGTTTTTAAAAATCAATTTGGCATAATTATTTATGTTCATAATTAGTTTTTAATAAGTTGATAAACAGTCATCTTAAAGTCATTAGTAAAATGAATAATCCTCAAAAGAAGTATGTGCATATAAAAGTCACAATGGCATAGCACTTCATTAAAGGACTGGAAAACTGAAATTTAGGTAATGATCAAAGAGTATCTTCATCAGGCTTTGTTTTATGGACACAGCTTGAATACAGTTGGTGGAAAAAGGGAGAAGGGAGAATAAATGTCAAGACCAAGGTTAAAGCATAAATTACACTAAAGACGAGTTTAAATTAATTTGGCCTCTTATCTTGGTTGTTTGGAGCAGAGACTAGGAAGGATGTAATTGCACTGGAGACAATGAAGTGCAGAAATGAAATACTGGGTCACAGACATTTATGTTGTGAGGAAAAGTTAGGGGATACAGTATTACTGTGATTGAAAAATTAAAGGGACTTGGAGGTTACGTCTGAGAAGTAATTTGTGATAACCCTTTTTCTGTAGTTTGACTGAAACTAAAAATTTATTGTGATGCAAGTATTGTTTAGCCTACTACAGAGACAGGAATTAGGATCCCCTAATTCACACCTTTTAGCAAGAGACAACTGTGAGTGTGAATGTCTACAAGCATGATTATGCAGAGACATTATCTGTAACATACAGTCTACCACTGACACTTAAAGGAGTATTTCAGTTTATCTCACCAACTGACTAGATTGCCACCAGCTCATTCGCATTCCTACAGGAAGATAACTGCTGGCTTTGAACCTAGCCTAGCATGAAAAAACAAGCTTCCAGATAAAGAAAAGATTGAAGGGTGGAGATGAAGTCCCCACATTTTCAAGGCTTGGAATTTTAGGTATTGAGTATGGAGTGAAATCACAGGATCACTGAAAAATATAGGTTAGAAGGAACATTTACAACTAGGCATCCACTTAAAGGAAGCATAAACCCTTAAATAAGGCTGTTCACAACTTCTCCAGTCAAGTTTTAAAGATCTCCAGGGATGGAGCTTCCACACTTTCTCTGTTCTGGTACTTAACACTTGTCATTGCAGTTAAGCATTCAGCTTTCTAATGTGCAGTTTGGATTTACCTTGTTGAAACTAGCCTTTTGCCTTTTGTCTTTATGCTTTATGCCTCTGAGAAGGGTCTGACTTCATCTTCTACACAATCTTCCTTTCTTGTAGTAAAAGAGTGCAATTACATTTCCTCCTTATCCCCTTCCCCCTTAAGTCCTTTCTTCTCCAGTGGCAAAGCTCCCAGCCTCTGCCATGACTGGAATTCCTGTTCTCCCCTGCCTGAAGGCAGCCTCTGGCTGTTCCCTCCTCTGAGAGTTGTGGGGTTTTGTTGCCTCTACCTGCAGACTCTCTGCACTTCCTGCAGACCTTCTGTTCTAAGTCTCTGGAATTATAGAGTCTGGACACCTCCTCTCAGAGCTGCTTCCCTTCTTCATCTCCTTGTGCTCATGGGCAATTGGCTCTAGGGAATACTGCTTGAACTGGGGCGTTGGACTGCATGGCCTCCAGAAGTCCCTTCCAACCTCAATCATTCTGTGATACACCTGGCAACTCAGGGCCTCAAACAAAGCCCCGTGCCCACAGATGGGGCCACTGTCAAGTTCAGGCCTAGTACTGGGATGGAGCAGCAGGCTCTCCCTTGAGGCAGCTATAGATCTGGATGTCAACACACTCCTTCAGTAGAGTCAGACTCCAGTGTTTTTCTTTCGGTGCCCAATTATGATTTACTCACCTTGTGAATGCCAGGTTCTTTCATCCATCATGCACTTCGAAATGAATCCTAGTCTGCTCTTTTCCCACAAGACTTCCCACAGAGCAGACAAATCCTAGCTAGTGAACTGGCTGTTACACTAGTTAAGAGTGTGCTCCCTAAAAATGGTGATGGGCAAGTTCTTTGTTACTATATTCTTCATCTACTGTGGTTTTTGCTTGTTTTCCTCTACCTACAGTGAAATTCATGTTGACTTTCTTAAGTAAGAAGTGTTGTATTTGACTGTATCTTCAGAATTTGCATCCTTTCCTAGAAGATTGCTTTACTAATTTTTTTTAGGATACCTGAGTATGTTTACAGCTATGCATTATAGAATTGGTCAAAAGCTGTAACTTATAGTGTAAAATTTTTAATACTGATGGAGAGGAACCTTCAAAATACAATACTGCTGATGTAAATTTATTTTTTACTTCTGTTAAATAGAATGACTTCCTTTCAGATCTATTGTTTTGACTTTTATTTGGAGTTGAAATAAATTGAAATAGAAGTAAAGTTGAAACAGTACTATTGCATTAAAATAAGTTTCAAACTTCTCAAAAACAAATGCTTTAACCTACCAGAGTTGAGCACGTCAAAATTTTCAACTGACAATCTATATAAATGCATACCAGATCAGTGTTTGCAGCAGAAAATAGAAGTGCTGGAAAAAGTGCAGTTGGCTTTAATTGTTTTCTTTAAATTCTTAATGGACCCAATTTTTGTTACCACAAGTTTATAGTTCATTTGCATCCTTCAATATTTACAATTACTCACAAAAATATTTTTTTTATTTTTTAATTATTTACAAGCTACTATACAGTTATATCATCACACTATATTGGTAAATAAGGCATTTTTTACTTCCTACCAGTGCTTTCCTCTTTCCAAAGTAAAATTTATTACTTCATATGTATGGCTCCCATACATCCCTAATCTTTATTATGCTAGTATTGCCTTATGGATGCTAATTCCTAGGAATCCTCCTCAATTTAGGTATAAAAAAATTTCAGAAACTTTACTTTCAGTTGAGAATCAACAGTTTTCTAAGTTTTTCTGCTAATCCTTACTAAAACTCGTGCCTCTGAATATCTCCCAATAATTTAAAAAGCAATTTAAAAAGTGCACAAAACCCCAAAACAAACCTTCAATGAATTTCAAAACCTTTTAACTAGTAGAAATGTGTTTTTAAAGAAAGGTGAGCTAATATGACATTAGGCATAGTCACTGTGCTTGTGCTATGTCACCTGGGATTAATTTCTATAATAAGCGAGCATGCAAGCTTGTTAAACACTTGTGTGCATTGAGAACTTTGTTATCAATTCGTCAGGTAACTAGATAATCTGGCTTGTTAATGTGCAATGAACAAAATATCTTAGAACAACCAATAAGGGAGCATTCCACTGAAGACTACCATGTTAGTACTGTACAATGTCAAAATCATTACAGAAGCAGACTGTTTTGGTTTTGTTTTCATCAAGTACTAAATATAAACGGAAAAGAAGACAGAATCCTGTACTTCTGTCTTCTTGGAGGACATGAGGGTGACTTAACAGCTATAAAGTCAGCAGTTGATGTTGGGGTATCAACACAAGAGATATGTGTTCAGCCAGTAGTTCTTGCTGGGGCGTGTAGTAGAAGAAAAGTAACCTCCTACAGCACAGCCACACTGAAATACTGTGAATATATACGGCTGACACTTCTGCTTCAAACCAACCCACAAACTGCTAGGTAGTACTTTCCTGCAAGGCATCATATGGGGAGACTAAAACATTTCTAAAAGCTCACGAGGGAGGAATACAAAACCAGCTCTAAATATAGGCCACATTTTCATATGGTTATGAAGCTGGAGTTAGGCAAAAGGAAGGTGGGGTTGGTGGGGAGAAGATGCGATTTTCGGGGTTGTGACAGTGACTGTGTCTGTAATGTGTTTCTGTCGAGGTTTAATCAGTAGTGCATAGTAGTTATCTGCATAGGTGTTTTCACATTGAGTTTTAAAATAGCTTAGGAAGTTTATGCACAATTTAGCAATTGATTATCTGGGGATCTAAAAGAGCAGCATGATGCCAACAAGCAGGAATAACTACTACTGTGCAGTCAGCAACCTCAGTGGCAGTACACTATCGTTCTGTCCCTCAGCAGCAGAGACTAAATCTGTACTGTGCCCTGCTGTAATCAGCAAATGACCCAAGCACCTTAGAGGGGGTCATAGCCTCATTTCTTTGGAGATTGCTTCTCTTCCTCGAAACACAGAAATGCAGTTGATCACTGCTGAAAATAACAGAGAATTTAAAATACATCAAAATTAAAAACTCTCTGTATGTGTGCATGCTAAATGACTGTGATTATCCTGAGCAGATTCAGCCTACTGAATCATGTCCAGTTTGCAGTTACCTTTACCTCTCCTTCCATAGTAGTTCTTTTCTTTCTGATCTGCACACAGATTATCTTGATTTTTTGATTCACTGCATTAAGTGAAAAACTTCAATAACATAAAGAGACCATAAAATAGAGACAAATTTCTTTTGCTTTGAACCACTGCATCACACAGTATATGGGTCTGGTGAATATCAAGCTGGAGAGGAAATCATCTTCCAATCTGCCCCAAACTTTTGGTCTGGACTGAGACCAAATGACCACTTCTCAAAATTTTTCACTGCACACCAAAGCACAAGCATTGACCATCTGGTTCTTATCATTGTGTGTACTTCCTCTTCTTTCTCTGTTGCAGTTTTAGGAGAAACACTTTCCAGAACATAGTATCCGCAGAAAAAGTCAGAACCTAGGAACCTTTTCCTGTAACTGAGATTTCGTATCTATATCTCCATCTCAAGAATTTAGTTCACAACAGTCTGATCATAGGCAATTTTATAAAGCAGAAGAGGACAAAACCAAGAGACTGTGAAATTTCTAGTAAATCACCTGTTGCAAAAAGAAAACAAAACTGAGAGAGTTGGGATTGTTCAACCTGGAAATGAAAAGGCTTCAGGGAGACCTTATAGCAGCCTTCCAGTACTTAAAAGGGGCCTACAGGAAAGATGGGGACTCTTTATCAGGGGGTGTAGGAGAAGGACAAGGGGTAACGGTTTTAAACCGAAAGAGGGTAGATTTAGATTAAATATTAAGAAGAAATTCTTTACAGTGAGAGTGGTGACATATTTTTACAGGTTTCCAAGAAAAGTTGTGAATACCCATCCCTGGAGGTGTTCAAGTCCAGGTTGGCTGGGGCTTTAATCAACCTGGTCTAGTGGGAGGTGTGCCTGCCCATTGCAGAGGGATTGGAACTAAATCACCTTTAAGGTTGTTTCCAGATCAAACCATTCTATGATTCTGTATCAGATATGAAGATCTTACAAGTAGACCAAAATTTCGTTTTAGGAATCTATCAGCTTTATCTCTGGCTCTGAAATAAAGCTTAGCATACTTGTTTTATAGTCCAAAATTCATGTCATAATAGTTGTACACCTACTTTCAAGCTAATAGTCCAGAGTTCTGAAAAGTAACTTCTTGCTGTGATTACATTTGAATATTTTTGCTGTAGAAAATGAGATAATATATTAAGAATGTTCCTCAGTTCACACTATTGCATTTTAATACATATGCAACACCTTTAATATTTTGAGAGATTTAAGGAAAAATTAAACTATAAAATAACGTGTTATGCCAGATGGTTTGTACGGTGAAGCCCAAAGCAAGCTTCTCCCATTTACCACTGAAATACTTATTCCCTAAACCCCTTGAACTTTTATTAAAAATTTTTCTAAACCTTAGTGCTGTTTATATCTTTTTCTGACTTTGACATCATTAACTTCCTTTCATGATTGTTTGAGCAAGGAGTAAAAAAAAAATAAATGAAAGAGGGAGATAAAGTTCCCAACCTGACAAGAGACGAATTCCACAGTCTCTACATACAGTATTCTGCAATCATATGGTACAATTAACAGAGCCAAGGGCAGAACTAACATCTGTCAAAGCTACAAACCTGATGACTGTAGACTTACAGACAACACACCTGCAGACCTTATCCCCAACTCCATGTCTGAGCTTCCATTTGGAAAAACAGAAACCAGGTGAAGCTGAATACTTTCCAAAGACTTCTACAGGGCACAATACCGTATTGCTAACTCATCCAGATCAGGTCCACTGCTGTGTTTATGTTGCACTGCATTGTTATAAAATACAGTACAGATTTTGAATGTCTGAATAAATGCAGAAATTTAAGAACCTAAGAAAAGCCAAAAGCAACCTGGATAGCACATCATGTATCCAAATATTTGTAGCCCTCGGGACTTGAAAACTGAGTGTGGTGCGGAAATAGGGAGTTTCAGCTCTGGTCTGCTGGGACCAGGGTATTAATGTTCAAGGATATTATGGAGTGTGTTATTATGAAAAATATGTTATAATTTTTTTCTTTTCTGATTATATGTCTCTAGTGGATAAAGAAAAAAGTCAACAATGGGAAAATTCAGAGTTCACAGAGTGAAGATGTAGGATATCTGAGAGGGAACAGTCTAGAAGGTTCCTGGAGTGTGTCAGAGATAACTTCTTGACACAGCTGGTGAGGGAGCCAACTAGGGAAGGAGCACTACTAGATCTGCTGTTTGTAAACAGAGAAGGACTTGTGGGGGATGTAATGGTTGGAGGCCATCTGGGGTACAGCAATCATGAAATGATAAAGTTTTTGATTCTCAGGGAAGCGAGAAGGGGAGTCAGCACGACTGCCGTCATGGACTTCTGGAGGGCAGACTTTGGTCTTTTCAAGAGTCTGCTTGACAGAGTCCCTTAGGAGGCAGCCCTGAAGGGCAAAGGAGCCCAGGAAGGCCGGACGTTTTTCAAGGGGGAAGACTTAAAAGCACAGGAGCAGGCCATCCCTGTGCACACTAAAGCAAGCTGTCCGGGGAAAAGATCGGCCTGGCTGAACAAAGAGATAAGGTCACAGCTCAGGTTAAACCGGAGAGCTTATGGTCTTTGGAAAAAGGGGCAGGCCACTCAGGAAGATTATAAAGGTTTAGTAAAGTTATGCCAGGAAAAGATTAGAAAGGCCAAAGCCCAGCTAGAACTGAACCTAGCCCTGGATGTTAAAAAAAATAAAAAGAATTACTATAAATATATTAATAGCAAGAGAAGCAATCAAGAGAGCCTCCATTCTCTATTGGATATGGGGGGTAACATAGTGACAAAGGATGAGGAGAAGGCTGAGGTACTGAATGCCTTCTTTGCCTCAGTCTTTAGCAGTGGAGTAGGGTGTCCCCAGAATACCCAAACACCTGAACTAGCAGTTAGGGGTGGGGGGCAGAATGAAGCCACTGTAATTCTAAGGGAGATGGTGAGGGACTTGCTCCAAAACCCCGACACAAAGAAGTCTATGGGCCCAGATGGGATTCACCCGAGGCTACTGAGGGAGCTGGCAAAGTGCTTGTGGAGCCACTTTCCATCATTTACCAGCAGTCCTGGTAAACTAGGGAGGTCCCAGCCAATTGGCATCTAGAAAATGTGACGCCCATCCACAAGAAGGGTTGGAAGGATGATCCTGGGAACTACAGGCCTGTCAGTCTGACCTCAGTGCCTGGGAAGGTCATGGAACAGATCATCCTGAGTGCCATTATGCAGTGCATAAAGGACGCCCAGGTGATCAGGCCCAGTCAGCATGGGTTCATGAGGGGCAGGTCCTGCCTGACAAACCCGATCTCCTTCTGTGACAAAGTGACCCGCTTGGTGGATGAAGGAAAGGCTGTGGATGTTATTTACCTAGACTTTAGCAAGGCCTTTGATACAGTGTCCCACGGTATTCTCCTGGAGAAACTGGCTGCCCATGGCTTAGATAGGAATACTCTCCACTGGGTTAAAAACTGGCTGGAGGGCTGGGCCCAGAGAGTGGTGGTGAATGGAGTTAAATCCAGTTGGCGGCCGGTCATGAGTGGTGTCCCACAGGGCTCAGTACTGGGACCAGTTCTGTTTAACATCTTTATCAATGATCTGGACGAGGGGATCGAGTGCACCCTCAGTAAGTTAGCAGAAAACACCAAGTTGGGTTGCAGTGTTGACCTGCTGGAGCGTAGAAAGGCTTTGCAGAGGGGTCTGGACAGGCTGGATCAATGGGCTGAGACCAGCGGGATCAGTTTCAATAAAGCCAAGTGCCAGGTCCTGCACTTGGGTTACAACAACCCCATGCAGCGCTACAGGCTTGGGGAAGAGTGGCTGGAGAGCTGCCTGGCAGAAAAGGACCTGGGGGTGTTGGTCGACTGTCGGCTGAACATAAGCCAGCAGGTGCCCAGGTGGCCAAGAAGGCCAACAGCATCCTAGCCTTTATCAGGAACAGTGAGGCCAGCAGGATTAGGGAAGTGATTGTCCCCCTGTACTCAACACTGGTGAGGCCCCAGCTCGAATACCATGTCCAGTTTTGGGCCCCTTACCACAAAAAGACATTGAGGTGCTGGAGCGGGTCCAGAGAAGGGCAACGAAGCTGGTGAGGGGTCTGGAGCACAAGTCTTATAAGGAGAAGCTAATGGAGCTGGGGTTGTTCAGTCTAGAGAAAAGGAGGCTGATGGGAGACCTTATTGCTCTCTACAACTACCTGAAAGGAGGTTGTAGAGAGGCAGGGGTAGGTCTCTTCTTCCAAGTCACAGGCGATCGGACAAGAGGAAATGGCCTCAAGTTGCACCAGGGGAGGTTCAGGTTGGATATTAGGAAAAATTTCTTCATTGTAAGGGTTATCAAGCATTGGAATGGGCTGCCCAGGGAAGTGGTTGAGGCACCATCCCTGGAGATACTCAAAAGATGAGTTGACATGGTGCTTGGGAATGTGGTTTAGTGTTGGTTTGTTTTTGTTGGTGTGTTTTGTTTTTTTATGGTTGGACTAGATGATCTTAAAGGTCCCTTCCAACCTAGGTGATTCCGTGATTCTGCGATTCTGTGATATATATTCCAGCTCTTTTTAAAATGTGGGGAAAGTAGTGTGCTCCAAAGTCCTGGTCAAAGGATTGTGTGTACCGAGAGAGTCAATGGTGCAGATTTTTCTCTTTGTCCGTTTGCTGAAATATTCTCTCAGTGAAATTCAGAGCGAGAACTCATCTCAACCTGCAGACAGGACAAAGTTGGACTTAGGAGCTGGAGCTCCCAAGCTCCTAAGTTCTACAGTTTAGATACTAGAAGCATGGCTGCCTTCCTTCCCTCCCTTTTTCTTTCTGTCTTTCTTCCCTTCCTTCCTCTCCCCACCTTCCTTCCTCCTTTCCCTTTCCCCTACCCTTTCCTTTCCCTTCCTTTCCATTTTCCTTTCCTTTCCATTTTCCTTCCCTTCCCTTCTCTTCCCTTTCCTTCCCCTTTCCTTTCCCTTTCCTTCTTCTTTCTTTCCTCTTTTTTTCTTCTCCAACGTTATGCTTGACTTGGAGTGGTCAAATGTCATTATTTGTTTTATGAGCTAAATATAAGCAAATGTAAACAAAATAATGTGTCTGAATTGGTAACAGGTTAAATTAAGGTTAAATTAGCAACTCATTTTTATATTTCTTAGCTGTTGCTTATGTACCAGTCCCTTAGCATTTTTCACAGCATGTACAAAAAAAAAAGTAGTGGCCTTTGAAGGTGTCATGGTTTGCGTCAAGTTGGTCAATGACAAGACAACAGATACTCTCCCCCACTTCTCGCTCCAAGGAGAGGAAGAAGAGAGATAAATAGATTTATCTAAGGGAAAAACTTAACTACTTTAATGAAATAGTAATAATAAAATGAAAAGGAAATAATGAAATAGATACAATATATAAGAATATATATACAAAACCATATCAAGTTCCCACGAAGATATCACCAGCAGGCACTGGGGAAGCTCCAGACTGGTCTGAGACAAATGAGAACTGGAGTTTAGAAGTTGCTGATGGAGACCAAAGGTAGATGAACTTACAGGGTCCTTCCTCCTCATTGAAGAACCCTTGAGGAGCAGCCTAAAAAGAGCTGCCAAAGAACAGGAGCCCCTGACCCCCTTTGATCCCTCAGCTTCTATACTGAGCATAGCAGATGGCATGAGATACCCTATTGTTCAGTTTGGGTCATCTGAGCGGTCTATCCCTCCCCATAGGTACAAATCCTCCCTGGGGTAAACAACTAAGTCAGCTGACTCTGATTGCCACAGCACCAAGTAAGAGCAAAAGCCTCTCTCACTGAACAGGAAGTCGGCTGTGCTCCACCCCAAACCAGGACAGAAGGACATGTTGTGCTCAGTGCTTTGCTAACATCAACAGAAATTAAAAATATATGCCGATTCTATTTTTCATAAAATATCCAATAATTTGGAAATGTTTTGGTAGCATGAGGAATCAGTGATGCTGAATTCAAAACTGGTGAAAAAGGTCCATTCAAATTTTTTTATTCCCTTCTGGGGAATGTTTTGCAAATCCATTACCGATACATTTGGGGTTTTTTTTCTGTATATGATATTTACAGCTGTAATTAAGTTTATAGAGCTGCATGTGTCAGAAATGTAATTGCTATTTATCTAGCAATTGTGTTTTCCTTTACTGTATCAGAAATACTTAAATCTGGGGGAGTTTTGCCTGTGATGGGCTAGTTGTTTTACACAGAGATCTCTGTTGTCACTACAAGGCTTTTAGGACCCATCAGTTGATAACTACTCATTCAAACTGAAAAATGACTTCTCATTATCTTGGTTTAAGTAACTTTTGGATCAGTATGCAGTATCAAGATGTACTGAAGCATTTTGTTCTGCTAATTTGGGAAAGGAAATTGTGTACCAAACTTGCACATTTTTACTGTTACATATACTGCAATTATACCTGAATAGTGACAAAAAGCTCCACCTTACAAAAAGCTCCTCTTACTGCTTATGTTATAGCTTCTTTCTGTTTCTCTACTAGTCTCAGCAAGGTATTTTTGGTTTTAATACAGAAAAAATGCATTTGTAACAACCAACATGGAAGTGTGGTCCTAACCTTATTAATAGTGGGTGTGATGTAACTGTCATAGAAAATAGCATAGACAATGCAACACCTCAGGATACATACTACAACTTTCCTTGACCTAGGGGAGCTTTTTCATGGTTTACACTGCACATTTGAAATGTCTTGTTGCAATATTTGCAGCGAAGTTCTTATGCAGTCATGGATATTTTTAGTTGCACTGAATTCAAGGAAGCTACAGCCAGTGAAGCATTGTCCTAGATGCATCAAGAAGAAGCTCAGAAAATCTGTTACGTTACATCTTTACTAATAATACTAACTTTACTATTACTAATGGCTGGTTAATCTGATATGAGGCAAGGGATTCTAAGAATTAGCATGCAAGGAAAATTTATTGCATTACATTGTTCATTTGCTTTAGTAAAGCCTTTGACACCGCTTCCCATAGCGTTCACCTGGAGTAACTGACTGCTCTTGGCTTGGACGGGTGTACTCTTGACCAGGTAAAAAACTGGCTGGATGACTGGGCCCAAAGAGTGGTGGTGAATGGAGTTAAATCCAGCTGGTGGACAGTCACAAATGGTGTTCCCAAGAACTAAGTACTGGGGTCAGTTCTGTTTAATATCTTTGTAAATTATCTGAATGAGGGGATTGAGGGAACTCTCAGTAAGTTTTTAGACGACACCAAGTTGGGCGAGAGTGTTGGTCTGCTTGAGGGTAGGAAGGCTCAACAGAGGGATCTGGACAGGCTGGATCAATGGCCAAGTGCTGGCTCCTGCACTTGGGTTACAACAACTCCATGCAGCGCTACAGGCTTGGGGAAGAGTGGCTGGAGAACTGCCTGGCAGAAAAAGACCTGGGAGTGTTGGTCCATAGCCAGCTCAATATGAGCCAACAGTGTGCCCAGGTGGCCAAGAAGGCCAACATCATCCTGGCCTGTATCAGGAACAGTGAGGCCAGCAGGATTAGGGAAGTGATTGTCCCCCTGTACTCAACACTGGTGAGGCCCCAGCTCGAATACTGTGTCCAGCTTTGGGTCTCTCACTACAAGAAAGATACCAAGGTGCTGGAGCATGCTCAAAGAAGAGCAGTGAAGCTGGTGAAGGGTCTAGAGAACAAGTTTTATGAGGAGCGACTGAGGGAATCAGGGTTGTTCAGCTGGAGAAAGGGAGGCTGAGGGAGACTGTATCACTGTTTGCAACTACCTAAAAGGAGGTAGTAGTGAGGTGGGTGTTGATCTTTTCTCCCAAGTAACAAGCAATAGGAGGGGAGGAAATGGTATCAAGTTGCATCAGGAGAGGTTTAGTTTGGATATTAGGACAAATTTCTTCACTGAAAGGGTCCTCAAGCACTGGAACAGGCTGCCTGAGGAAGGGGTTGAGTCACCGTTGCTGGAGGTATTTAAAAGATGTTTGGACATGGTGCTTAGGGGCACGGTTTAGTGGTGGGTTTTCAATGTTAGGTTTGTGGTTGGACTTGATGATCTCAAAGGTCTTTTCCAACATAAGCAATTCTATGATTCTATTTATTTGGTGAGTATAGTTTTGCTTTATTGCTTTATGATTATTCATAATAACCTATAAGTGGTTAGTAGTATATTTTGAAAAATAATGAAGTGTTAATAACATAAAAGTACAGTACCACATCTTGCCATTAGATCTTTATTAGGAAGATACTTCATTTTCGATGTTAAAAAACTCACAGCTTTCTGAAATACAAAATAAACCTTTTTTTGACAACTATGTAAACCTTGTCTTTTATTTGGCCATGTTATGCTTCTTAGAAGGTGCATATCTAGGCAGTATGATTACTCCTTTGTCATGTCTTAGCTAGTGCAAAGAGGACCAAATGGAATTTCATTGGAGGGAGAAGCAGACTGGTTTATGTCTGGAAGCAAATGAGCACACTCAGCTGGAAGGAAGCTTCTGAAGTGTATTGTGCAGCAATGACCTTTCAAACCACATCTGGCAGAAGACAGAGAATCCTAATTTCTGTCTCTCAGGAGAGCTCTCCAATATGAGACAATAATGGCAGCATTCATTTTGCCTTATTTATACATACAGACATTAGCTATTAAAGTCTAAACAGGTCACGCTAACCTATCTTACAGTCAATGGAAAAAGAAAAAAAAGAAACCAAAACAAAACCTGTCTGAAGAAAGGCATTGAAATAAGTCAATTACTTTTCCTGCCAAATCTGTCCCTTTGAGTGCATTTCCAAACAAAGAAGTTTAAAATGATTAGGAATTGCTATGGTAGCTGAAGTTAGCAGATACATATTCCATTTTCTGCTGTGGAAGTCAAAATGGAGGGGGAAATCCTGGATTGTAACGCATGCTCTCAAATGTTATTCCTAACGTTAATGTTAAAAGCCTGATCCCATGTTAAAGAAACTGGTTGAAAATTTTAGAGTGCTCCCTTCCATGTGAGAACTTTAACGTGTGAACTACTATATGTTTTAGCATTGCTGAGGCCACACCTGGAGTACTGTGTCCAGACCTGGGCTCCCCAGTACAATATGGGCATGGACATACTGGAGAGAGTCCAAGAAAGGGCCACACAGGTGATGAATGGGCTGGAGCACCTTTCCTATGAGGAAAGGCTGGGAGAGCTGAAACTGTTCAGCCTGAAGAAGGAGATTACTTCAGGGGCAGTTCATTGGTGTAAATAAATACCTGAAGGGAAGGTGCAAAGAGGGCTTAGCCAAGCTCTTCTCAGTGGTGCCCAGTGACAGGAAAAGAAGTGATGGGTACAAACTGAAACACAAGAAGTTCTGTCCAAACATCAAGAAATACTTTTTAACTGTGAGAGTGACTGGGCACTGGCACAAATTGCCCAGAGAGGCTGTGGAGTCTCCATCCTTGGAGATATTCAAAAGCTGTCGGGACATGGTCCTGGCCAACTGGATCTAGGTGGCGCTGCACGAGCAGAGGGATTAGTTTAGGTGACCTCCAGAGGTCCCTTCCGGCCTCAAACATTCTGTGATTCTGTGATATGAAAGGCAGGTCTTGACAAAAAAAACGTTTCATACTTTGTACGAAAAAGCAAATTATAACTCCATTTTATGAGGAATGTAATGTAATCCCTCTATATGAGTTAGAAGTGTGCAGAGCACGTAAGCATCGCTTTGGGGAGATTGCCAAGACTGTCCTGGAAATGGTCGTAGATACTGGTGTGATTAGAAATCTAGAAATTATTTTGGGCCGTACAGTAATGTTTGCCAAGCCAGATTTGGAGTGTCGGGGTGGGAATAGAGGTGTGGTCAGAACACAAGTTAGGCTATATCTTGTGTTTGTGAGTTTTTGTATAAAATCAAGCAACCAATAGCTTTTGGAATAACAGTGGAAATAAGTCTAGAGCTTGGTAACGATTGCTTAGCAATTTACTAAATATAGGACAAAGTTGTAGCTAAGTAGTGAAAAAGCCCTACAAAGTGTGAAGTTTCTCCTCTCAGGAGAAATTGATTAGAGGTTTTCTGTGGTTTTCATAAGCTTTTTGTTTTGTTTTGTTTTTAAAGTGCACTTTACATTGTTCAGGACACCTATCTCTAAATTCATATCACCCAGGTTTAGAAATGTAATTGACTTGTCTAAGCTTACAGTGGAGTTGCCGTAGGTTCCTGTTCTGTAGTTTGTATTCCCAGTTACATCTTCCATGTCAACACTTTGTTCTGAGTTAGATCGACCTTAGTGAAGTTGATAGATGCAATGTCTCTCATTCAGCTAAAGTGTAAAAAACCACATCCACCCTGTCTACATCCTTTATAGAATAGACAGTTGTAACACTAAGGTCTTCTGTCTGTAAAAAGATACACACAGGGCTGGAGTAAGAGTTATCTGTGTTTTTCTATGCCTTGCTAAAAAGAGAGGGTTACTGTGATGTGGTGATAAACCTAGGAGTGGCTGGACTAAAGCCCAGTGTGTGAGAAAGAAATAGATAGTTGCAATTAAAAAACTGAGAGGGTGTCGTGGTTTCAGCCGAAATCACTGCAACCGCACCGACAGATGGCCCTTCCCCC
>JAOXNO010000001.1:170067779-170097124 GCA_028565335.1 Limnodromus scolopaceus
ACAAACAATGGCCTTATCATCCTGAGAACGAGCAGTTTTCTCCACAATATGCCGTTAATTTCAGAGAGTTAGAGGAGGCCTAATTAAAATGTAAAATTACAGAACACAAAATTGGTTCGGTTTTACCTCAAACCGGGACAGAGGAAAACAATATACAGAGATACACAGACAAAAAAATACTGTTTTCAGTGTCATTTCACACACATGGGAGGCGCACCAAGGTGGAGGAATTCCTTGTCTTAGTGACAGAGCTCTGGAAGGAGGTGCATAGGAGTGCAAGAGACACTCAGGGAGTGCAAGAGGGACTACTGGAATTGCACCCTACCTTCCCTGGGACAGGCCCAACAATAGGACAAGACACTTGATATAGAGGATTCCTTATCCTCTCTCCACCTGGCTGAACAGTGATTTAAGAGACAGGGGGCAATGGCAACAAGTTCCTGCCTGGCACAGCAGTCACATCTCCTCTGTGACTACCCCAACTTTCCAGATGCCCTTGCATAATAGGTACAACATATGGAACTGAACAATAATGAGGATGATGGTTCGTCTAGCTTGGAAGTGTCACTGAGATTAAGTCAGCCTATGCACTGCATGAAAACTGTTTCTCTCAAGAGAAAAAAATACATTAGTGTCATTGGAAGCTCCCTTCTGAAGGGAACAGAAGGTCCAGAATGCAGACTGGACCAACTTCTTAGGGAAGCCTGCTGTCTCTCTGGAATTCGGGTTAAAGATGTGAAGACAAAGCTTCCTGCCCTGGTGCAGCCTTCAGACTATTATCCATTATTGATTTTTCAGGTAGGCAGCAATGAAGTTGCAACAGGAAGTCAGAGGGCAATCAAGAGAAACTTCAGGGCCTTAGGATGACTGGTTAAGTGTTCTCCTCTATTGTTCCCGTTGCAGGGAATGATAAGTGAAGAAACAGGAAGAGCCAGCACATAAATACCTGGCTCCAAGCCTGGTCTCACAGGCAGAATTTGAGGGGTTTTGATCATGGATTGATTTACTTATCACCAGGCCTGCTGGCAACAGACAGGGTATACCTGTGTTAAAGGAGAAAACGGATCTTTGCACTGGAGTTATCAGGATTCATTGAAAGAGCTTTAAACTAGTTTTGAAGGGGGAAAGGGGTAAATACAGATAAGCTTGGGGGCAGCATGTCAGTGTTTGAGGGACAGTGTGCTAGCAAGGTCCTTCGGTCTGCCGTCTCAACGGAGGTACAGGATGGAGCAAAGACAGCGTTATTGATGTGTCAAAAGCTATGAAACTGCCTGAAAATGGTCATGTAGGAATTAGGGCTTTTACCCCCAAAAAGGTGACGGGATCAATAGGACAAGTGAAGTGCATCTACACCAATGCACGCAGCACGGGCAACAAACAGGAGGAAAACAAATGGCTGCAGAAGCCATTCTGCAGCAGAAAAAGTATAATATAGTTGCCATCATGGAAACGTGATGGGATGACTCAAAAACTGGATTTCTATAAAATGGATGGCTATAAACTCTTCAGAAGGGCTAGGCAAGGTAGGAGAGGTGGTGGTGTAGCCCTGTATATTGGGGAGTGATTTGATTATCTTGAGCTTAATGATGGTGACAGTAAGGTTGAGTGTTCATGGGTAAGAGTCAGGGAGAAGGCCAACAGTGCAGGTATCGTGGTGGGAGTCTCTTACAGACCGAAAAACCAGGATCAAGAGGCAGACAAAATATTCTATAAGCAGCTGGGAGAAGTCTCACAATCATTACCACTTGTTCTTGTGGGGAACTTCAACTTACCAGATGTATGCTGGAAATACAATATAGCAGAGAGGAAACAGTCTAGGAGGTTCCTGAAGTGTGTGGAGGATAGCTTCCTGACAGAGTTGAAGAGTAAGCCAACTAAGGAAGCTGCCCCGCTGGACTTGTTTGTAAACAGAGAAGTACTTGTGGGTGCTGTGGTGATTGGAGGTCATCTTGGGCATAGTGATGATGAAATGATAGAGTTTTTGCTTCTTGGACGAGTACGGAGGGGGTGCAACAGGACTGCCGCCTTGGACTTCCGGGCAGACTTTGGTCTGTTTAGGAACCTGGTTGACAGTGTACCTTAGGAGGCAGTCCTGAAGGGAGGAGGAATCCAGGAAGGCTAGACATTCTTCAAGAAGAAAGTCTTGAAGTTGCAGGCCATCCCCATGTGCCAAAAGCTGATCAAAGCAATCAATAGGACAAGTGGAAATGGCCTCAAATTGCACCATAAGAGGTTTTGGATGGATAATGGGATTCACCAAAAGAAATTTCTTCACCTGTCAAGCATTGGAACAGGCTGCCCAGGGAAGTGGTTGAGTCACCTTCCCTGGAGGTATTTAAAAGATGTTTAGATGTGGGGCTTAGGGACATGGTATAGTGGTGAATTTGGTAATGTTAGGTTTGGGATTGGACTCGATCAACCACATGATGATCCAATGTCTTTTACAACCTAAATGATTCTATGATTCAACATAGAGCTTTTGGAGTAAGTGTCAGTGTTATAAGGAAAAGGGTTAGAAATTGTGAGGAAAAAAAATTGAAAGAGCAGTGACATTTTCTTCTCTCATAGATTCTAGCCTTTTTTTGCCCCCATGTTCAGAGAAAGAAGATTTTGTATGTTCTTTAAATGACTTCAGGGCGTTTCACTCTACAGCAGTGTATCTTCCTCAGCAAAATACTCTAAATATCGCTACCATTACCTCATACTGGCTAATCACTTAAAAACTACTTAGAGATAAGCTGGAAACAGAGTTTGCTCTGTTGATTTTCTTTTTTCATAACATGCCTAATGCTCGAGACCACAGAAATCAAAAAGCCCTTTGGTCTCTGACAATAACTTAATGCCCCTTTTTGTCATGAAGACACTGGGAAAAAAAAGACATTTGAAGGCCAAGTTGTTTCATTGTAAGATATATAGTTTTATAGCAGATGTGTCAAGTATATTGAATTGTCTTATTGTAGTTGCATCATTATATTAGCATAAAAGAAAAAAAACCAACACTGAAGATTAATGAATGTTCTCTTTCCTTGCTTTTTATACATTAAACTAGAAAGAAACACATTTTCTGTACAAAAAAGAAGAAAATGTATAAAAATGATATTAAATGCTTGGGACACTGAAATATCTTCATCTAAATTCTGACCCAAAGTCAGTTCAAAACATTGGAAGACTTTCATTGATTGTGGTGGGATTTGGATAAAAATTTACTTCTGAATAATACAGAGGTAAAGAACCTCAAGTAAAACCTACTGCATTTGTTTTTGTTTTAAGCTTTTACATGGCTGAACAAATAGTCTTAATAAAAGTATTCAACCTTGTATTAAACATGCTTAGAGATGAAAGAAGGCTTGGAAGTGACTCTGAGTATGCAACAAACTGAATAAGGTAAATGTATTTCTAAAATCTGTGAACAAAGTCATAGAACTATCTTTATCTTTATCTTGGTGTGAAATACAGAGGCAGTGTGAGGTGTATAATTAATAAAGGCAATACAGTTACCTAAGGACATATTGTAGGCAATGTCATGTAAATAACAAGTACATGAAAGACATTTTTTACTGTGATTTGGAAAAGAGCATAGAGACAAGACAGAAATATTTCAATAATTTCTACAAAAACACCCTTATATCAGAATTCCTCTCTTGTCAGGATTCACATTGATTTATTAATATTTTGGTTCCTTTTTGGTTGTTTTGAAAACTCCCCTTTTAAAACCTTTTTCTGAGAAAATACGCTGTACAAACATTCAGTTGCCATGAAAATAATTTAATTAAAAACCTTTGCATAAACAACATCTGATTTTTGTGAGCTAACTCTGCTTCCAGACACACAGACACATGTTCTGACCTGCCACAGTCAGTCTTGCCTTTCTGACTCTGTATTGCTTTTCCCTGTTCCTTTCCAGAAGCGCCACTGACAAATCACTACTGCTCAGCGTGCTGAAGAAAATTCAACCTTTTCACCATGTGTTCTTGCTCATGATCACCCTGGTAAAGTGTGCATTAGATTGCAATTACTCCCATCTATTACATTATCTATAGCATTTCTCAGACTGGGAAGGTAACAATCCTTTTATTTTGATATTTTCCTTACTTAAGCTTAATATCTGGAACCACTCTTCTTTTTATGAGAGGGAATTGAAAGCAACTCAGGAATTAATGTGAACATGCATTAGAGCGGGAGGAATGTCATTTTTTGAGGTATGTGTATAGTGATATATGTCAATTATGGTAAGCATTTCCTTCAGGGGAAATAAAAAGCTATATCAGTAGTGAAGTAGTCCATGTAGAAAATCTATTTGATGTTCCTGGGTAAACTCTCCTTATGTGCATACACATTGCGATGATCTTGCTTATTTCTGCTGAAAAATTGTAGAAGATAAGCATCCAGGTTTTTTGGAGATGTATTATATCCATAAGTAAGCTTTTGAAGGTAACAACTGTTTTTTCTAATTATTTTTTTTTTATTTTTATTCCTTTTTAATAGTTCTGACACATGGGATGGACTGGAACTTTCACTTTGACTCTCTTTGTTGTACTATCTAATCCCTCAGGTAATCATCCTAGACTCCCTAGACAAAGTCTACATTGGGAAATAATGCTTTCAGGGTGAGATTTCATCTGATGTACTTCTGAGTACAATATCAGAATCCTTTTGCAGTTAGTCTTGTTCTACTGTTGAATTCAGAAACACATGTGATCTACACAGTCATGTGTTCCTCTATCCTTAAATAGATACTTGATGGGGATACTGTCCTGTGGTTCTAAGCCTCGAGCGAGATATGAACATAATAATTACAGGGACCAAGTAGGCATGCAAGTCCCTCAGTACATCTAGAAGCCTCCATTTTCTTTCCTGTGTCCCTCATATTTAGCGAAATACAATTCACATTCACTGAAGAAACCAGTCTTTCTTTTTATGTCTTCTACTTTTGATCCCACTGAAGCGTCGGAAAAATAGTAATATGTCACTAATAGAGTTTTCTTGTTACCAGTTCAGATTGGTCTCTTCAGCAGCACTTAAGCATCTGAATGCACATCCATTAGTCACCCTGAATTCATGTTAGAGTTGTATTCTCCATTAACCCACAAAGCATTCTCATCTTTCCTCTGAACAAATGTTATTAGACAGAGTTGCAGGAAGCATGCCTCAAGTACACCGTCCATGGTAACAGAGTCTGCACTTCTAACACTTCTTATGTTCACAGTGGCAATATGTCATGGGGAAAACACAAATCACAAATCTTTTATAAAAGTCAATTGCATGCTTGCCTGAGAAGAAAGCAAGAAGAAATTCTATCTATGCAAAAGCATGAAGGTCACTGTGCCAAAAGTCTTTCAGATGCTTTCAGTAGGTAAATTACTTGAGAAAGGGTGGGTGGTTTTCATAAAGCTGTAGCCACCAGTGTTGTTTAGGAAAAAGAAGTTCATGAAGAGTTTGTACAAGAAATTATAATTATTGGTAGGTATTACCAGCATTATGTGATTAATGAACCAAAAAAATTGCATGATTCCTCCATTGACACTGTAGTGAACACAGCTTAGAATCTTCTCAAAGAACTTGGTAATGTATTCAGTCCACCTAACCTCTGCCATACATATATATAACAACATGGGTCACCCATTCATATCTAGGTGTTGGTAGTGGTTGGCTGCAGGGTGGCCTTTATGAGGACAGGCCGGGGCTGCCCCATGCCAGACACAGCTGGTTACAACCAGCTCCAACCAACCCACCGCAGGGCACAGCTGAGCCCTGCAGACACAGTGGTGGCACCTCAAGGAAAACATTTTTAAGAAAGGGCAGAAACTGCTTGAGGAAGAGGAGACAGAAGAGTCAGGAGTGAAGTTGAGTCTGGGAAAAAAGCAGGGTGAGGGGTGAGATAGTTATAGTTCTGTTTTTGTTTCTCACTGTCCTATGTAATTATTTGGCAATAAATTAAATTCATCTTCCCCAAGTAAAGTCTGTTTTGCCTGTGACAGTAACTGGTATTTGGTCTTCCTGTCCTTATCTCAACCCATGAGCTTTTTCATCTTATTTTTTCTCCCTGTCCTGTTGAGAGGGGGAATGAGAGAGTGGCTGGGTGGGCATATGGCAGCCAGTCATGGTAAACCCACTGCACATTCTCACTAGAGTGGAAGTAAAATGCACAAAATAAGTTCATTCTTTGCAGGAAAGTGTATTGAGACATAAAATCTAGCAAATAAAACAAATGCAGGAATGAATCACTACCAATATCCTTTATTTACCTTTTTTTTTCTTTTCTTTTTTTTTTCTAAAGAATAACCCATAATAGAAGGTGTAATTTCCTCTATAAGTGATACTGGACTAACACACATGCTATTTATTTTGCATGTTTGTAAGTATTTTCCCCCCTTCCCATTTATAAAATACTGCAGTAGTTCTTTCTGCTCCCTCCAATTTTTTCCTACTGCAATAGCACTTTTATGTTTCCTTACATCACTCTTTCTATTTAATAAGGACTATTATCATATATGAATATAAATTATATATGTATGACTAAAGCCTAAAAGATTATGAGTAAAGGAAGACAGCAATTCTGTATTTGTTTCTCAGTGCTGGATAGGTGGCAGATATGAAAACACTGCTATTCATGTCAATACATTAGCAATGAAAGGCTTGCAAAGAAGACATCAGAGTAGTGATACGCCAAGAAGGCACTTCAGTCTCAAAAAAGACACCAAAAGAACCATACAAAGATTAAAGACATTTTGAATATAAACAAGTTTATTACTGAAATATCAATTATTGCATACATCAAAACAACTAAATAAGGGTTACAGTACAAATGGTAACATCAAAGAAAAAGATAACTCTCATTTTGGTTGAATACTAGTGTGAAAAAACATTTTGATGGAGTCTGTTTATCAGTTCCTGGGCTTTCTTCTATGAAGCTGCTTTATTCCCCTCAGCAATAGCTGCTGAGTGTCACAAATATTTTGCGTGATGTCTTACTCAATATGGAGAAAAAAGGTATATGCAGAACCACGTGCCTCTGTAAAATGACAAATTGCTTGTTATTATAACAGAACAATTGCAGTATAAAATGTATGTATGTAAAAATTATATATATGTGCATTTGTGTGTATGTTTGCATACATATATGCAATACATGTATGTCTATGCACAAATTTTAATACAAAAATCTTACTTTGAAGACAGATATGAAATCATGGTACTCACTTCAAAAAATGTGCATTCTGAAAATCAGATTGGAAATCCCTTTATGAGTGTGAGTACCCTGCACATAACCCATCCCTTTAATCTCAACAGAAATGCCTGTGTGTGCAACCATACTCCAAGTAAATCAAGACTTGGCTGCACTGCATTAAGCATGCACTTGTCATGTAATCTGTGTTACAATTTATAGGAGGGGGAATGTAGTTTTGATATTTTTTTCTTAGTCTTTGACAAGACAAAAACCATACATTAAATTAAAAAGATAAATTATATTGCCAGTATAGGTTATGCTGAAAAACTTTTTCATCTAAGACAGCTTGTTAAGTACTTTTCATGTATGATAACACATGGACTCCCAGAGGCAATTTTCTGTATCTATGCTGCCTTTCTTCCTCCTCATATTCAGATTACATTCTATATAATGTGATTAGATTGCATTATGTAGAAAAAATACCTTCAATTAAAGTAAAATAAAATTGATATTGATCAACAAACAGGGACCTGGTGATCAGTCAAAAGATAACAAGAAATGAAGAGTAACATTTGCTAACATACATAGGTTATAAATTTCTTGGATTTTCTTTCTCCTTCATCCCATCATGGTTGCACATAAATAGGCCCTAGACTTAACCAAACTTTACAAGTTCACTGATTTTCTTTTCTAAGACAGACATCTCTTCACTGATCATGCCGTTTATTTCTGTGCCTGTTCTCATGTGTATTCATGTCCTTAAATGACAAAATGGCACCGTATGCAATGACATCTGTGCTAAAGACATCCATATTTTAGAATCTAAAGTGAGTTGATGCAAATTTTTATTTAGCCTAATTCTGGCACTGTCCTTAGCTGATAGAATTTGTGGAAGGTAGATGTTTGTTGGCTGGTAGTTCTGTGAATTTATTCTTTTAGTACTCCATTATAGAGATATGAGAGTTGTGATACATAGAGTTGTGAGAGCATTTCCATATTTTTACTTTTCTTTCCAGTATGTATCTTGTCTTATCCCTCATCATAAGTATCCTCATATTAGTGCCCATGGACATCTATTTTGTTTGCATTGTTGAATTCATAGTCTCTAGAAAATATTGAGATAGAAGAGGCTAAATCTGTCAGGAAAGAACCAAACAATTATTAAATCTGTCTAATGAAATGGTATCAAAGGGGAAAAAATAGGGAAAATGCCCATTCTGTGGGCATTACACTAAGTAACTGCAATTTGAAAGTCAAAGTTTTTAAGCTCACTGATTCTAGTTCTGTCTAAATTGGTGTGTAATTTTGAGCAACTCACAAGACAGCTGAGTGTTGATATTTGTAAAACCAAGACAACACTATTCATACACCTATGTGGTAGTCATATCATGGTTTAACTAAGTATTTAAGGTGTTTCAAATGCTTTGAGAGTCTACATGATCATTTCTATATTTATGGAAGTTTTGGATCCATATTTATTTACTTCATATTTGTGATTTTTTCTCTAACTTTGAGCTTAGAATTACAGTATTACAGAATATGAAGAGACTTTATCATTTTATGCTGTACAGCTATTTGGAAATACTTTAAGATGGGGATTCAGAAGTCCTACATAAGTATCCAGCACTTAGAAAAGGAAACTATTTAAACGTAATTTGGGAATAGTGCATATGCTATTGTTCCGCTTTTGATAAGAAGATTGCCTTTACAAAGTGGGAAAAAGCTCAGTTTTAAGGATTTCCCATATTTCCTCACAAGTAGTAATTTTAATAATGGATAGTATTAATTTATCTTTTTATTACTTTGGAGCAACTGTGATACCCCGTAACTGTCTGAAAACATTAGTTTTCCATATAAAGGACCCCTAAATCATACCAAGATATGATAAACATATGCAGCTGTAATTAAACATCTTGAAAATAGTTTGCAAAAAGAACAGACCTTGCTCCTGATGCTATCCTTATAGCATTGCCTTTATTGTTTTCAAGATAAAATCTGTTTCTTACATTATAGTGCACCAATTACATTTAGTTTGTACAACTATAAGAAGGCTGTAATAACATTTATTAGAATAGCTAACAAATATCAAAAAAAGATACTGCCTACTTCAGTATGACAGTACTTCAATACTGCTATTTGGAAAAAAAAGACACTATTAATTTCTATAATAATATTATAGTACTTTAAGTTACTTTCAATGCAAAACTGATTTGCATTAAATATACTTTTAAATAACAAGATCAGTATACCAAAAGCAAACAGAACAAGAAAGGTGTAAAACATTGTGGTGTTATTTAATACCAAAAACACTGAGAACAATGAATATTTATAAGTTTTCCAGTACATTTTTTCCACTGATAAATAATTAAATGCTTTCTATATAACATATTTGTGGAAAACAACAGCAATAAAATCAAAACAAAAGCCCCACAACAACTAAAGAAGGCAAAATAACTTTGGCTATAATCATTCCACATATGTTTGAGGTCTAAAGACTAATTCCCCCTTTTCATTCTAGCCTTCTAGTGCAATCAGTGGTGAGAGACAGGAAGCTTCAGAAGCTTTGCCAGTATAAAATGTGAATTACCTTCTGAAGGTGTTAGGCCTTCTCCATTCACTGCTAAGAAACCTAACAATAATTCTCTAAACTTAGTTGCTGTACATAGGCATATAAAGTTAGATGGGATTAGTCTAGACTTGACTTGACAGTGAAGTCATCACTCCAGTCTATTCCATTGTTTTTTCAAATTAATTAAATTTCTGTAATATAGAAGAATATTGAATAAAATTTTCTAGCTCTGTTTTATTGGGAGGATCAGGTCTCTCTTACAGACTGTTATTGCACAAACCATAACATCCATGCCAGAGTAGCCATATTTTTCAGTGTTCTTTCTGGAAAAAAATAATTCACAAACCAAAACACGTTTGTTTGTGGTACTGTATATTCACAAATAAGGTTAATTATTCCCAGCTCTCAGTCCCAAATTCCAGCTTTCATATACTGTATTTTAAATCACATTTCAACAAATGAATTCCATCAATTTGCATTTTTTATTTCCAAGTGTGCTTTTTCCTGACTATTGTATAGTGATAATTATTCCCATCACATTGGTATAGAACTTTGCAACATTTAAAGAGCCAAAGCATCTTTACTCATCATGCTAAGCATCAGCTCTTGCATTATTAAGTCTGCATTTTAGTTGGCTGTAAACCATCTGTAGTGGGATAGAACTGGAAAGGAAATATCATCACATGTAAGATCCCTGTCCAGCAATCAACTCTGTATGCATACACCCTCAAGGAGTTCTATCAAAGTAGATGGATCATCATGTGTTTTAGTTGAAGCACCTTCTTGAGTATGCTCATGGTTAAGTATACTTATACTAAGCTCATCTACTGGACTGAGGCCAGATAACATTTAAGGGATCAAGGTCATTATGATTCTGTAGACTGTAACAGAAAAGCTAAAAATCCTGTCTAGTCTATGTTTTGCTGCATGAAGGCAAATGAAGGGGAGAGAGTGGTAATTTGCATCAAAACTGTGGCAAGCCTTTCTTCTTTGGAAGAAGCTAAAAAAGGCTTCTTTTTAAGAGCTTTAAAAAGATGTTTTATCTCCTTCTGACAGAGGTTAAAATGTCTAGTTCAGAAATAATTTCCTGAGCAGCCTCTGGCTTTGGGATTGGCTGAACAATTTACATTTGTATCATAATCAGAAATTATTACCCCTCATCTGTGATTACAGGAATGTTACAATGGTAAGGATCTGCAGAAACAACTGGTTAGACTTCTACCAGGAAGCTGTAAGCCTTCATTTTATGTAGTCACTGAGAACACAGCTTAATTGATTCCTCCTCCCTGTTGTCATTGTTTCCGAATACACATAGCTCTGAGAAAGATTCCTAACTTTAACAGTAGAAGTAATTGTTGAGCTGACAAGGAAGAGAAAAACACAAAGTCTTATTCTGTGGGGGAAAAATATCATTTTGTCTGAGGTCAAGCTTCTAAAGAAATTGGCTGTGTCAAGATTTTTAGTGAATGATGAACTCAAAACCAAAAAGAAGGGTGTACAGAAAAAATAAATTTGGTCCACAGTGGCACATTTGGGAAATCAGTGCCTATTCTACAGTTCATGTGTTTGGACTGAAAAGTTTAATATAGCGCTGTGTTTCAGTGTTTGTTTTTTCAGCCAATATTTTTTTTAAAGTACAGCAAATAACAAAAGGATGAACTTCTTCCTCTGTTGAATCTTGCCAGTTCCATTAACTTTTGAACTTATTGATACAATCTGGAGTCAGGCATCTAAAGTGAGACTGGAAGCCATATATGGACCCACAATTTAAATGAATTAAACAGTATTTAGGAAAAAATGGAGACATGAAAACCTCAGTTCCATTAGAAACTTCCATACAGAAAATTTCCATACAGAAATGCATTTTTAAAAAAATCATCACTTTCTACAACTACGCATGTGTGTCTGAAGGCTGTAAATCAGTGCAAAATAGTTGAAATTTATGTTTTCAATGAATTAGTTTTAGTTAAAGCCGTTATGTGATTGAATAAACTCAAACCTTCATTTTGAAAAGGGGAAAAGAATATTTGCCTTGATGAAATTTGCTTAACTTCAATCTGGGCATAATTTACAAATTACAACTTTTGTAACATATTGTATAAGGATTTCAACTAGTTCAGCTAGGCTAACAGCTGAAATTAAGGCTATTTCTATGTATAAATAAGAAGATTCACCTACACACTACATATTTATATTTTTAAAAACAAATTGCACTTTAAAACCATAGAATCCATCCACAATTACATACCAGTCCTCACAATTCACTCTAATTTCTGTCTTTTTTTCATTCAAGGGAATACAGTCTGTACATTGAAAAGTCTAAAGTAAAGAATCACGAGCAATAAACAAATGAGCTCATTTAAAAACATCTTTCATCCTGGGTTCTCCTTTAATTTTTTTTATTATTTTTATGCCTGCCCAGCAATCAAACCTCATTCTTTATAAATATGATCTACTAAAAGAACAGGAAGTTATTCCATCCCAGTCTTATAAACAACAATGTGAAAAGTTATCCCTGTTCTGTAATTTATAAAAAAGATGTTTAAAAAGAAACAACTGGCCTTCATACTCTGTATAGGCATGAGCTTTTTCTGGTACTTCAACAGAAATATAAAAATGGTTAAATGTTAATTCATAATAAATAACTCTTCTTTTATACACCTTGCTTTATATTCTTACTTAATAGTTGCATTTATACATGAAGAACTTAATAAATGTCAGGTCCCTATCATTTTGATCTCTGTGAATATGTGTATAAAGACAGAGTTCCTTCCTAAGGAGTTTGTATTATAAGTGTACCAGAGTAAATGTGTGCTTCCTTACAGAAATACTTGCGCTGTTCAGTAAGAAAAGATCAGCAAAACAAAAGAGAAGTTTCAATGCGCATGTTCCCCTCACTAACAAATGATACTGAGAATGATATGGCTGCAACCTCTGCACTGAAGCCAAGATCAAATCTATAGATGAGAACAGAGAAAGCAGTTATCGCAAGGCAGATCCTCAGATGATGTAAACAGTAGTTTCTTTTCTGAAGCAACTGAAGTATGGTTTTTTCCATCAGCTGAGGGTCTGCACCCAGTATTTTGTAGCTTCTTAAACAGGGAGGCAAACATTAATCACACTGGGAACAGCTCTAATTGAATGTTTCACTACTGTCAGATGTATCGCCAGCATACCAAGCAAAACAACACTGAAGGCCCAAATACATTCCCGATTCTTTTCACTAGGAACAGTAGCTGCATTACAGCAGATGCATAGAAATACTTTGACGGGCTCTGTATGAGATGACCAAACAGAATGATAAAGATTAAGGGAGGCTTAACCTTTGCTCAGCAGCATTTTTTCGCATGTGCTTGTCTTGAAACATGTGCATTCCATTGAAATCAACAGAATACCCCTACATTTAAAGGTAGGGAATTTTGTTAGATATTATGATAAATGGATCTTATATAAGAATTGCAAAGCTGCTGCAAAAGGTTTGGATACAACCCAGTTCTGCTCATGCAATATTAATGAGTTAGTTAAATTTCCATGCTACTATAGAGCACAACTGTACATTTTGTGTATACCTTGCACACAGGTAGAAAGTTGAAGCAGAAAGAGTAAACTGCAATTCAAAATGATTGAGAAAAGAGCCTCCAAGTGTCCATTTGAAAGGCAAAGTGGGGTGTCCTTATTAGATTTACAGTTTCATTAACTGTGTTCACCACAGTTACAATTTTCCTTCACTGTTAATAAGTGTTGTAAAGTATAAACCACATGTTTAGCAAATAGAATTTTAAAAATTATTTTCGATTCTTCCCAAATTCTTCTGAGACTAATAGTATAAATCTCCTTTGGGTATTATTCTTTTCCTTTGTCTAAAGTTTGCTTCTTTAGCCAGAATCATTTGCAATGGTATGGTTCAAAGAAAAGTATTTACAAAAACAATATATCTTTTCCAGCTAGTCTTTCACTATCTTTTTTCATCCAGTGTCCTTGATTAAAATCTACCAGATAGTATTCCTGATATCTTTTATCAAAATTTTTCAGTCTCAAGTGTTTCTTAGCATTTCAGCAACAATTAAATGATGTTGGGATTATTGTGGATGTAGATGTATGCATATACATATTTTTTTTCTTCAGCCCTGGTTACTCTTGAAATTCAATGTGATTTCCTTTCTAGATGAGTAGGATAGGAGGGAAAAATCAATAGTTTATTTGAAAAGAAATCATTATATGAATATACTACAAGAAGTTATTTAATAGTATGTTGATATTGTCTCTGCTCAGGGAGGACCAGCCTCTGCAGATGCAGAGAATATATTTCACCCCACAACTCTGAAATGTTCTGTTTATTGCAATGGGTACCTGTCATCACTCCACAGAAGCAAATATATATCATCCTTACAGAGACAGATGTTGTCATAGTCTTTGAAAATGGGTTTTCCTGAAACTATTTGAATAACCATGCAAAAAAACACCAGAGGGAAAAAAGTTTACATTTAGCTCAGTCCTAGCAATCTTCATGCAGTAATAGTCCAAAGAACTGGTCCCAGGCTGCCCTGTCTCTGAACTTGGCCCTAGAAAACAAGCTAGAATGGCCAAACTTCTTAACAACTGAAATAGCTGGGGATATGCGCCCTGCCATTGCCTGGATGTTTCATATAGATTTTATCTGAATTCCCACTACCGTATCTCAGAGGCTGTGACTTTCGCTAGAGAAGAACATCTTGCTTAATTTCTTTCATTGAATTATTCTTTGATAACGCTCTTTCAGAGACCACTGAAGTTGCAGAGTCCACAGGGCACAATCTGTGCAGGTATGAGTGACAGCTATAAAATCAGCTCCCAATTGACAAGAATACTTCTCCTTCCCAGAACTAGTTTTCGTCTTGTGTTACCATGACATTCAGGATCACTTGAACTGAAAGCTGCTTCCCACTTGAAACAGGATGTCCTTCATGAGGGATCTTAGTACTCATTTCACTACAACCAGTATTTGGTGACCTTAAAGACTTGCTGCAAAGCCCATCTGTTTGTTGAAGCTCTCCCTTTACAAAAAGTATTTTGATTGGCAGGACTGTCTGGGAAGCTGATTAAAGTTACCTATGAGCAAAGTTAGGACCTGTTGTTTCAGTGGGAAAGATATTGCAGTGCATAAAAAAGGAAAAGAGAGGATGATTTATAGACTTCTTTAAACCTCTTTCATTCCTTTTTTTCTTTTAAATTGTTACATAGACTTTTTACTGCATATATGGAGCCTTGAATAGGGTCTGTGAACAAATCTGAATTAACAAACACCATCATTTTAGAACAGTTTTATAATATCTACCTCAAATGTCTTTGTCTTTTTGTCTTTTGTCTCTTTGTCTTAACCAAGAGTTCTTATTATCCTTTTGTACTCTAAATAGAAATCCTTCAACTCTGGAATTTTGAGTTAATACAACTTTACCCAGCAGGTCATCACTGTGCTTCATCAAAGACTTCATCCCTACAGCAAACAAGGTATCCTGATAGTCTCTTTCCAAAGAAAAAAATCTAAGCTGGAGTTTCATGGTATGAGAAAATAGTGTATTTTTCAGTTTTGTGGGAAGAGATTTGCCACATCACATTTGCAGCTTCCTATGATATATTAATTCTTTTCTTTCTTGGGATTCTTGAATCCCTGGGTAGTTTTACAGTCTTAAGGAAAAGACTGTCTCATTGCATTTATTCTCAAATATCAGTGAGCCATGTGAGATTCAGTTTGGAAAGCTTAGTTCATCACAAGTGCTATTTTAACCTTCTATTACCATTTCTGGGGAGGATAGCAGTTTTAATTTCACATCTACTTCTTTCTTATTGTTGCTTTCAATTCCAAGCTCAGCCAAGAAGAGTCTCCCTTAAACAAATGTGTAATTTAATATCTGGCTGTAGTTTTCTACTTTCAGGCCCTACCAACCTAATTACTAAATTACTGTCCATTTTAACAACCTAAGAAGAGCATCTTAAATTGTTAGAGCCATGTCAAATTTGTCCAAAACCTCAGTATCTTTCTATCATCATTTTGCAGATTTATTTTTCAAAGCTAAGACCAATGCTAATCATTCCCAATTCTCTATCCATTGTCCCTGTAAAATATGTTTGCAAGACCATTTCTAGTACCTGCTCATACGTATCTGTATGTATTCTTTCCGTTACTTTGTGCTATTGAATTCAGAGAATTAAGTTAAATCCTGTAACGCTAGTATACAGAGAATATGCAACTAAAACTAAGTCACTAGGTACATATGTGGGTCATCTAGGTGGGATGAATAGAACCAAAGTTCAGGATTCATCAATTTGTCTAAAAATGGTTCCAATTTCTTTCTTTCACTTTTAATCTTTTTTTTTCCCCCCCTCCATGGTATCCTACTATAAATTTAATCTGACGTTAAATGTCAACCAGTGAGAAACCACGAGCACATGGATCAACCCGCTTCTTTTTGAAAACAGAAGACTGCTGTCAATTTTAGTGAGAGGAAGATCAAGCATTAAAAGTTATGTGGTCCTCACTTCAAAGTTTCATAAAGCCTTACCTGGCTATTCCAGGTTTCATAACCAAGATATTACTTTGTTGCTATACCATGATACTCATTTAAATTCCTCCAGGGCTTTAGCTGTGTGAGGTTTAGTCTAATACCACTGTGGGTGGTAATGATGTCTTGTAAGTATAGAACAGGAAAATAACTGAGTAACTGTGAATCAAGGGAACATCTTCAGCTGTTGAAATTATTGTGGCTATGCTGAAAATCTGGCCTTTTATACCAAGTGAGAATGCATTTCCCTTGTAATTTATTTCTAGTTTCATTTTGAAGTTTTTGTGTCATCTGTGATCTGCCATTTACTGTGTCCCATATCCCATAGTGGACAGTATTTATTTCACATAAATATTGTGAAAGCTAATTAATTTTTGTAAGCTCATCTAAGAGAGAAAAGTGCAAACTATTATTCTTCATTACTCCATGAAGTATTTTCATCTGGTTCCCTGATAATGTTGTATGGCTGCCTAATAGCCTTTTCGACAGTGAGAGTTTGAATGTAAATATATACAACTGTAATACTTCTCAAAAGCTGTTTTCCAATGGAAAACATTTTAAAGCTGAAAGCAAGAAATTATTCATCAATGAAAGGAGTAACCAGAGATTTGGGTGTTGCCACCTATTTCATCAGCAGACAGTTCCAGATTCAGAAAAATGTAAAGTATTTCATGCTGACATACTCTAGAGAAATCTTACTAAGAAGAAAAAAAAAAAAAAAGAAGATACAAACAACAACACAGAAATACATCTAATTGTCTATGCATTTGTTGGAGTTTCTTCCCTCCTTCCCGTGGGGCAAAAGACTTTTAATGTCTCGTGCAAGTTCAGGATATTTTCTGTTTGGGCACTACTGCAGTGATTGCCTGACTATATAAATGAAAATAATAACCTGTGAAAGATTATTATATATGTAATATATGTAATATAATTATTTATATTACATATATATATTTATATATAAAATAAACCGTGAAAAGTTATTTTATAAATTAGTATTTTATAGAAAAGCCCCCTACTCTGTGGAGGAGTTGAAGAAAGACTACTAGCTGTATAGGGGCTGTCCCAGCATTTCTGCATGTAGTTGTGATGCTGACTTTGCCTATGTGATGATTTTAAATTTATTTGTTTTAAGACTGCATTGATAGGTAATTCTTCATCTTGTTCCCAGTCTGCCAGATTTTTATTTATTATGATTTGATAAGTTATCCTCATTTCCCTCCCTTCATTCACTAGTTTTCTTTCCCCTTTTTCAATGGCGCAGAGTATTCTGCATTTTTTACACAGTTCCTATAATTAGACTCATGCAGCACTTCTCTACAACTGAAGTGCTTATTTTTATGCTGGCTCTATGAAGAGAGTCCCAGGAGTAGCATAGAGCAGAAAGGTTCTTTTCTCCACTCTCTGCATATCCATACAGTAGAAAAATGGTATAGTAAAATTAGCCGCAGTTCCCTTACTACCTTGTGGCACATGACATCAGACCACTTCAGAAAGAAGCGCATCTGATGTTTATTCATTTGATATTTACTACATGAATTTTGTGAGATCTAAGAAAGAAGATTTAACGTGTTGGCCAGAATCTTGGGCACACTATTAGTAACGCTTGTACCTGAGCCAAAGACACAGCAGATTTGAGATTCTTCTTCAAACAAATTCTTCTTCTATTTTATATCTTCACAGTTTGCTGAAAGCTTTATGTTTCCCACTAATATTTGTTAGGTATGGTATATCCTTGCTTCTATATCAGTTTTGGAGAGTGTGAATCAAACTTTTTCCCCTTATTATTTTCCCATTCTGATAAGGATAGATGAAGAGAATTAGGTAGAGTGTTAGAAGTACATTTACTTCTTAGTACTTAGGAGAAAGTGATAGAATTCTACAAAATTAGGGTGGGAAAGAGAAGTAGAAAGTTATCTGGAAAGGCATCTGCTTGAGAAGCAGTATCTTGAGCAGAAAACAAAAAACTAATAAACAAAATGACCCCACTTAAAAAAAAAATCACACAGACCTCAGTATACTTTATATGAAGATCCTTACTATGCAAGAAATACTTTTTTCCAGTATACTTCCACTTAAAATTTAAATTTAAATACCCTCTTGAGAAGGGGCATATACTGAAAAGTCCACTGTTCATCTAGTCTCACAATATATTATTCAAACAAAAGAATATTAGTAGGAAAAGCTGGACTACTTTCAGTACAAAAGAAAAAAAAGAAGAAAGATCTTGGAATCATAGAACAGTCTAGGTTGGAAGGGACCTGGAAAGATCAACTATATGGTCCAAACTCTCTTGGAAGAAGGAGCTTACTGTATCATATACCAAAAGCTTATTGTATTACAGGCAGAAAAGGAGGGGTCTTTGAAACCTTTGGAAGGTCTTCAACCAAAGGACACCATAAGAAGGATCCACTGAGAGGGTATCTCCTATAGTCCAATAGAGAATTTCCTGCTTTTTCATATTTCACAGTGCAGTTCAGCTCAGTCATCTTCTGAGGTCCTTCTAAAGATACATAGCTCGGATGGACAGTTTATATGCATCACTCTCACATTTGCAAACATGAATATATTCATGTTTCAATTCAGCTACTTACACAGTAGCATCTTGCACCATTTGAGAGGCCCCACAGCATGTGAGGCAGCCACCTGGGACTTGTAGATATGATTCAAGTACATCAGGAAATCCAGGCTCTCCTGAAATGGAAAGTGGGGGACAGGCAGGATGGAATCATTGAAACATGGAGATATTTTTTGAAATGTTTCTGTTTTATTATTTTTAACCTATATATTAAAAAAAAAAAAAAGAAAAAAAAAAAAAGAAAAAAGACCACAATCCCCCCCAAAAGCTGAGAAAATCAGAGAAATTAAAAATGCTAATAAAATATAAGCTCATTCTTGTGAGCTATGGGCGACAGGTAGGCTGGCTGCCGTATGTAAATAGCAATGTAAGCTTCAAAGTTAGTACTTTGGTCTTATAGATGTCTACTATATTAGTTTACAATGTTTTGTTTGCTATTTTATTTAAAAATATTCTTCCTCACCTTCTGGCTTCTCACTATCAAACTGAACTTCATTAGTTAAGAGATGAAATCAAAATATATCAAACCCAAACCCATTGTTTTCTGGGGACTGGGACAGTTCTGCATTCTGACCATTTGTAAAAAGTCATTAGCTGTTTTAAATCAAATACAGTGTGCAAGATGTGTGGTAATTTCCTTCAAATGAGTCCAAATGACCATTAGGCATATATATGCAATATTTTGAGCATACTACTGTGCTTTTCACACTACTTTTCTCATTATTGTTGTTAAAATTAATTCTTAGAGGTTTTAAATTTGACAAAAGTACTTTGAAAAATTTGAAGTGCCATAAAACTGACTTCTAGTAATATAAAACTTAAAAGAGAAAAACAAGATTATAAAAGTGAAATAACTTTACTAAAAGTCCCTAAAGCTTACAAACTACTACCACATAGCTCAAATCTGCTTTAAAAAAATATCCTAGGTAAGAATCTAATAACAAAATGCACACATAACACCTAATTAGTACAAAATAACTTTGAAACATTTATTTGCACTGTGTAAAAGAAAACATTGTAAATTTCATCCAGTTATTTGGCTGGCCTAACATCATTAAAATCAAGACATTTTTGACAATTCACACAGTTTGGAATCTGCCTTGCCATTATAAATATTGATTTTAATAAAACGCTAGGTACATAAGTAATTATAACTTTATCTTCATTGTAATTTTCTTGGTCTAAAAGTAGATATTAGGCATAGGCCTCTTTAGACTACTTTTAATCTTTTACTTAGTTTAATGAAACTGCATTTTTTTACTACAGTAGTAAAGAGTTGGGAAACCTTCAGATACTTTCATTCTCTTTGCTTTTAAAAAAACATACAAACTCCAGGGCATGTTATCATCCTGCTACTTAACTTCTGCTATGTCGCAGTAACATCTTTCACAGTCAGACCTTGAAAATGGTCATTCACGGTTTTGTTATTTCAAGATTAGATTATTGCAATTCCTTACTGGCTGCCTGCCCAATAGGATGCTGCATAAACTCCAGCTGGTTAGGAAAGCAGTTGCCAGGTTTTTCATGTGAAAGGGACAATCCAAGCGTATTTCACCGTTTTTGAAATCTTTGCCCAGATTGCTGGCTAAACAACGTATCAATTATCTGAGAGTCCTTCCCATTTAGCAGCAGAAACATGACTTTGACCTAATGCACTTTATCAATATTTTATTTTAAGCCCATGTCTATGAAACAAGACCCAATAAGGAAAACATTCAGGTTGTCCCAAGGTCATCTTATAAATTGTAGTGAGGTCCTATGCAGTATTGGTTGCACTATTTTTCCCACTTAATGGAAATGATCCTGGGTTTTGCTATAGATTTTTATATAGAATTACTTAGTTGAGTCAATGAAATGTCATGGGTTTTCATCAGCTGAGAACCTGGTCCTTGATTTCAATATCCTTTTTAATAGCCTTTTGTGTTTGATTGAAATAATTACAAAGTCAGAGGGGTTTGCTATTTTCTCTCAGGTTTATGTTCTAATGCGTACTTTGTACTGAGACTACATTTGAATGGTTCGTGTTTGAGTTTGTCACAGAACAAATTCTCACAGATAAATATGAATTTGAAAGGGGAAAATATGTTGACTTTTGCTCTTGTAGCTTCCACTGCTTGACAAAGTTTGACATACTTTTCACTTTTTTCAAATTGAATAAAAACTCATTTCAGAATTGAGACATCTGAAAAAATTAAGTATTACTGAAATTGCATTAAAACATACAAAAAATGAAGACAGACATGCTCAGTAATTAAGATACAAAGTAATTCCAATAAACATGAATTCTATTTTTAGAACGGGTGAAATGTGATTTAATTATTAGCCTTATCTACCTAAATCAATAAGCTACTAATTTCTTAAACTCTACTTCTTACGAAAGTCACACATAGTGAAGAACTGTTTTTAATTCTGATTTTTTTTTTTTTTTATGGGCAGAAGTGGATTAGCAGTAAATACAAGGAAGAAACTAGTGCCCATGGGAACCCCTTAGTTTCAGGAGATGCTTCACAGACACAAGGCCTTGTCACCTTTAGCAGCAGTTTGTAAGATCCTGCACGTTGAAGGCTGCAGGTCTTTTCAGAGCCAATTTTTCAAAAGGACTGAACTTCCTAGCAGAGGTGGCTGGTGTGATTTCCAGAAATCCGTAAAGATGTTAAGGGCAGCTTACAGAAAGGAACTGAAAAGCTTGTCTATGCTCCTGAAACCATCAGTTTCAGGAAATGGTCATTAACTCTAATTCAAATGATTTGGAATGGCCCATGTTCTCATGGCTTTAGCATGGGGTCTCCTCGTGCAGGCCAGTTGTATTCACAGCCTTGCACATCACACGTTTCCTATGGGCCCAGTATGCAGATACTATGGCTTCATTATTACTATTTTTTAATCTTTTCAGAGCCTGCAATTTCAGTTGTAATGATAGTCAGGACTTCACAGCCCCCAGAAGAGTGGCCACTATGGGACTGAGCGTACTGAAGACATGGCATGCTTTGCAGTGGATGCAGAGTTGTGCAAGGGTGATTAAAATCACAAAGCATGCTATCTCAGCTAGAAAACTGAAGAGTAGCTATGAATATGTGCATGTTTTGTACTGAATTTCTTTTGAAGTGTACATGAAACATGTCATACGTCATATCAGACCCCATTGTGGACCTACACTCATGCTCCCAGTTATTAAAATGCTTCAGTTTCTGAGGTATCCAGATCATTCTGAAAAAATTTTTGATTCTGTGGGGGTTTTGGGGGCTTTTTTTTTTTCTTTTCTCTCTCTCTTTAAAAAAAAAGAAAAAAATAGATTATTTATGAACTAATATTCATTTGCTCATTTTTGGCAGTTAAAATAGGGGTAGTTTCCTGGTCAGGATGTCTGATGTTGATATTGCTTTAAATTTCTATGGCTCCCAAAAACCTGTCTTTTCTTTGTGATGGTCTGCTTTCCTCCAATTAGTCTGGGAAAAAAGAAAAAAAGGGGCTCCGTGTGAGTGCTTCATTTTGTTTATGTTGTGATTAGCAAGGAAGTCTTTCCAGAGAAGATTATACTTGTTTGTTTCAAAACAGATTTTTAAAGACAAAACCTCAGCAATAAATTAAAATGACACTCTTACACAGTTCATTGCACGCTTTAACAATATCTTGCACTGCTGGTTTACAAAATCTCAGATACTAAATACATATTCAAAAGGGGACAAAGTAGATTCTTGATTCTTGTCAACAAGGCAAGACGTAAGCAAATATACATAAGAAATGATACATATTGATAATAGCATTCATTTCTCTAGGCAAATTACGGGTATCAGAGTTTTATTTACATCCCATGAAACTCCCATTCCATTTAATATTCCACAATAAATTACACTGTGTTCTTCTGTAAGATTATTATAGTAAATTTGAATTAGAGAAATGGGAAGGCTTTTCACTATTTCTTGCGTACAAGCAGTAGAGAATCTCTTATGTTATTCCCTGCTGGCAGGAAAGACGAAATTTCTTTTTTTTTTTTTTCTTTTTCTGAGGAGGGAAAGGGAGAGATGATGCACTACTTTCTGTAAGTTTTTCTCAATAATTTAAGAAAAAAAAGTGGTTTATTGTTGATAAAAGGAAAAAACAGAATTTCTACTAAAGGCTGATAATTGTTACTTAATTAGGCAAAGGAAAATACTTAATTGAAGACAATATGAGAACAAAACAGCATGGAAAGCATAACTGCTTAGTAGAAACAAAAGAAGTGGTAAATGCACAGTGCACTTTTTAAAATACTCTGTGTGTGCATGTCTCTGTGTCTCTGTGCTACATACTGTATCCAGAGAATTTTACAAATGCATAGTGTTTTTTTCTAGCATTCTGTAATCGTGTGTGTATATATATAGATTATATTATAGCATTTAGTCAGTTAGTAGTGGTAAGACTATCTAAGGATGACACCCAAAATATGAACTAGTATGCAGAATATTTCTGATTGAAATTATGACAGCAATATGTCACTAAAACCACAGAAAGGATAGATTTTGTATATTTTCAGTGGTGGAAATATAGATTATCAAATAGCATAAACCCAGATAGATTATGCTGAACAGATAGTTTGTTCTCCTGCTTGCAGTTTTTGATAGCTAAAGTGCAATTTTCTTCTGAAAGGGCTTAGCTATTTATTTGTTTAATTAGATGACTATCTGCAAAATTTAAATTCAAATGTTATCTTAAAACTTGTTTTTGTAAACTGAAATATATTTTCAGTTAATTTGTTTTCTGTGTCCTTCAATAAATTAGGGCATTAGAGCAGTGCAGTAGGAAACAGTAAATGAGGCATTGGATCTGTTTTCTTGCTGTATTTTCAAAGCAGTCATTTTCTATGTATTCTGAAATACTTTGGTTTCTTCCTGAAATATATTCTCAAATTCAGGTTCCTTTATAATGTTGAATTCAGGAACAAGTAAGACTTTAGGCCTTGTGGAGGAAATCAAACTCGATGATCACAGTAGTCCTTTTAGCCTTCAAATGTCTTGTTTTCTGAAAAAACAGAAACAATAAAAGTAGTTTTCACCTCATCTAAAACTGGACAGAAGATAGCTAGCTATGTTTGAGCTAGACTTCCTTGGTCCTGGTATAGCAAATGGAGAAAAAAAGGTGGATTTCAGAACAATTCATCTTACCTTGTTTAGAAATGCGTAATTCTCTACATTGACTGCATAGAATTTTAGGGTCACTAATTCAAATCTTCATTTGCCTTCATGCTACATATGAGTTTAAAGGATTTTTTTTTTTCAGGAAACCTGATTAAATTAATATACACCAATTCTCCTCTTAGGTGTATATAAAGGAACTGCCTTCTTCTTACAATACTATGAGTTATTGAAGTAGTAAGCAAACTATCTATTATCCATACATTTCATCATTGAATTGGTCAATTTCAGAGAGCTTGCCAAAAATCCACTGAAATTTTATGTACATTATGCTGATGCAAGACTCATTTTTATTTGCACATAATACAACGCTCATAATTTTACCACATGGCACTTAAATGTTTGATGTTATTCTATTTTTTCCCACGCTCTCATTTTACAGTAATTATAACATTAATATTTACTATCTGACAAATCACTCAGGAAAAGACTATAGAAATGACTATCAAGCATTCATAACAGTTTTGTCCCCTAAAACAAGTTACCCTCAATCTTATAGTATTAACTTCAATATATAGTTGTCATTGTTCAGAATGACAATGGGAATACTCATTAGATAGTCGTTAAAATACAGTCAGCCATCTCGCAAATAATGTATCTGCTGGATCAATATCAGAACTATTAATTAAACCGAGAATGAAATATTACTAATTTTCTCCATGAGAAACAATAAACGTTCTCGTGTCATCAGAAAAACATTTTTTTGTTTGTTTTTAAATATCATAGTTTGGCAGGAAATGAAAAGAAACAAAAGACCTAAGAACTTCCAAAAGAGAAATGGAAGCAAAACATAGCTTCCAAAATGTATAGAACTATTTAAATATGCATATTTCTGCAAGCCTATTGAATGGAACTTGATGAAATTAAGTCTTGTCATTCTTCTGGTGTATCTCTTTGAAATGCAATGAATGACCTGTTACTTAAAACTCATTTCACTGGTAAGAATAATAAGGTTCAGGTTGAAGCGTATCTAAATCATTAGTTATGTATATATAGGTGTATGATTTTGTGAAAATATATAGATAGAGATTTATAATAACACACAACATATCATGAAAATTACTGCAGCTGTTCTCAGCTGGTATGAAGCAGCATTGGGCATTTGAAGACAATCAACCATTATCACGAGTTTGGGTTCTGGACAGTTACGTTCTATGTTTGTCACACCTCTCTCTCTCCCTCCTCACTGACTCTCTCTGCCTAGCCATCCCTGGGGGCAATCTGGAAAGTTGACATTTTTCATTAAGGAAATTTCTTTCATCCAGACAACATAAAACAAAGAAACATTTTTTTTAAGCACGTTTTTATATCCAACATTAGGTATAATCCCTCCCCCTCGCATAAAAAAAAAAAAAAAAGGAGAAATAAATAAAAATCAGAATATACCTTTGAGACTGGAGTTTTCATTGCCAATCTGGAACTTGGCCATCTTCATTGTCTACTCTTGTGTAGAATTAAATACTCATGGGTCAGTCATAGAGGATAAATCTTCAACACACACATAACTGAACACCAACTGAGGATTCTTTCTCTTTTTTTTTTTGGTTTTGTCATTAACAACTCAGAAAAATAAAGCTTTCTTGAGTGGGAGGTGAGATGTTTTTCTTTGTTGAGAGGAATTTCATTGTTCTGGAGTATTTTCTTCCCAAAGAGTTAGTGAATTAAGTTTAAAGAAATTAAAAGTGAGTTTAAAGAAATTAATTCAGCTCTGGATTATTTACCATCTTCCATCTAGCAATTAAATATTGTATAGGACTATAACTGAAATGATGTCAGGTCTTTGCCAGCTTGTACTAGGAAACCTAATCCCATATTTACTATTAATTGCTCTCTGAAACCTGTTATTTTCAATATTCTAAAACAGGTCTTCTCTGCCCAAGGTAGCTAATTAGAGTATCTAGATACTGCATACACACGGAAGACTATTGAATAATACATGAAGATTGACTGAAGACAATTTCTTTACATTTTTATCTTTTATTCATTAGGAATTTTCAGAAAAACAGGGTTTGCTAAGGCAAAAATAAAATACCACCATACTTAGAGTCTTTCATAGTAGAGTTTAAGATGTTGTGAAGTAGCAGTGGCTAGATATGAATATCTGGAAAGCTAAAAAGCATACACTATTAAACATTTGTATTAGTTGTACCAGCTACTGGACATACACTGTCCACATGATGATACACTGATTTTTTACCAATATCATTAGCTGTCTTTGTGATATATTCCTTCACAATGCAGATCATTTGTCTACAAGAAATTAAGGGAAGTAAAATAGAAATGATTTTGGCTTAATTTTAAAAATGATCTTTTTTTCTTTTTTCTTTTTATTTGGCAAAAGGAACCTTAGATTTTTGAAGTGCTTCTCAAGGAGTTTTGCAGCATTTTATGTCTTTGAGCTGTTAGTATTATTAAGACATATTCTGTTTACGTTAAGACTCTCGATTAGCTGAGCGTAGCCAACAGAAAAGAGTTTTGCTGGTTTGGAAACACATTGTGAAAGACTTAGAATTTAAGCACATCTATTTCTCACATAAGATAAACATAAAGTTTAACAGAAAGTCAGCTTATGCTTCGTAGTCTGCACCCATGGAGAATTCAGTCCTGCATTTGAGAGATGAGCCACAGCAATGCAGCTTAGCATTAAGCAGCAAATATTAAATCAACCTTTTTGCATATATTCAGCATCTTTTGAGCCAGATCACAGGACTGTTGAAGGAGATGACATTACATTTCAAGCAAAGTTTTAAGGTGTTGACTGTTTAAAACTGCTGCAAAGAGACTGTACTTTTATCAGCAGGTGTGCCCTCCTGATAGGACTCAGGATGTGTCCTCCAAGATAGGACTTGTGCCCTCCAAGATAGGACTCAGCCTTAGAAATGAAGTACGCTCTTCCATTGTTTTCAAAATGTTGTTTGAAAACAATGCTGTCTATTATCTGTGGATGGTACACTCTCCTCTATGCAGAAGTTTCTGTATCTCATCTCAGGGATAAAGAATATGGAAGAAACTATTATACACAAAGAGTGTGTCTCTGCTGTTTGTAATGTCCTGACACAAACTTTTAAGTGGGAAACATTGTACATCTATTTATTATTGTATTCTGTTGTTGCAAGCATCCTTCTAACCAGTAGTTTCACATCACAGTATCAAAATTTAGGGCCCTTATAGCAATGAACTGTTCATTAATTAAAATCAGCTGTATAAATTACTAAATAAAATTGAGAGCTATTTCAAAACTGGTGACATATTGCAACCTATATTGAGAAAGCAATTATCTAACAGAATATTTATATTACTGAGCACAAATATATTTTCAATATCTTATAATGTTTCTCTAACAGACGGGGAATGTGGGAGGATAAATCAACAATCCTAATTTTCACTTATGTTCAAGGTATCTCTTTAAAATTATGGACTTTCAATTTGTGCCTAAGACTTGGTGTTTTGAAATACAGGCTTGACAAATACAAACTAGGGTTGAATACGTGTCATCTGGTGGATTTTTATACACTTAATTGCATTTCATAGTAACTGAAATCAAACAGCCAACCAAGCAAAACTATACAGAATGAATATGTATATTTTAGGAGATAAAATCACAGCTTATTAGAGCATTACTGTCGAACATTCAAAGGCAAAGCAGATGTCCTAGGTGGTAATTTATTGTGACTGAGCATGAGGAGAGAAAGCCGAATCTCTTTCACCGAATCTCTTTCACCATAGCAATAATTCCTTTTTTATATGCTGTCCATGAAACAAGGACTGTAACTGTTCAAGAAAATTGTTTTTTATGTGTCTTCAAAGTTTCAAATTTTTTCTCCCATCCACGCATTTTTACTTTAATCAATCTGTTTTAGTTAAGCCATTATGTACTATTACACTTCATAAGGTGTTTCATATTTTTCTGCTGGTACACATGATACAGTGCATTGACCAAAGTTAGCAGTTATAAAGTGCTTTTTGTTTGTTTGGTTGGTTTTTTTTTTTGTCTTTTTGAGATTTGGACAGGAAATCTCATTTGCAAAAAATTGCATGTTTTTTGTAAAATACAGGATATTTTTTCTATGAAATAAATACTTTTCTAGAAGTAACAAATGGAAAAGATCTGAAATATCAACTCACCAGTTTCACTTCCAGGGCAATACTGGTCTCTAGCACTGAGTTTTCTCTATTTTTGATGTCTAGTTTTAAAAGTGAAAAATAATGAGAAATTCTAGCTTTCCCACAAAACATAGGTTCATACATCTCTTTATCAAGAAGTCTTGTTTTTGGAGCTCAGTCTAAGTTATCAGAAATTTAATTTCAAGCTTGGTTTATAGAGATATGCCTCTACCTCATATGATAATATCACTTCAGATGTTAATACGTAGGTACAACATTCTCCTTTTAACATCTGTTCCTTGCTCCTTAAAGTTAGGGGAAGGGGTTTTTTGCTATTAACATGAGGAGGAATGAGCACTTGCTAGTCGTTACCCTCACTGTCATAATCAGGTCTTGTTTTCACAGTAGGTCATAATTGCTAGGTGCCTAGATATTTTCTTGATGTTATTGGTGTTCTTTTAGTTTTCACCTCTGACAATCACACTTAGCAGATTTCCCACACGAAACATTTGAAGTGTGGTTTTCCATCCCATACCTTCTGCTGTGCTACTTGAGCCTTTGTAATGGAACCTGATGATCCTGCAACTTCTTCTGCATTTGCACATTTCTATTCAAGCCAAAAAATAGCCGATGATTTCTTTTGGTCATTTCTTACAGCTAACTCATGCCTAATCTGTTGTCAAAAATTCTAATCTCTTTCACCATTTCTTTTTTACAAAATTTATGCCATCAAATATACATATTTTAATTTTGAGACTGTTTCCACCTGGATTCTGTTCTGTAATCTTCTTCCATATTTTTTAAAATTTACCTATTCTCACTTGAATTATGTCCTCTCCAAGTATTTGTCATTATTTGTGTTAAAAAGAATTGTGCAAAACCTGCAGAAAACTGGAAAACCAAGCATAAATGTGGCACTTTTGGGCAAGTTTCTGCACCTTTTTATGTATATATATTTTATATTTGTTAAAAATAAATAAGAGGAAGAGTAAACTGTAAAATTCTCCAGAAAAAGTGGTGGGAAATAATTTGCTTAACCTATCATATTCTATGCCCTGAGAGGTATAAATATATTTTTTTTAAACTTATACATTACGAATAAACTGTTCATGATACTTTTTAATTTAGGAAATTAGAGAGGAGATTTAGATTAGATACTAGAAAGAAATTCTTTACAGTGAGGGTGGTGAGGCGCTGGAACAGGTTGCCCAGGGAA
>JAOXNO010000001.1:170097390-170111607 GCA_028565335.1 Limnodromus scolopaceus
ATAGCAGGGGGGTTGGAACTCAATGATCTTTAAGGTCCCTTCCAACCCTAATGATTCTATGATTCTATGATTCTAAATATTTGAAACAGGAAAGCTGCATCTACATTGGACCGGAATAGTACTGGGAAATTTCTATCTTTGTACATGTCCCAGATTTTGGCACATATTGTTAATAGTGACTTCAGTCTGCTAACAAATCTTGTCTATCTCTGTGTTAGATTAGCAGACCATTAGGTGGACATGTTTTCTTCCAAGCCAATCAACGCTGATAAGATAATCCAGTTAGATGTCCTGCACTACATGTCAGATCAGAAGAACCAATACTGACTCTTTGGGTTTTGGAGAACAAATCTATTTTAATTCAAAACTCTAGTTCACTTTGCATCAGTGGATTAAGCATTCAATGGAGCTGTGTGATGATGGCTGGTACCCTTTAGATTCAAACTTCTGAAATTCTAAAGAAGGAACTATTACTGATTAGCATTATCCTAACCATGAGTGATTTTGATGATCACTAAATGGGTGCAGTGATAAAAATATGTAACAGATTTTTTTTATTCTTTTTTTTTCAGTACTCCAATTAAACATTACACAGATGCTCAAGGTATATGATAAATTCTTCATTCTTTGAAATTTCTGAATCAAGCTATGACATCCAAAGTCACCAGTTTGCTGACAGAATAAAGTCCAATGAAACTTACTGTACAACTGGACAAATTACCTGGCTGTAATGATGCTTTTGGCCTGAAAACATGTAATTCTAAGGACATAGGCTTTAGGTTAAAAAAAACCAAAACAACCCACTTTCCCTCCACGCCCAAGAAAAAAAACCCCACCCTGTTCTTTCAGAAGAGTTCTATTTAGAGAGAATTTAAGGCATACACAGTAAATTTTGCATTTTCAATATGTTGTTTGCATTTCCTGTTTTAATGACTGAATTACACTTTGACTTACACCTAAGCTTACAAATACTTTGTACACATGATTAGTTTCATCAGCTGACTTAGGAAAGTCATGCAGACATTCCCTTATTCTCTGCTGCCTTAAATGAAAAGTTCGAGTCAGAAAGTTGATAATAACATTTGCATATTTTTGTAAATTTATTTGCATGCATTTTTATTTAAAAATTAATTTTGCATTGTAGATAGATCTTAGCTAGTAATGATGCACAGTGTTCAGTTCTCAGCATAATTGGGTTTTATGACATATTGATGCATTAATGTATACAGATTGTATTCTAGGCAAACAAGAAAAAAAGTTTAATTAAGCACTAAATATGCTTTGGAATAATACCTGTTTACTTTCAGATTTTGTTTACAGATACAATAATTATATTTTTGTTTATAGAGTAGTAAAATATTATTCCATAAATTATAGTGCAATAGTAAAGCAAAGGTAGTCTGAGGTACATCTATTTTATTCACATTGCTAACATCTAGGAAACTTAATGATTCCAGTGGCCTCTCTTGTTTTCACCAAATTTCTTTGTTTATCAGTCTTTGCAGCAGCACCATAATCTCGCATTTACAAACCTAGAAAGGAATATTAAATCACATTCAAAATGAGCCCAAAATGCAAATGACAAGTGTAAACGATATAACAGCAGAAGGAAGGGTTTTGCAGCTCAAATAAGTGTTCATTCTCTTTCTGTAGCTTTCATAAGAGTCATCATGCATAAAACATATTGTTAGTAATTAAATGAGTCATTTTAGATCTCTGATTAAAAAAAAATGGTAGATATAGTGCAATAGGTTTTTTAGGCTCTGTAGATTTTTCTGATTAGCATTCAATCATGATCAGAAACATACCTTGTATTACCAAATAAAGCTATTACATGCAACTACATAGGTGTGCAGATAGATACATAGATAGAAGTATATGCTTGTGTGTATGTGTTTGTGTGTATACATATATATGTATATGTGTATATAAATAGCCTAATATTCTGTTATATCAAAAAACTCTCTACTGGTTAAAAATATATTGTGAATGTGAAATATTATTAAAGTCAAACAGCTAGAGTCCAGCATCTATGCAGTAATGTATCATGTGTATCTACTAGTAATGACTAATGGGGAAATAAAATGGGTTTTTATATATTTTGTAAAAAACGTATTCTGAAGAGACCTAATGGTACTGTATTTGAATTCTGTCAGTCAACTAAAAGCATATTCTGATCTTACTCACTTCTTTCCTTATTTAAAACTGAATTCTGACTAGGTGTGTGACACCTGCAATACCAGTATTTTCCCTAATGACCTGGAAATTTAGGAAGCTTTTAATAGTTACATAAAAATATCTCTGCTTCATTTTCAAGAACGAAAACCACCAGAGAAAAAGCACAGGAACTAAATGAAATAAAACCTGACATATTTTAGTGAACTCTTGTTGATGGAGTTTCTTATTTTTGAGCACCCCAGAATTAGCTTTGAACACACCAAAAGTTTTCAGGCTTTTTTAAAGGAAGATTCCATATCCTTTTCATAATTTATCCATATTTTTTTCTACTTCATGAAGCTATATAGCCTTTCACAGCTCACATCCACTCTTCCTCCAGTTTCCCACCTTCAGATTTTGTTGTCACAGGCACCTATTGCTCCCGAATTTAAGAGGTGTATTCCATACATACTACTTTGGCAGTTTATATGCGCTACAGGCTATCCAGAAGGGATAGACAGGATAGGCAAGACCGAGGTGTTGCACTATATGTAAGGGAGAGGTTTGAGTGCACAACCCTTACAGTTAGTTATGATGTGGTTGAGAGCCTCTGGGTGAGGATTAGGGGGATGGAAAACAAAGGAGATGTTGTAGTGGGTGTCTACTACAGATCACCCAGCCAGGATGTAAGCCCTGATGAGTTATTCTATAGACAATTGAGAAGTCTCTGGACCAGTAGCCCTTGTCCTTATGGGAGATTTCAACTTCCCAGACGTCAACTGTGAATATCATACCGCTGTGATAAGCAGGTGTTGGAAATACTTGATGTTTGTAGGAGATGATAACTTCTTGTCACAGGTACTCAAAGACCCAACTAGCTCTTCTAGACTAGCTATTTGTGAATAGAGAAGGACTAGTGGAGGCTGTGACAGTAGGTGTCTGTCTTGGCCACAATGATCATGAAATTTTTGATTTTAAAATTTTCAGTGTAATGAGAAAAAAAGGCAGTAGAGCTGCTACCTTGGACTTCATAAGAGCAAACTTTAAGCTATTCAGGGAGCTATGTAACAGAGTACCCTGGAAATCTGCTTTTGAGAGCTCAGGAGTCCACAAGTGCTGGACAGTCTTTAAGAACCACCTTTTAGAAGCTTAGGAGCAGTCAATTCCACTGTGTAATAAGTCAAGCAAGTAGGGCAGAAGACCAACTTGGCTGAACAGGGAACTCTTCTTGGAGCTCAGCAGGAAAAAGAAACTGTATGGTCTCTGGAAACAAGACCAGGCTTTGCAGGTAGAGTTCAGAGCTGTAGCTTGGTTATGCCAGGAGAAGCTACAAAAGGCCAAAGCGTAACTAGAATTGAAATTGGCCAGTGCTGTTTCACATAACAAGAGGGACTTTTTACTCATGTTAATAGTAAAAGGAGGTCTAAAGAAAGAATTGGACTAATACTTGTTGAAGATAGTCATCGGACTAAAAGGCATGGATCAGAAGTGGAGGCATTGAATGTGTTTTTTGCCTCAATCTTTATATAAGATATAATAATATCTTAATAATATTCATAAACCTTACCTTGTCCAGTCCCCTGAATCAGAGGACCACAAGTGTGGGAACAGTGACTTTCCATTTGTGGACACTGAACTTGTAAGGGACCAGCTGTATCAGCTGAATGTTCTCAAATCCATGAATCCTGATGGGATTCATCCCAGGGTTCTGAAGGAGCTAGCAGATGCTATGGCAGGACCCCTCTCTATCATCCACCAAAGGTCTTGGGAGCCTGGGGAGGTCCCTGCTGACTGGAAGCCAGCCAATGTTATTCTAATCCACAAAGAGTGTGAGGGAAGACCCAGAGAACTACAGACCTGTTGGTCTAACCACAGCTCCTGGAAAAACTATGGAGAAAATTATTCGGGGTACGATTGAAGGGCATTTAAAAAATAATGCAATCATCAGCTACAGTCAACATGGGTTCACAAAAGGGAAGTCCTGTTTAACTAATTTGCTAACCTGCTACAATAAGGTCACCCACCTAGTGGATGAAGGCAATGGAGATGGATGTAGTTTTCCTGGATTTTAGTAAGGCTTTTGATACTGTCTCTCACAGCATCCTTCTGGCCAAGTTGTCCAACTGTAGGATGAGAGGGTTCATGGTGTACTGGGTGAAGAACTGGCTGAAGGGCAGAGCTCAAAGGGTAGTAGTGAATGGGGGTACATCTGGCTGGCGACTAGTCAGTAGAGGTCTTCCTCAGAGTTCAGTTCTAAGGCCAGCTTGTTCAATATATTTATCCATGATCTGGACACAGAAATCGAATGCACCATTAGCAAGTTTGCTGATGATACCAAACTGGGAGGTGCTGTTGACTGCCTTGAGGGATAGGAGGCCTTGCGGAGGGATCTAGATAGACCGGAGCACTGGGCTATGATTAATGGGATGAAATTTAACAAGTCAAAATGATGGACTCTCCATCTGGGATGGAGTAACACTGGGCCGAAGTATGAACTGGGGGAGAAGTGGCTGGAGACCAGACCTACAGAAAGGGATCTGGGGGTGTTGGTTGAAAGCAGGCTCATTATGAGTGAGCAGTGTGCCCTGGGAGCCAAGCGAGCAAACAGTATATTGGGGTGCATCAAACACATTATAAGCAGCTATTCAAAAGAGGTGATAATCCTGCTTGGGTTTGTCTAGTTTGGAGAAAAGGAGGCTGAGGGGTGACCTCATTGTTCTCTAGAGCTTCCTGAGGAGGGGAAGTGGAGCCTGGGTATGTAGTGATTGGACAAGTGGGAATGGTTCAAAGCTGCTCTAGGGGAGGTTTAGACTGCACATTAGGAAGCATTTCTTTACTGAGAAGGTGGTGAAACACTGGAACATCTCCTAGAGAGGTGGTCGATGCCCCAAGCCTGTCAGTGTTTAAGAGGCATTTGGACAATGCCCTTAATAACATGCTTTAACTTTTGGTCAGCGCTGAATTGATCAGGCAGTTGGACTAGATGTTCATTGTAGGTCCCCTTCCAACTGAAATATTCTAGTTTAGTCTAGTCTAGTCTAGTCTTTCTTTTATTATTGCAGGACACCTAAGACCAATATATATGATTTGTTCACTGTGTTGAATGTAGAACAAATCACAGTCATCTCACTGGTCTGCAGAAATTATTTCCATAAAATTTTGCTAGCTACCAGAAGGACTTTTATGAACTTTAGACTTTTTTTGTGATCATCCTATTGTTTATGAGTAAAAGAATTGGATAGGGAAAGTTGCAAAAAGATAGAAAGTAGCAAATATAAAAAATGACATTATGAATTTGATTCTAATTTTCCTGAAGATAAATTGCTAAGTGGAATCCATCAAGTCGTAATACAAAGTTAAGAGCACACTTAATATGGATATATGCTGACACCTATGTTTGATTATCTCTGTCATATAGTTATTATCATTGTCACATACAAACCATCTAAACTGTAAGACTTTAGATGTAATGTTCAACTGTTAAAACAATCCCAGTTTATTTGATTGGTATCTTCTGGGGAGACACAGAAAAAACAAATACAGAAGAAGGAAATGCAAAACATCTCTCATTGTATTCTTTTTTATTATTATTATTCAATGTAATAGAAATAAGGAGAAACAAATTTAAAGAGGGGTTTAGGAGGTATTTTGGTTAAGATTATATTTTCTTTTACTTTGATGTTATTTTTATGTGTTTGAAAAACTCACTTCTACTGTTGAATTTGGGATAAATGCAGTGAAAATGTTGCTCGTAGTGGTATTTTTGATGTTGTTTTATGAATGAGCAATAATTACATTCCTGCCTGTGCCATTTTTCTTTTCCTTGTCCGTACTGAATTTGCCTTACAAGTAGTTCCATCCTTGTTAGAAATATTCCTTAAAATGAAATACCATTCACACTGACCCATGAAGTAACAGATGATTTTAACTTCTACTTGTAAAAATAAAAATTAAAATATAGGCAAGTCAATTATAGTAAGATTTCCAGTATGGCCTTTCAAGGTTTAAACTGCAGAGACTTTAAACCTGTTTACATTTATCTAGGAATGGTAGTGCAGATAATTTTACTACAACAATACCTAAACTTTCTGGGTCACAACTACACAACTAAATGCTTTGTTTGTTCCAAGGAGTAATTTGTGGCCTTCAAGACCAAGTAATACTGCATGACATATATTCATGCAGCTCCCCACCTCTGCAGCTGGATGAACATGTCTGCTGTACTTACTCGATGGTGACAGTATTTATTTTGAACACACGGCCCTAAACTGTACATATTTTGGGTGCAGATATGGTGAGATGAAATCAAAATGTCTGAAATTACATGGGGACTCTGTTGCAGCTCACTGGAATTTCTGTTGCGTAAAACAGAATTTGCAGCTCATGCCATGACATATGGCAAAAAGGCATTTTTGGGTACTTGCAGACACTAATTGACATGCTAAAATTAATTGGAAGAAAAGGGCCAGACCTGATGTATTATCATTCTTAAAGCTTATTGAGAGAGTCCTTGGAATGAATTAAACATATTCTGCACCCAGGCTTTGTTTCAGAGGGAACTAGCTGGTTTATTTCAAAACCGAGTTTGGTTTTAGACTTTGTTCAATCATGTAATTACACTTCCAAACCAAATGCCCACCCACTAGGGTGTAATGTTAAAATTATCTTCTCCTCCTCCTACAGCAAGCATCAGTTCCCTGAAGAGAATTCAACATTACTAAACTTCAGAGAAAAGAGCTAAAATACACTCTTAACTATACTAATATTTTATACTTGTAAAATTAAAAAGAGAATTCTCAACGTAGATTTTCTAGATTATTATGTAGAGAAACCTCTGATGTTCAGAAACTGTAGGAAACTTTGACATTATTTTAAGTAGATGTTTAATATTTTGATTCTGCAGTACCTATGTTAAATTTGTTTCATCCCATAATGACTTAAACATCTCTGACTTAATAGTTCTCATGAAAAATTAAATTTACACACACCCCCAGACTTTCCTTGCGTAGCAATATACTTCCAACAAAATAAGATAATATTTTACCATTATTTACATATTTTCTCTGAGTAAACAGATGAGGTACTTTAACACACAATAAAATCTTTCCTCCAGTACGAAAGGCTGTGGAGTTGGCAATGTTATTTCCTAAAAAATAATGATTTCATGAGTAATTTGTAACTATCATGGGAATAAAAATATCTCTACAAATTCTAGTAATTTGGTGAAAATAGCTATCATATTATTAACACAGAAAGCATAATTCTATGATATTTTCAAGTTTCTTCTTCAAGTCATTAATAAGGATACTAAATATAACATACAGCACAAGGCACATATATGCTATATAGTATATATCCTAGATATTTTTCAATTTTTATGGGTGTTTTAGGCCATATGGATTCTTGATTGAATTTTAATTCGTCACTCCATTTGTTTGTTGTGAGGATAAACGGAATGAGTAGTATGCATATTTATCAAACTGGTTCCTGAAGTATACAATTAACTTCACACTAACTTAAAGCTACATGATTTTGAAAATGGTGGAATTTCAGTCACCTGCTTACAAACTGTCAAAGAAATTCTTAAAAGACAAGAGAGATAATGGCTCAATACAAATAGATTAAAGATTTTTTTTTCAGTTCAGAGGTCAATAGCCATGGGAGTTTCATCTAGTTGATGAAGTCCTTTATGAAGTATTTTCTATGTGGTAGTTATTATTCAATACTGTTTATTTTTAATTTAATGTCTAAATCAAATAAAAATAATTGGAGAAACAGTGAGGAACAGTGAACTTAAATTTGTGATGTGGTAATACAGATTTGTGTAAGGGGGGAGGGAACCCTGTGAACTCATACCAAGCAATAAGTGAAACTGAAAAGGGCTTTGATTTGCTCTGTAAATGAAATTACAAGAAGAATGAAATATAATGCTGAAAATTATAAAGTAATGTACACAGGGTTCAAAATTCATAAGTCATGTACAGAATGAATTCGACTGAACCTCCAGGTGACCTTCGAACTTTTGGAGACTTCTGCGACTGTATGTCTAGACGTTTCAAAGAGGTATCTTAAATGAGAAAACGAAGCTAAGATACACACAGCTAGGCTGGTAGAATGTGAGATTTTTTATTATTGTTATTATATTATAGAATCTATGATTTTATGATTATAAACTTAACATATTTTATCCAAGAGTACCACTCCACAAGTGTACTTACTGTGGAAGCTACACAAAAGTAACACTAAAATGTCAGAGGTAAGAGTTGTAAAAAATTGCTAGCTAAAATATAAATACAGGGAGAATGTGCATGAAATAAGTTCTGTTTTGCAAGAATATTTTCACACTTGCCTTTCTCATCTTAGTAATAGTAACAGTAAAAAAAAGAGTTGATTAGTAGATTGAGATCCTCAGACTTGCAAAAAACAGTGGAAAGCCAAGATTCAGACACAATCTGGAGCTGACTAGTCAGGTCCAAGAAAGGAGAAAACAAAACATTTTCATCTTTAAATGTAAGAACAGAAAATGAGCTGCAAAGATAATATTACAAAAAGAGTTCTGAATAGGAGAAAAAAACCCAAAACCTCATACCCAAAGTTATCATATTTATCACCATTTCATATATTCATGTTTTTATCTCAACAAGATGTCTATGGTTACTCAGTTCTCTAATTTAGATAGCCAAAAAGTTCCCTGACCACTTCCTTGTGAAGTAGGAGAAATTATTTTGAAAGCTTGTTCACTTTAGAAGTGTTGAAAATGGGGTACTAGCAGGAACAATAATCTTTCCAATACATCAAGAAAATTACAAATATAGCCATAGTGCCCCTGACCATATTTATTTATATTATGCCCCCAAATATTTATTATAAACAGCTACAGTAATAGGGATACTAGTAATCGCTGTATTATACCTAAATTTTTAGCTCCTATAACTAGTCCTTTAACTTGACTAAGAAATTATTTGCAAGTGATGTCTTCTCTTCTCTTCAGGTACCCTACAGAAAAACTGTCACTGATTCTGTTTTCTGTTGTGGGGTTGGCTTTTTTCCCCGGTAACTGCTATACTTTGAAGACTGTTACTGTATACCATATCAGGCTTCCCTTTTCCAGATCAAGAAAACAGTTTTATCAACATATTATGAAACCCTATATCATTCTTATTGCTCTCGTTTGAGTTTTCTCCAATTTGTCTATACCATCATCAAATTTAGAGGCAGCAAGGAAGCAAAAGTTCATGAGTCCTTAGGGGAGCACTTCTGTATCATTTTGCAAGAAATACTTCTGGTAACACATTTCAGAAGGGTATGTCCCCTTCTGGTGAGAGCATTTTTTATTATTTTTTTTTGTACATACTCTGCTGAAGATCCTAACACCTTCCTGCTGTATTTCTGACTGACTGGCATATTAATGAACATTTGCAACCTGTTAATTTGATTTTTTCTTCCCAAGTATAACACTTTCTACTTGTTTTTACTTTTTTAATAATTTCAGATAATTTCTACAAGATGTATTTTTTGAGTGATAATACTGTCTTTATATGTTACCACCATTATTGACTTTCTGGATTATCTTTTAGGTTTTGCTAATTATGTTGTCTGATACCAGACAAAAACAAACTCCTATGGGAATATATCCCTCCTTCCACTTTCACTGGAATAGATGTTAATTTATGTTTTATCAAGTACTCATGTCATTAATTTGCAATAATTATATAACGAACATTTCCTTCTTTTCTTATGATAGGATCATGCATGTATTTGGCAGAACCCTTGGCAATGCTAAGCTAGATCATACCCTATTTTTTTACTTGCCTCCTAGGAAAATTACCATGGTCAAGGAAGAAAATGTAACCAGAGCAGAGACCTATTGCAGTCATAAAAGTGGAAGCACACTAGATAGAATTTAATCAATATTAGCTAGCCTTAATTTTGGACTAAGCACACCAATGCGGTATAACTATATAAGTATATATTAATTCAGTGGCCTAGTGAAGACAGTGTAGCTTTTGCTACAGATATGCTTATCAACTTGTTAAGAGCACTTGCTGTGTGAACCAGACTTTGACTCTGGGTGTCTATTGCTACAACATATAGTTTTAACACAGGATAACAACAAAGGCCTTGAAAACGTTGGCAGAGACTGCAAACAGAAACCCCAGAAAAACAATGTACTGATGGTCAATTGCCAGTGAAGATCTCTTTTTTTCCAGTACTCAAGAGAGTTTTGCTTTAAGGAAAGATGCAGCAGCTAAGCAAGTTAAAAAAAATAAACAAACACTCACATACACATACAGAAAAAGACAGCCAAGCAACAGGATGAGGCCTTCTGCCCTGGGAAAATACCACAATCCAGGTGAAAATGTATAGTCCCAGGGTGGAGGCCAAGGGTTAGGAATTGTCTAGAAACTCAAAATCTCTTCTAAAATGACATATTGAATTTGGAATGAGTGGAGGAAAGGACACACCCACTTTGGTCCCAGTTTCCATCACTAAAAAGCTCTTGGGCTTGGCCATCTCCACCTCAACAACGTACACCACCAGTGACTGTCACTGTAGGTATTAACTACCTGACATCAGCTTTGTGACATTGTATGCTCACAGCTAATTTAGAATACATCTGTTAAGGACTAACTGATTTGAGTAGCACAATGTCTGCTGTTAATGAATGCCTAGTAAAATTTAGTTTCAATTTTCAAAACTGGTTTGATTTATCAGTTTTCCAGGTACTTTTATTGCAAGGATCTGTGATCTTTAACTGCTATACTGCTATATAAATATCTACATACACAAATACACATGTGTGTGCAGAAGTGCACATGTTTATGTTCAGTTGCAACATTTAACATGACGTTGTGGCAAGCGGATGCTTTTTTTCCTTTTTTTTTTTTTTAAGGTTCTTATCACAGAATCACAGAATCACAGAATCTTCATGGTTGGAAGGGCCCTTCGAGATCATCAAGTCCAACCACAAAATAAAAACCAAAAAAAAAAAACCCACCAAAACAAAAAAATCAACACCCCATCACCACAACAATCGCCATAACCAACAATCTCAGGCACTAGAACATGCCCTGAATGCCATGTCTACAGGTTTCTTAAATACCTCCAGTGATTGTGACTCCACAACCTCCCTGGGCACACTGTTCCAGTGCCTGACCACCCTCTCAGTAAAGTAATTCTTCCTAATATCTAATCTAAACCTCCCGTGCCGCAACTTCATACCGTTTCCTCTAGTCCTGTCATTATTCGCTTGGGAGAAGAGGCCAACATCCACATCTCTACAACCTCCTTTCAGGTAGTTGTAGAGGGCAATGAGGTCTCCCCTCAGCCTCCTCTTCTCCAGACTGAACATGCCCAGCTCCTTCAGCCTCTCCTCATTGCACTTGTTCTCTAGACCCATCACCAGCTTGGTGGCTCTCCTCTGGACACGCTCCAGCACTTCAATGTCCTTCTTGTGTTGAGGGGCCCAGAACTGAACACAGTACTCAAGGTGAGGCCTCACTGGTGCTGAGTACAGGGGCACGTTCACTTCCCTACTCCTGCTGGCTACAATATCCCCCACATATTAAAACTGACTGATAAATATTTCTGTAGCATCTCTCATTTCTTTCTGCTTTGTGTTGCAAAAAGATTTGAGTGACAAATTCTAATCACCACCATCCAGTTTTCTATCTACTCATCAGTATTTACAACAACTTTAATATTTTTGTGGTTTCTATCGCAGGCATTGATTTTAATAGCATCATTTGTTCCATATCTTTACCACTCATGTTATCATATTAAAAATGTTCATAACTGCTCATGATTTTACAGTAAATGAGAAAAAGTTTTAAAATCTTGACAGGTTTGCTTATCAGGTATAATACATTACAACAAAAGGAAATATTATGGAAAGACAATCTTAAGAACAGGTTTTCAGCACTGGGTTTATGAGAAGATTTAGTTTGAGATGCTCCTTGGAATACTTTACTTCCTGTGATATAATCTTTTCTTCAGAAATAAATTTATCCCTCTTGCAGATAACTAAAGCTGTAAGAATTACATTTAGAAATTATAACTTGGAAGTAGCAAAGGAATAATCACTGAAATCAGCTTTGTGTCATATTCTTATCGTAACTTTCACCTGTTTTTGCTATAAAGACCACATTATACCTGGGATCCAGAAATGTCATAGCTATACAGTGTATAATTTTGAGTAAAAGAGACAAAGCAAATTTCACTTTTTCCAACGTAAACTAAATTAAACAATACAAACTTGCAGATTAAAGAAAAAAAATAAATAAAAAATTGAGATTGTTTCATTAGGAATAGGAATTAATTTTTCTGTTCTCTTTCTTGATAAGCTCTCTTTTAGCACTAAGTGGAGAAAAGTGATGATAATGGGTGACACAGAGCTATGCTTCCTAGTCAGAATTTAAAATGTGCACATTAAAAAAAGTTAAATATATGAAATATTATTTTCAGAAGACAAATTATAGGTTAAATGTGCATGTGAACTTTATGAATATCAACTTTACAATTTTAGTGTCTGGGGACAAGGAAATGAGTACAACAATGCTTATTCCACCTCTTTTTCCTGGCGCTTCTCTCTCTTCATTTTTGTCTCTTACACACATACATGCGCATAAACACACAGTTCATTATTAATACAATCCAAAGCACTGCTAAATTTGTTCTAAATGTGAACAATTAACTAAGCATCCATTCTTCCTAAAAATTACTAAGTGAAGTTAGAAGTATAGTGTGCTTTATTAAAACTGAAACACAGTGTTTTATTTCAGATCCGGCATGCTTTCAGTGCAGTGCACAAATCATTTCCTTTCACATGAAACTAAACCAAAAAAGTGTTAAAGGAGTGAAATCTTGATGGACACTGAGTTCACAGGACTGGGCTAAGACCAGTTCAAAGTAATCTGCGCCTCCCACCTCCTGCCTTATAGGGTAATTGTAGGGTTCTTCAATAGTTTCACTCTTTTGGGTCACTTCATCTGCTAATACACAAATCGTCATAATCCCCGGAGAGCAAATAATTCATAATTTACATCCACTAATTTTTTCTCTCGAGATGTATGGAAACCTCAAAGCTCACAATAGGTTTGGAGAACCCTAGTTTGATGGGAACCATATTATCCACAGAACACATAAGTGCAGCAAGAAAAGAGAACACAAAGAAAAAAATATCCCAGAAAAATTTCTTTTTTTTTTCTCTCAGAATTGCAACAATACATGCAATTTTTTCTGAGATAAATATTAAAATGAAGATTAAATTCAATATTAATAGCTGGTGCATTTTCTCCTCAGCAGGGAAAGTAAATATCTCCATACTCAGTAAGCTGAACACAGATCAATGGAAAATTTTACTGACTCTCTGCCAATATGTGAAAGAAAAGAGATTAATGTCAGACTTTATACTGTATTCCTTATTCTTTTAAGGAATTGTACCTACTGTCATGCATCATCATCCAACTTATAAGGTATTTACCAGAATCAACTTCTTTTTTAAATATCTTCATATATTCTTATAATTTAATTGTAGGGAAAAAGCAATGGTGATTTTAAGTATAACTTAAAACATTTAAGCTGTTTTACTTGAAGCTGCAGTATTGACTGCCCCTGGAGTCCTATACAATTTGGGATACTGAGGCAAGTGAGATTACTGAGGTATTTTGTTGCTTTTGCTCCAGTTTCAGTGATGTTACCACATTTTACAAAGGATGGTCTTCTGTATATTTCTTGCTCGTTTAGAAATGCACAAATGATGGAGTCCATTTAGTTTAGTTTTTGCTCACTGACATCAATATTTGAGATAATCACTTCAGACTTTAGCAGTGGAGTAGGGTGTCCCCTGAGTACCCAGACCCCTGAGCCACCAGTTAGAGGTGGGGAGCAGAATGAAACCACTGTAATTCTAAGGGAGATGGTGAGGGACTTGCTCCAAAACCTCGACATAAACAAGTCTATGGGGCCAGATGGGATTCACCCAAGGGTTCTGAGGGAGCTGGCAGAAGTGCTTGTGGAGCCACTTTCCATCATCTACCAACAGTCCTGGCAAACTGGGGA
>JAOXNO010000001.1:170113055-170134665 GCA_028565335.1 Limnodromus scolopaceus
GAGGAGGGGAGGGGAGGGGAGAAAGCATTTTTCACTAATGTCTACATTTCTGTAGAATTTTATGCCCTGCTTTTACTTTGTCATAGCCTACAGCAGGGCAAAAAATTCAATGGGATATTCAGAAAGAATTAGTATACTGTGAGGGTTCCAATGGTTCAGAAGAGTATATAAAGCAACCTTCACTTCTAAGTCATTGACTAGAATGCAGCAGAGGGTGATAGAGACTGAAAGGTCACCATCTGGCAGCTGCTCTAGAGGTGAAGTACAAGTCACTTGCAGAAGTCAAATCCCAGTGGACAAGCATCTGTAACACAAAAATCACCAAAGCAACTGGCATTAATTGGCAATCTCTGCTAACAGAATGAAGACTGACATGAAGATGCAATTGCCTTCTCATTATTAGATGCAGTCCCTGTGGGCTAGAGTTAGGATACAGGAGTTAATATCAGAGGAGAACTGACTGCAGATGTATCTGCTTGCGATGATAAGAAAATAATTTTAATCTGTATGGCTGTCACAAGCTAATATGGTTTTAAAAATCTATTTCGAAAGGAATAAGGCTAAAGGAATAAGGACTGTCCCTTTAAAAAAAAAATTTCAAATTCTGTTATTCTCTGCAACAGGTTAATATTTGCATATATTATATGATCACAGTACTCCTTTCTTTCTTTTGTGCTCAGGTAGATGCACAGATGTATTTTAATAGATATCTTTATCATTAAGTATTACATTTCTTTAAAGCTAGTCTATGAAATACGATTCTGAAAATATTTTCTTTAAGTATACTTGCAGCTTTGTCCTTGAATAATTTATTGGTCCTGAACTGTTCTTGTTTTTTCTACTTGTTGCTTTCTTTCACTGCTTCTCTATTTTGACTGTTTTCTTAATTTCTTTATTACTCATTTTGTCCATTGATCCTGCTTCCATTGATTATTTTTAAGACTGGATGACTCAATTACCTCCTTATTACTTAGATTGTTAGCAGGTTAATAAGCACACTGTACTTAATAACAGAGAGAAAAACATAGGACAGCTGCTGAAGAATTCCTGTTGACAGTAATCTTTACAGATATCTTTTGGGTTGCCAAAAAGACATGCTTCCTCGGAGATCGTGTTTTGAATTTTGGAGCACATTTCAGAGAGAAATCATTAAGTGCTTCATGTCCTCTGAGATTTCTGTGCCCAGAGAAAATAAAGACATTGTGAGATTTTTTTGAAGTCACATATCAAGATATCATGAACCTTGTGAGAAATAGGATTCTGTTCCTTTCATACTTTATCTAAAGGCTTTTCATCAACTTCATACAAATATATTTTATATCATGTAGTGTTTTGACCTATGACTTGGACCAATGCCTGAAGTAATCTCCCTTTTTGCTCCTTTTTTACTATTAGCAAATATCCAAGTCCATTTTTTTCTTTGAAAATAACTTAGGATATTCATTAAAAATAGCATAAAAAGGTGTATTGGTATATTATGGTGAACAAGCTTAAAGATAAATCTATGAATTTAGAGCTTGTTTACTGTCTATATTAACCATCTTTCCTAATTTAAGAATTTCTCCTTGTTATGCTCTCATCTCAGACCTTCAAAACCTCTTCTTTTTCAGGGTATCCTTTCCATTGTTCTGTCAAAATCCTTTGATTGTTTAAGTGTGAGCATCCTTTGTTACCTGGTGACTTCTAATCAAACTGAGGATACAGAATGAGTACTGAGACCAGTATCTCCTCTGGCATTTAATGTCCCATTTATTAAGCACTGAATGAAAATGCATTTCCCTCGGTAGATGGTTTGTTTTTCATTTCCTCTCACTTAACATATATCATCACTACAAAATCCTCTTTGAACCTGGATAAATGTTAATTAAAAGCAGATAACCTCTGACATACAACTTGATAAGAATAGTGTTCATTTGCATGTGAACAGTTTTATTCCCAAGGAGTATGTTACATGTCTTTTCTCACAGAGTCAGGCAGAATGTAACTCCCCAGTGGTCTGAACCATAAAGCTATTCCTCTTTATGAATCATTTTCTTATTAATTAACATTCTAATATATTCCAAATAATCTATATAACTTCTGTGTTTAATTTCTGGTGTTCCAAGACCAAAAAGTTCAATGCATAAATACAATACAGCAAGAGTAACCTGCCAGTTAGGAAATAGGCCTAGAAGTTATGAGGTCTGGATCTAAGCCTCTGCTCTACCACAGATTTCTTTTATGATTGGGAAGTCACTTATAACACTGCTTTTAAGGATATCTTTACCCTAAAATCCACTGATATGTCCCATATGAAATAAGGTGCCTAAGTATCTTAAAAATTCACCTCTTTGTTTTCTCCAGTTGTTAAAAGTACTGACAATTAATAGTGAGAATGAATAGTGAGAATGTATGTTAGAGGCAAAATGCTACTCAGGGTATGTGTCAGGCTTTATGTTATTATAGACCACAAAAAATGTAGCCACACTAATGGAAATAATGCTGAGTGATCACACATTCGGGTGATCACACATTCAGGTGATCTTTTTGCTGAATTTCAGTTGCCTTTGAACAGTGAAGGGCCATTATAAATGGAGTTTATTCCCTTATAGATGGAGTTAACTCCTAGAATTATCTAAGGGGTTAAAAATGGTTAAATATTAAATTCTATTTCGGCACTTCCATTCAGATAAGATATTTTCATACGAAGTATTTTCTTCAGACAATGAGTGTAGGAGGGATAAAAGTAGAGATATCTTTCAAAAGAACTGGTTAACAGTCAGCCACTCTCAAGTTATGCCAAATGCCTGCAGTAAAATTCTGAAAAATATGCGAAAAACCTGCTTATTTTACACTATTTTTACTAGACTGATATTCAGACTAATTTTTTTATGATTTAGGAGAACTTCAAATGAACTTGAAACCAATTACTGACTTCATGCAGTTTTAACATGGAACTTGGTCAGCTCCCAGCTTCCCGTAGATTTTTCAATTTCATTTCATTCCAACAAAATGCCTACTAAACATTGTTAAAATATTTAAATTAATGAAAATGTTAGCATGGAATATTCTTCTGAAATTTTCTGGAAATCATGATGCTTTCAGTCCCAGGAAGCTTCCAGAAGCAATATGTGCTCTTCTGCTATCATTCATGGTATTATTGGAATAAACAGAGAAAGATATCCTAACAGTACAATAGAATTGAAGACTTTGAATAACTCTGACATTAATAAAAATATTATTTAAAATAAACTCACCACAACAACCATTTTATAGGACTTCAAATTCCTAACTGGAATAAAATGAATAAAATCTAGACATCGATTTCTTGTCAACTATAACACCCACCTGAAATAGTTCTGGAGTTAAATTCACACATTAAAATATTTTTGTAGGTGAACACAGAAAAAAGAATAGCTTGTTTTCATCCCTTTTCATATGTCTATAAATGACCTAGATGTAAGACAATCATATCATTTTCTAGTCATGATATTTTTGGAAGTTTATTTCAATGCAAAGTATATACACTATTTTTCCATTTAACCTCATTGAAAACCTAAAAAAGTCTTCAAAAAGTTGCAGTTGCAACTTTTTTCTTAAAGTATTTTGTGGGGGGTTTTTCCAAAATTACTAAATTTACATTATTTTTTTTCACTTAAAAATGTCAAAATGCTAACTGAATGTTAAAATTTTTAACATTACTTAGATTTGCAATAAAAAAAAAAGAAGAAATGGAGAAGGAAATCTAACAAAAAAATGGACATGAAACTGCTAATTAGCATAAGCTAGTATCACTGGCAAAGAGTGCAGGAAACTATGGAACTTGTTAAGTCAATGATGATATTACTCATTATCACTAAGCAGTTAGGAAAAAGGTGGCAAGACATGACTTCCCTGTCTAATTTAAATTTTCATCTTTCCATTCTTCTTTAATTTTCCTTTAATGTGGTGAGGCCTGGCATGCTCAAAACATTTACACTGTACTGGAAACAGTCTGTAGGAGATATAAAACTAATGATCCAAACTGAAGGAAATATCTGTTAAATGGGAATGTAAGTTGAGCCAAAATATGTTATTACTGTACTGTATATATCCTCTGGTGGTCTCCGAAGTACTAACATAAATTGGAAGTCTGGATTATTTTTTTTTTGGGTTCATCAGGCTAATTTTAGGTAAACTTAATATGAAATAAAAACAGCCCTATTGCATTAGACTAACAGCCCACTTAACCCATTATTTTGTCTGTCATAATATTGAAAAGAGATGCTAAGGAAGGTATTCAAAAGCACTTGACTTAATAAGATACTTTTAAACTTCTAAACTTGTTTAGCTCATAGTGGTAGCTATGGAAAATCTTTTCTGCTGATATATAGGACTTTTATAGGATCCTAATAGCTTATTGAAATAAAGTTGCTGTTGGTGCAGAAGCTTTGAAAACTGGAAACTGGGTTTATTATATGGCCTTGTCAAATTTCCATATCCTGATATGGCCCATCATGTGTTGGCCATGTGTGTGTAGAAACCAGTGAGGGCTAGCACAGAGGCACTAACATAAGAAAGAGGGTAGACCAGGAGAAAGAGAGAGAAACTATCTGTCAAGACCCCAGTTGTTCCACTGTAAAATCAGCACCTAGCTTATGATTTGTTCTGTTTGGTCAGTTAGTGAGCAAGTGCCTTAATCACTGATGTGAAGTATCAAACTGCTTACAGGATGTTATGTTTTGCTATACTTGTATGGTACAACATACAACAGTGTAGGGGGGGGAAGTCTGTTGTCCTTGCTTCTGTCCTCTGTAGCTGTCTTGATCTCATAAAACAACAGCTCATGAAATACTTCTCATCCTCTTCATGCTCTGGTTTTGCAGACTTCTGTCACCCCTCCAGATTGTCAGCTAGAGAAGGTCTAGAAGGCTCAGATTTCTCTCAAGAAAAAGCTGCTACATGCTTTATCTGTATTCATCGCCCTTTCTTGAACTTTTCAAGCTCTACTATATCTTTTCTGAGATGTAGATCTTACTCAGAACTACATTCAGTACCCAAAGTTCAGAGAAATCATGTAAATCCATACAGTGAAACAATGATGTTCTTATTTTGTTTTCTAATAATTCCTAAGATTCAGCACGTTTTTTGGTCACTAACTAGCATCAAACTGACTTTTTATAGCCCATCAATCTTGCTCCTATGAGGTAATGCTTAGCTCAGAGACTAGTATTTTTCATATGAAATCAGATTTTTTTTATTTTCGATGTACCTCACATTACAGTTATCTACACTAAATTTCATCTGTCATTTTGGCAGTTTTCTGGCAGTTATCAAGTACATTAAAGAGTGTTTGAAGATAGATGTACAATGTCTAGATGTACAAGCAGCTGTTTCCTCTAGGTCACTTCTTTCCTTTAGGAGTGCATTTGAATTTAACAGGTTAAATAAATTGAGGAATTTTATTTTAATTTTTAATTTTATTTATTTTATATTTTTTATTTATTTTATTTTCCTGTGGAACAGCCAAAGAACTAAGTTTTTCAGACTAAGTCTCAGTCATCATTGTTCCCTTTCATCAGCTAGTTTGTTTTGTTTGGGTTTGGTTCTAATGTGTTGCTTTATCAGTGTTTATTACCTGACTGAAGCCACAGGCAATAAAGAGCCTTAAAAGTCTGTTATATGTATGTGACCTGCTCTTGCAAACCATTAATTTTTTAAGATACCAATGATGTTACTTACTATCATTACAGCATTTAAGAAAAGAAGTCAGGAAGGTTGAGTTTGCCTCCAGAATAGGTCCTTCCTGAATAGGGTGAGCTTCAGGCTCAGGTTCTGATTTTGATCAGTGCCCTGTAGCAAGGCCCTTTCACAAATCAGTATCTTGAGTGTTTTCCAGAAAGAGGGAGAAATCATAACAAAGGAAGCTTCTCCCTGCAGTGTTCTTGGTTACTCCATTTAGGCAGGTATTTTGCACAGATGTTCTTGCTTTCAGCCAAGTTTTGAGCCATCAGGACTTTAAGTCTCTCAGCTGCTTTTGCTTTCACAAAACTGTAGGGTTTTGTGAAACTGTTACACAGAAAATAAGTCTTTAAATTAAACAAACAAAAGCAGATGTGTTATATAGGGCAGGTTAAAAATAAGATTATAACCACATACTTGCAAGCAAACAAGCTATCATGCTTTAAGTCTTCATTGCACTTTAGTTGGAAGTAACTGTTTTTCGGCTAAGACACAATATGGGAAGGTGATTCATACCAATACGTTTAGCTTGCCATTTTTAAAATGCTTACAAAGTTCGTATAGTCAGGTACCATGTCTCAGCCAAGAGGTGGTAGCTTTTGAAGACATATTAGCATATACTTAAAATCTTGTGTCAATAATGTAAGTGTACATTATAATATTCAACAACCAAATCAATATCAAGCTACTTTAAGGAAAAACAAAGTGAAAAATTTGTAACAGCCATTATTTTTCCACACCCATTTTAGATATCTTCTTTAGAATGAAAAAATTTAGATCTTCTGTGTACTTATTTTTCTCCATTCATTATGAAGAACATCTAGAAAACTTCTTACCAAGAAGAGATTGACATTATACAAGGCTAGATTAGGACAGGTTAGACTCATAGAATCATAGAATCATAGAATGGTTTGGATTGGAAGGGACCTTAAAGATCATAGAGTTCCAACCCCCCTGCCACAGGCAGGGACATCTCCCACTAGAGCAGGTTGCTCAAAGCCCTATCCAGCCTGGCCTTGAACACTTCCAGGGATGGGGCATCCACGACTTCTCTGGGCAACCTGTTCCAGTGCCTCACCACCCTCACTGTAAAGAATTTCTTTCTAGTATCTAATCTAAATCTCCCCTCTTAATTTTTAATTTTTAACCTGTATGGTAAGGTTGCTTCTTCCTGTAATAGTTTGCCTTTTTGGTTCTTAATTATAAAATCATAGAGTTATTTAGCTTGGAAGAGACCTTTCAATATCATCTACTCCAACCCTGCCATAGACAGGGACAGCTTTTACTAGATTAGATTGCTCAAAGACCTATCCAAACTGACCTTGAACACTTCCAGTGATGGGGCACCCACAGCTTCTCTGGGAAACTTGTTCAAGTGTATCACAACCCTGAGCATAAAAAATGTCTTCTTTATATCATCAAGTCAATCAGTATCACAAGATGATTCTGCAGCTCTTCATCTGCTATTGTATGGATAAGCTTTTGTCATCATCAGACTTTGTTATCTCACTTTTTTCCTAATTTGGCGTTTGTTGATTTTTTCCCTAGCTACCTTATGAATACAGTGAAAGAAAAAGTCCCAGCAGAAATTTCTCAGGTGAAATTTCCAGTGCGAGAGCTGGTCATGTATCCTTACCCTTTACTTCCTATCTTTTCACTCGAGGAGTAACAGTCCATAACAACTTTGTTTCCTTAAAAGCCTTTGTCTAAAAGCCGCCTGAAATAATTGCCAATTTTTGTTGTAAAGCACATAAGATTTATTTATCTGCGTATACACTCATTCCTTAAAAAACTGTAGTAGATTTTTTAGGTGTGGTTTTGACCAAATATGATTAAATTTGAGAAGCAGACTAGCATTCCTTCAAAGGGATAGATCGGAAGACATGCATCTCTGTATTTTGTCAGAACACAGAAAAGAACTAAACTGTAGTAACTCTCTAAATGGAGAAAATGAAAATCTGCTGATTTGAAAAGCCAAAGTTAGCTTGGAGATAATGTAGTGATAATGGTCTGCTTCCTTAGATGATTCAGGGAGCTTCACTAAGATCCATCTAATCAGATTGGAATTTAAGAAACAGTAAAGTTTATAGCAGAGAACTGTCTGAGTTTCAGAAGTAGCCTGTCAGGATCAAATTCTAATGTTAGATAAGCAATATCCACATACTAGATCAATAGTATCTATATTCCTGTGTCCAAGTAGAAAGTTAAATCTTTTGAACTAAGCAATACTTTTGTATAAATCATGCAGTTGGCATTCTGGAAAATCTCCCAGTGATCGCAATACATTCTGTACCAGAGTAGGGACTTCAAAATTTGGCTTGCTGTGAACATAAAGCAAATAGCTCACAGTCATAGAAGCAAGAATAGTTACACGCCAGAAGCCAAGCATATCGCATTAGCAGTGAGCACATTCATAATGGCTTATTCTTTACAGCAGCAGTCACCTAATTTGTACAAATGCTAATAGACATTGACTTTCTGGTAAGATTTTCAAAGGACGAAGTCACACAAAAGCTTAAATCTGTTAATTTGTTAAACAGCAGAAAGATAAAATATATCTTAAATGGCTTTTGAGTCATTTAGGAACTTAAGTTGCTCAATGTGAGCCTAGTAATTTTACTAAAAAAACTTTGAGTCTCTAATACATAATACCACCTATGTACGATGTATATCCAAAGAAGCACACAAAATCTGTGAGTAACATTTTTGACTATATCTAAGATGAATCTAAAATCACAAACTACATAGGCTATTTCTTTTCTTTTCCTTTTCTTTTTTTTTTTTAAATCCTCAGAATAAAGAAGAAATAATAAAAAAAGAAATTATCTGCAATAATATTTTGTAAAATAGATCAAAGTAGGCTCCTACTTCAACATTTAGATTTCTTTTTCACCACTATGGCACTTTAGAGAAAGCATTTAGATTATCCTGACTAACTGGGGAATCATGTACTTAAGACTTTTTGCAGGATGACATAAGGAAGAAGTGATTGACCAATAGAGGCCTCTGGAATCCAATTAGTGCAGAACAAGTAATCACAAATGACATCTCAGATATAAATCAGATGTATTAATTGGAGCAGCATGGGAACCATGTAAATAAAAATAAGCTATTTAATATATGCTACCACAGGAAAAAATGCAGAGATCGTGCATGGTTTCAGCAGTTAATTACTTATCTCAAAGAGTAAAAGTCTGTGAAGTGGAAATGTCAGGAGCAGCAGATCACCAAAAACTGTATGCTAAGTAGCCACTTGCTGACTGACCTTTTTCTTTGCAACTCCCTATGACCTTGCAATATATTTTTTTTTAGGTTTCAGTGTGAAGAGAAAGATCAAAAATATATTTTTTGTTAAATTCACATGAGTGATGCAAACAACTGTAGATTGTGAATTTTTCATCACTGTACAAAATATGAAACTACTGCAAAGTCATTATTTTAATCACTGGACACCAAGGAAAAACAGATGATGACATTGAAGAAAGCTTACCGTGAACTCTTGGAAATGTGCAAGCTAATAAACATTAAGGTGTGTACTTCTGATCTGTGGCCCCTTTGAGAGGAAAGGCAGTGAGAACTAAATGGTTTTCAGTAAAGAATGCCTCTGAATAAGACCTGTAATAGCTAGTATTTGTTTCTAGCATGTAAGAGGTATCTCTTGATAAATGTATTTGATGAGAAATGAAAATAAATATGTTATAAGGAAAATCAAGGTCTTCTTTCAGGTAGCAATGAAATACACTTCAAAGTGCAATTACACATCTAAAATTAGAAAGGCGTCAAACATATTATAACATAAACACCAATATTTGTTTTCACTTGAAACAGCATCAGCTGAAACTGTGGACAGTCTCACTGAGTTAAAAGCAGGTTTTTCTTTCCACTGGATTTTTCTCTTGCTCTACTGTAAGAATAGCACCCACATGAAAAAAAAGAGATTCAAATAAACAGGTGTGGTCAGTTATTTTAACTGTGACTGTCCCATAAATATCTTGACAGCAGTGTGATTTCTGAAAGTGATCTGTTCTTTTAAACTGAAAGGCAATTTTGGATTTAACTGACCAATTGATAAGATCTGAAATGGAAAAACATACCTTATTAGAGCATTTAGTCTATTTGACTGCCAGATCAGAATCACTTCCTAGAAAATGTTTTTGAGCTGAAAAATTATGGTGTGGTTTTGCTGATGATGATTCATACCTTTTTTCACTGTGGCCCCTGGTGACTTAATCCCTGCACAGAAACATTCCTACACTAATATGACTGCAAGGTATGCACCAGCAGTTCAGAAGTCATCTTCATACATACCTTATGCTCAATGTGTCAATAATTTTACAGGAAAACAAAAAAGTCAGCACTATAGAGAGGCTCCCTGTTCTTCTGTATGCTCTGTTCTTCAAAAGGCATGGGCTTCAAATATCAGGTGGGGCTAACTTCTGATAGGTGTTTTCAGCAACACCACTCTTTTCACACTGAACCATGTTTAGACATATTTTGACATTTCCAACTGTACAGTTAAAACATGTTGATCACTTATTTATCTTCCAGAGGCCATAGAATATATGCCACCAAGGACATTAGCACAACTGTCGTTTGTCAGGCCTCTCAGTATGACTCTGCTGTTCTCAGCTTCTACAGAATGAAATATATGTGACCAGATTATGTGTTCTTTAATGCCACTCGTTATAAAGCTTTGAAGAGATCTTATTGGTTCCTGAAGTCTTTTAACAATGTAGAATGGCAAGATTCAAGACTTCTCTGAAATAATTCTAACGGGGATTTCTGTTGGTAAACCCACTGCTTTAAGGGATTTCATACCCCACGGTTAAATACAGAAAGAACTTTTGTTACAGGAAATTTACAGGATGCAGAAAGCAGTCTCGGAGCACATTCATTTGCCTCACCTATTAACACACCATAAAAATAAATTACTAAGAATTTTCATAGAATCACAGAAAAGGTTGAGGTCGGAAGGGAACTTCTGAAGTCATCTACGCATGCAGGGCCAGCTAGAGCCAGTTGCCCTGGACCGTGTCTTGTTGGCTTTTGAATATCTGCAAGGATGGAGACCACAACCTCCCTGGCAACCTCTGCCATTCTCAGTCACCCTCAGAGTGAAAAAATACTTCCTGATGTTCAGAAGGAACCTCTTGTTTTTCAGTTTCTGTTCATTTGCTCTGGTCCTGTCACTGGGCGCCAGTGAGAAGAGCCTGGCTCTGTCCTATTGACACCCTCCCTCCAGGTACTTATATGCCAGAATCCCCTGAGCCTTCTCTTGTTTAGGCTGAACAGTCCCATCTCTCTTAGCATTTCCTCATAAGAGAGATGCTTCAGCTACTTCATCATCTTTGTGGTCCTTTGTTGGACTCTGTCCGGTATGCCCATAGCACTCTTGTACTGGGACAATACTCTGGGTGTGGCCTCACCAGTGCTGAGTAGAGGGAAAGGATCATGTCCAACAACGTACTGGCAGTACTTTGCCTAATGCAATGAAGGAAGCCATTAGCCTTCTTTGTGGTAAGGGTACACTAGTCCTTTTCAACCTGCTGTCCACCAGGTCCCAAAAGGCCTTTTCTACAAATCTGCTTTCTAACTGGTCCATGGGTCCATGGTTTTATGAGTGTCCAGCTTTCTTACGTATTCCCTGAGCTGATCCGTAAGCCTTCCTTCCTTCAGCCTTTCCCTCTGGTTTCTGGGGTCTTGTCCCTCCAAAGATCAGTTTTCCTAGTAAAGCCTGTGGCAAAGGCAGCATTCAGTACATTAGTCTTTTGCAGGTCCTGTGTCACTAGTGCCACTGCTTCATGCAGCAGCAGGCCCACATTTTCCCTAGTATGCCCTTTGTTATCTACTTTTAGAAGCCCTTCTTGTTGCCTTTGACATCCCTTGACAGGTTCAATTTCAGACTTTCCTAACCTCACCCCTCTATGCTAGATTCCTTTCAGTTTACCTGTCCCTGTATACCTTCTGTATACTCCCTTATTATGTTTGACTTCTTAGGAGTTCCTTGTTCATCCATGCAGGGCTCCTGGCATTTTTGCCTGATTTCCTGCTTATTGGGATGGAATAATCTTGAGGTTAGTTATTTGTGTGATATTACAGAATTTTAAACACTGTTTCATGGTGGTAGAATCATCATTTCATCATTCCCTTCTTTTTTCTTTTTTTTTTTTTTTTTTCAGGATTATATTTTATAAAATATAGAGTCTGGTTTTCCATCCTATGTGCAATGTTAATACACCAACATGTATTTCATCTACTATAAGAAGAAAATCAAAAGACACAATGAAATATTTTGGTTCAGGTCACTTGGACATTAATTTTGTCCCTTGTGTGGCCACAGGACTCAAGAGAATTATTACTCAAATGACTCATAAGCCTGTTCTCCTCTATGGGCCAGATTTTGTAGCTGCTCAATTCACATCAATTCTCTTTGATAGCCATGATACATAATTTTAACTACTCCTATTCAACCAAATCGTCTCTTCCTCTCTAACTTCTGTCCTTGGAGAATGTTGCATGAGTACAAATGAATCCTGAAAAGTCCTGGAAGAAACTACACTGCACTGAACTGAACCTGTTGAACAATGTCTTGATCCAAAATCAAACATTTCATTTTACTTTTTCTACTGGAAACTTTTTCAAAAATGAAAATAGCATTCTGCAGGGCAGGTGTCCTTTTTATGTAGAATTGCTGTGCACGATCTGAAGGGGATGTTTTAATTAGGAGACAGACTATAGAACGTGTTTCTTTGTTTAAAAAGTAGTCTCTCCCCTCCCACTGATCCTAACTATTAGTTTTGGTTCTACTAGTCTTCATCTCTAATTCTTCTATGGAGATCTGCAGTTTAAAATATGTTCTTGATATCCTGAATTGTTCCCTGCAACAGTATGTGTATTCATACAAAAACAGCATATGATGTTTATTGTTGTGGATGACTGTTACCCTAGTAAGATCAAACATATTTCAATAGAGACAGAGAAAAAGAAGCTATTAGCCTTACTTTTTTTTTTTTCTTCTTGAAAATCCTTGCTTACAGTCCAGTAGTACTGAAGTACAGATAATAAATAAACAAGATATATGGCTTAATTTAAATTAATTTAAATTAATTAATGTAAATAATGCTGTCATTTTTTACTGTCACAGATGAGACGACATCAATTTCTGGGAACACATTGTCTATCTGAGAACAGTACATTTTTATGTAGTAGGTCCAGTCACATCATTGCTTTGTTTTTAACTTCATGCAAAAAAATGTTTTTTGTGAAGTTTTTTCTTATATGTTGTTTATGTCAATAAAATGACCACTTTTTGTTTTTCTTTGAGAAATATACATATTAATTAGAAACTAGAACAACAAAGAATACCAGGTACAGTCCAGGTGCCCTCATTAACAAATGCAAGTAATACAATTCCTGCCTGCTTTCTTGCAGATTTTTGGCTGAGTTTTACAAACACACAAGTTTCAGCAACAAAGTCGGCTTAATTTAGATCCTATTGTTTGCTCTCTTACTTGTGGCTATTATTTCGAACCCAAGGTGGTATAGTTCTATACTTGTTCACTTGCAGTGTTACAGTGTGCTGTCTGCAGGCTGAAAAGTAAACTAGAGCACAGAAAAGTTTAACATAAATACTTAATATGAGGGGAAAGAGAAGATGGGAGGTTACTTTTAGTAGCGATCATATTGGTTAATACTACTAATAATTAATCATATTAATTTGAATAGTAATATTTGTAATAATTAACAGAGCAAGATAAATTTTAGCCACCCAATATCCCTATGTTATCATGAACTGAAGTTAGAGACTATTACAGGTTTTCAAAGCCACATTAGTAATACTAGGATTTAGTGGTTGCATGCACTTCTAATATTAAAGTTTTACTCCAAAATAAAAAAGCTCCTCACTTAGCTTCTGAAAATCAAATACAGTCACATTGCTCAGATATTGTGACTGTTTTGAGAATCCTGTCAAAACTGCAAACATAATTTCTGGGTCTGTCAGGCTCATGACCACATCTAAGCAGTCTAAATTATAACAGTGTAACACCACTAGATCTCTTGAAAATGTCTCTACTGGAACAATTTACACATAATACGCTTATATGTATTTCTATTAATGTTGTGTATGGGAACCTAAAAAGAATATTAAGTTACCAAATTATAGCAATTGATCCGTTGACTGGTTCTTATTGTCAAGGTATATCCAGTCCACTGAGAAACTGGGGTATTTGTATTCTTTCTTGATGTACATCCAAACTATACATAAATATTAGATAATGAGAGTCACATGGTACAGACCCTCCAAATTGTGGCTGTGTGAAAAGCAACTACTTTTTCTGCCAGTGCTACTTGCAGACTAAACCTGTAAATTTATTTTCTATCTAATATGAAAATTGCATATTTGCTGATAAGCTTTTGAGCAACCTCAAATTTTGCCATTTAAATATGTGATTCAAAATGCCTGCCTGTACCCTGGTTATTTGAAACAATATTTAGTGAGTAGGATATTAGTTACTTCATTTTACGCATACCCAAACACTTCAGAAGATGATATTGCACTGTTTTTAAACATCATAGAACTCTGCCAGAATAAACATTTTCAAAGGCTTGCTATAGAGTTCTCTTTGTTCTAAACATTTGTTGCAATATTACCAGTTGAGCTCATTTCCTCCAACAGATATTAAAATGAATTGTTATGGAAACCATACATTTCAGTGTGAGTTAATGGGGACTAATTATTGTGCCATCTACACTGATTTATGACATTGCCAATGGAACAGAATGTCTTCTTGAATAGAACAGTTTCTTTTCTTCACTGCCTCATACCCCCTCCCCCTCTATCCTCAGCTCTATCTTATTTGTGTCTATGCTAGTCCCCTTTATGTCCCAAACAAAGAATACAAAGTGGCAAAAGTTCACACTCCCCCAACTTTAGCAGTGTTAGGAAGGTATTGCTGACAAACACTGACCCCCTCATTAAATTTCACTTCGATAATCCACTGTGGTCATCCAGATGAACATTTTTAGTAAGTTAGGTTGTCTTCTGTCCTTGTCTGCCAGAGCTTTAGGGAAATGTGACTGGTGCAGTTTCTTGTCATCATGATGATGAAACTCCCTCCCCTCACTGATGCTATTTGAAATGAATTCTGAAGGACTAAAAGAATAGAAAGGATAAAACAGCCAGTGAAAACAATTTTGCACTTTGTATTGTGACATTGCGACATATCCAAAACTGTCTCTGACACTGCTTAAAAGGGAATAGTGTTCTTAATATAGATATTCCTCAGAGAAATCTTTTAGCTTGAGCATAATCATATCCATAATCTCTCTCCTGTCTCCTTCGTTACACCTGAGGGAAAAGACTTATAGAAGATGCAACATTTTCAAGTGTTCTAATTTTCCCAAGGTCATTTTAGGAGATTGAAAGAATTAAACCATACACAGTGACATGCTGCTTGATTACATTTTTAACATCTCATCAGTGTTCTTTAGTGATTTACATTTTTCACTAGCTATTCTTCTTTAAGTTATAGCTTCCATTGTTTTGCTTTCCATACTTTGAGATTTTGTTTCGTTACATTGAGATTAAGTCAGAGGCAAAGAGTAGGAAAGGTGAATTAAAAAAAAGACTTGATAATCATGAAGACATGATCTTCATTCCCTCTCTTGACATATCTGCTCATATATTCATACAAAATGGGCCAGAAAAGTGGAAAAAATGTGGTTAGCAGTACTTTTTTTTTCCCCATGCTTGTAATCCCATGGCTTTTCATAGACAAGAGTGATGAATTACTATCAACACAAGACAGCTTTTTGATGTGTCCTCTTGTACATGAAAAACTGAGCTGAGACCACCTGAATTCATTTCTCTTGAGATTTTGAGCAAGTATAAAAAATGGTTTTGTTTTGGACTTGGTAGGTCTCAGAAATGAAAATGCCAGTATGTCGAGGACAACACATCAATCTAATTTGCTACCTGCGTTCCCAATCCTATTCTTTCCCTACTGAAATTGCTGCACAGCATGTGATACAACATAAGCCATATTCCACTATTAAGCTGTAGTTCTTTTTAGGAAGTCAGTGTTTGTCTTTCAGAAACAAGCTTTGATTGCAAAGACTGTAGGTGCAAACAACTAGTGAAATACTCATTTATTAATTTTTAAGTCATTCAGGGAACCTATTAAATAAAAAGAGATATATATAATGGGAGGAGGAGTTAAATAGCATTGCATTTTTATTGTTTTTATTAAAGAACGATTTGATATTTTACAGTGGTAAGATTCTGCTTTGTTATTTTCCCATCTGATAAGGCAAAACCAAAAACATATATTAAAAAAAGAAAAAAAAAATTTAGTTAAAGTATCTTACAGGCAAGAAGGCTGTGAAGCTGTGGTTGCATGCAAATATTGTTCCTTCTTACTTTCTTCCAGCTAAATTACAAGAATGATTTCTGGTGCTTTCTTATTGGAATAGACATACTGAAAATAGGTTTTTCCAGAGCACACAGGGTCAGTACAGAAGAAGAATTTCTAGACTACAGAAAGGTTACACAGTTTCTCGTTTCTGTACAATGATTCTTTCGATAACAGCAGCATTTGCATCCATATTTTTTAATTCTTTGAGTATTAGCAAAAGTCTAGACTTCTTTTATTTAAATATGTTTATAAAAGTCTTCTCTTTTTAAGTACACAGTGTCTTCCATCATTAACTAAGGTAATGGAGTGACAATATATACAACTCCTGATCAATTCTAACAAAATTCTGCATCTCTGTTTATTTCCTTTTTCTTAAGTTTCTCATGCACCAGCTTCAGTACACTGCAGTACTTTCAATCTTCAGGATTAATAAAAATTAGAGGTGTTTAATGTATGATTGTTTCTTTGCATGTGTGCATGTGCGAGGTGAGATGTATAGTCTAATTAAGAATGTTAATACAAATTTTAACTTGAAGTGCTATGATAATTCAACTCCACTAACATGAAGTCATACTAACATATATACTTATATCCGAACTTTGCTGCACCATAATATATACAAAATGTTACATAGAAAGGCTACATTTTATCAGTATTTCCTTGCATCATAAGTAACTGCCAAGTTATCCAAGAATATTGAAATTAGGTTCTGTGAAACATTAGTAGAAGTAAGAATATCCTTATTTGATCCAGCATAGGCTGACATTTGACCAGGTCACTTCTATCTCATCAATCCACTGAGGAAATATTGATCTTTGCTGAGGTGAATAACAAAATTTATTATCCTATGGGATAAATATTGACTTCAGATATTGGCCTCCTAGGAAGACGTTTCTTCATATTCACTGAAATACAAAGTAGACATGCATCTGATCTTGTTGGATCTATCATAAGGATTAATAGTAGGCATTTACAGGAGAGCCTAACACAAGTTATTGTAGAAAGCATGGCACACATGAACATTGTAGCATGAATCACGCTTCTGAGGAAGGATTTCTTGCAATGTGCTGAAAGCATACTGCAATGCTCTTCTGAGTATAAGTAAACTGGAAACTATTGATAAATTATATATGTTGTACAAGGTGAACAACAATTATAACTCAATTTATAGAGGGTTGGTATAAACACACTGGTAAATGCAGACTATTGCAAAAGGAGGAGACATTAAAAGCAGGCTATATGTCACAGTATTACTTTCAGCTAATGAAGAAAAAAAATCCTTTTGTATTTAAAGTGACAATTCTGGTAATTTGGCAGCTGGAGAAGTTCAACCAAAGAAATTAAACTTCATTACATTTGTACATTTCCTATAGCTGCTAGAATGAATGGGCTGTAGCCTCCACGTGACCAAATGAGTATATCCATGACAAATCATGTTACACTTACAGATATACAGACATAGAGCTGACCAAGCAACAAAAGTTAGTTACAGTAAAAGAGATACATTTAGTTAACTAGGTTATTACTCAAACAAGACTATGAAGAATTCAACTACCTAAGGTCCTCGAGGGAATGTAAGCTGCTAAATTGACATTTAGGTGTAAGCTTAAAGTATCTACATTAACTAAAATGCTGAAAATCCCTTCTTGTCTGCACCCCACAGGAGCTATTTCTTCGCAAGTTTTTTTTTATTCTACTTCAGACTCTTCAAGATCCATAAATTTGTGTTTCTGCACATACCTAGATTTTTTAATAAAAAACAGATTCATTAAAGCTTGGCAAACAATCAAATTATCATTAAGAATTTCCCTGCAGACAAATACTAGAGATCTATACCTTGAGATGCTTTAATTTGTATGGCATGTTTATTTTTTACCTGAAAATCTCCTGCACACTTATAGTTCTATGCTCTGTCTTTGTCTCAGGCTGTGGTAATCAATGTAACTAGATGTCCTTGGGAACCAAAATCTACACATTTTTCTCCTTGTTGAACATCCATTGACCTCACACACCCAAGCACAACTGATTTCCACACAGGATATAGTGGCAGCAGCTAATATCAGGGCAGTGGCCTCTTACTGAAGAGTCAAAAAGTCAGTGTGCCCACAGCAAAGCTACTCTGTTTCCTGAGGCAATTTAAGTCTGTATCATTTGCTGCCCTAGAGACAGGTTTAACCATTAAGTTAATGTGCTGCTATATTTTCTCTGGTTAAAGCCTTTTTTTATGAGAAAATGAGTTGCTCTTTTGTGCTGCTGAGATGCCACAACATCAGTCAGAGTTCAAAATATTCAGATGCTGACAACAGATACCCAGAAACTTCCTGACTGGGACAGAATTTCAGCTCCTGTTTACAGAAATGCCTGCGTGAGTGAAAGCAAATTACTAGTCATACAAAACAAGCAGTTTTCTTGCTGTGAAAAATAGATACAAATGCAAACAGCATATGAAAACACTCTGTGTATGCACCCCTGAGTCTTTATTCTCAGAGTAAAACTGCTTGAATGAAATAGGACCTAGACTGGGTGAAACAATATGTTTCTTTAGATGAGATATAAAATTTCCATTGAGAACACAGATAACCCAGTTATCTGATTTACAAGTACATTATTCATTTGATCAAACTACTATATGCTTAAGGATATACATAATAAATTTATATACAGACACACATCTTCATAGCTCACTGAGTTCACATCTTTCTTTTCATATCCAATTTATCATCTGAACCTAGACATGTGCAGAATTATTGTCTTTTTTATTTTGAAATGTACCAAACAGTAAAGAGTTTTATATAACTGACAGTCATGATTTTGTGTCTCCTGTCACGTAACATAGAGTAAATTGCAGCATAGATGAAGCTCAGTAAATAATTATAATAATTACTGTATCCACAACAGATTTCATCTAGGTCTCATTCAGCCTGCAGCATGGAAACTTTTTTCCATTGCATAGCTAATATTCTACATTGTCATTCTCAGCATCTGAGGTCCCATAAAAAGCTTCTTAGAGCCATTACATTTTCTACAGAAACAAAAATACAGTCTTTCTTGCCCTTCTGTTTGCAAGATAACCTTCCTAATATAGGCTCAAAATTCAATAACCCTTATTCAGATAAGAAGTCCTGCTGAAATCAATGGAACTAATAGTACAAAGTCATAACTAGGCTTATTAACATTTCATTTAATCAATAAGTGTTGATAAATTTTTTTTTTAATTCTTTAAGGCAAAAAAATCACTACAAATTTGAGTAAAAATACCACAACAAATCCTTACAAGTGAAAGACCAAAAGAATGTAACGACTGCTCTCTCTCCAACCTGAAATGTATCAAATGCAGCCTTCTGTTGGTTCAAAGGAGAGAGGCAGGTCTGTAGGGAGTGTGTGAGAGCATGAGTCTTAAACAGAGGTATTTCAGGTGTAAAAAAGCGAGACTTAAAAGTAACAATTGTAGACAATGACAAATGATGGCAAAAAATTGAACCGACAATTTTCCGTAGAAATAGAAAGTTAGAATTACTAATGTTATTATTCCTCATCTTAACTGGACCAGATACCCCATTTTTCACATCATATACTACAGGCTTGAAGTGTTCCAGCACAGACCTTCGATACTCTAAGTGGTCTCTGGTACCTCCAATCCCAGCGAGCCTGACTTGGGAGAGCTGGAGGTGACAGCTATAGTCCTTTCCTCAGTATCAGCTGAAGCAGCAATCAGACACCTGCAAAGCAATTGTGACCTATAGCTGCAAGACTTACCCATCCAGAAGAAGTCCCTAATTGTTTTCTACCCCCAAGTCCTTCAGGGAGGTTATCTATAAAAACAAAACTTGTTATATGCTAGGAGCATCACCAGTCAGAGGGGCTGAATTATGCATTGGGACAAAAGGAAGGAATTTCAGAAAATCAGAAGCTAAAATTTTTAATATCAAATTTGGCAGTTTGAAAAACTGGCTATAACTCCCACTTGCAAAATATAAATAATGAAGTAATATCAGACAATGGGTCTGATCCTATTGCCGTGGAAATCTATGAGTATCTTTCCTTTGACTTCAGCTGAATTGGCACCAGTCCAACATCATCTTAGTCTATCACTTTTACTCCTATTCCTCCTTCCCACTCCCTCATTTTGCACCTTCTGCAGCTTCTCTTCTGTCTGGCCCCTCCTTCTGCTGGCAAGAAGGATATATATAAGATATATATCTTATACAAGATAATCTAAGTTCTTGACGTTTAACTATACCGATCAGTATAACATGTAGAACTGAAATAGCTTTTTTTTTGGTTAGGTTTTTTTTTCCTGAAATTTTTAATTGAGTGGAAAAAAAAACAAACCAAAAAAACCCCACCAACACTGAACAGCCATTTCAAAGTATAACTAAAATGCAGGTATAGAATTATAATTTGAAAAAACATACAAAAGTCATAAAGCTAACCCCTAGTCTTAAAAAGTTTAGGCCTGTTTCTGTGATTCAAATAAGAGCACTGGAGGTAATTACTTGACGAAAGTCTAGGGCTAAGATTATTTCAACATATTGGATACTTGAACTAGTATCACATAAAACAATTTGGAACACATCCAACCACTTGGTAACAAAAGAGTTTTCTGGAAAACTTAACTATGACATTGTATGCCTTATAATTAACAAAGGAAGATCAAATCATAGCAAGAAAAACAAGGGACAAGATGTATCGTTCTCTGTAAAGATAAACCATTCAATGTAAAGCAAATATTCATGATGATAAAAATTTTCAGAACATATTTGTTGGAAGGAAAAATACCCACCACATTCTACCGAAATACACATAAAAATAGTTCTTTGGATTATTTTAGAACAAAATCTGTGAGATACTTTACATTTATTGTATAGGTTACTTTTCAATTAAAACTTTAAAAAAATAATTGCAAGTTAATTAAGTTCTTAAAGTGAAAAAGATTTATTTAATAAAAAAAAATTAAAAAAGATAAAACATACAGTTTTGTGATTAAAGGTACTACTGCTTAAATGTTTTGAACCCTGAATCAAATGATAACCTTAAAATAAAACAAATACTTTATGTAACAGTGTTGTGAAAGTACCAATGATTTTACAAGCAAAAGCTTTATTTCAGATGACAATATGTATTCTACTATTTTAAGAAATTATTTGCTTTTTTCACCCTTAGGAATACTTTATTGTCTAGAACAGAAGGTTTTAGTCAAGTATGACTTTCAGCTCTCAATATACTATTGTCGTTACACAGTATAAATATATGAATTACTATAATTTTAGTCTGAAGAAATACAAGTTTATCTCCATTAATTGTAATATTTTTTCACTTCACAAATAAATAAAAATCTAATTGTTTTTTATGTTGCTAAATATTCTGACATATACTTTTATTATTGTAAGATATTAGATTAATAGGGAAAACTAGGATTTCAAGGATTGGAGCATCTCCCTTATGAAGAAAGGCTGAGAGAGCTGGGGCTCTTTAGCCTGGAGAAGAGAAGGCTG
>JAOXNO010000001.1:170136379-170173726 GCA_028565335.1 Limnodromus scolopaceus
GCCGTTCCAGTGCCTGATCACTCTTTCAGTGAAGTAATTCTTCCTAATATCCAATCTAAATCTTCCTTGCCGCAGCTATTATAAACTATATTACATAGTTTGTGTAATTGTCTGTCATCTATGCATACTGCATCTTGGTTTCTCAAGGAGTATACTGAGGCACAGCTCAAGGCACTGATCACTCTAGGAGCTGCTCTCAAAAGGAGCTGTGGATGTGACTGCACAGGGGTGTCTTCCTCTGTCTCAGACAGTATTTCAGCAACATCGTAAAGGTTTCACACTCTCACATTCCCTTCTGCAACAAGAAGTAACAACTACCCTAAATGTCATACTAAAGAACACCATTTACATTAGTTTGGAAGCTATGACCTGAGAAAAAAAAAACCACAAACCAAACCAAACATAGTTACGTCTTTGGACCACAGATGTAACCTCTCAGTCCAGAGGAGATCCAGGGACACTTGATCAATAGCAAGTCTGATAACAGTTTGTAGAGTCAGATAGGTCCCAGTAGTATGACAATAAGCTGGTTTGTACCCCTAGGCTTAGGGGCCAAGCATCAGTCCCTATATCACTTTTGTTTGACTTCAGAAACACAAGCAACACCTACATCTGAAATGCGTTTGCTGTCACTGAGAGAGGGTGTCCAAATGATGCAGCCATCTCATTTCCAGGGTACACGAAGGGGTTGCTATACTGTGTTGATTTTCTTTCCATCTGCATCCTTCTTCCTTCTGCACTGCAGCAGTGGAGACACACTAGTACCATACATGCAACAGGAGGCAATGCAATTCTCGGACCCAAAGCAAAAGTCATGTCAAAACTACTTGAAAATTTCATAATGTAAACCTCTGTTAATTCTATTGGTATCTCTAGGCTACTGTCCGTATTCCTTGCACACAGACATTGACGCTGCAAGCCACCAGTAAGAGGACAGGTTTTTGTTAACATCCACATTCAGAGTTAAAACAAATAAACAAAAAAAGCCAAATGCATGGAAGCCTACATTTTCTTCCTCCAGAAACCATGCAGGAAACCCAGTTGCTAAAGCAACAGTTCACAAGTCTCCCTGATGGGATGAACACACCAATGCATCACCTGGGACTGGGAGAGAATTACTGCACTTGACAGCAGGAGGTGCAATGCTCAGCAAAGCACTGTGTAAATAGGAGTTGCACATGCAGTGAAATTTCAGAACTGAATCAACAAAACAGCCATGTATTACTCAAATGTACAACTTTGCGTCACTAGGAAGAATACAACACTGAATCCAGCCACAGATAGTCCTCTTTATTTGTATGGTCTTCCTATAAATCATGGCAAGCTTTCTGATGCCTTGGTTGTTGTCCTTATTATTTCATATGACCACATTTTATAATGAAGTACTTACTATTATTTTTATGTGTAATACGCATGCTTATATTTGCCTGGGAACTGAAAGTAGAATTTAACATTATGGAATATTCAGATTATCATATTAATTAAAACTGGAAACACCGAGCTGAATTCATAAAATATTGTTACTTGCAAACTTTTTCCTAGACACAATAGTAAACCTAATTGATTATAGTTTATAATAGTAATAATCCCTGCAATATCATTCATTAGCACAGTTAGCAACTAATTTGCTGGAGTTTTAACTGCCCTTGGCTTTTCCTCAAGCTGTTCACAAACTGGTCATTAGCTGCTGGTTACAATTGATTTCTCAGGGCCCTATTTAAAAGAAATTTTATTTCAATTCAGCACCCACTGAGACTAATCTTGATTCGGTAAACACAATTCATTCTCTACCTTAGCGACAGACCTCTTATTCCTTATTCTCTTTGGCATACCCTTTCAGGGATGCATGGAGATGCAAGCTTTGTGGCTAAAGGATAAAGCAAAAACCAAACCACTGCTATTCTTTTTTTCCAAATTTTCAAGTGGTAGGGGAGTGCAAAAAGGAAGAGCACTCTATTGACATCTAGTGGAAAGGAAGAAGACAAATGAAATGCTCCAGTGGGCAACCTGCAGCTTATTTGTTTGCATATAATATTTCTTTATGTTTGGAAACTGTTCCTGCTAATACCATAATGTAAAGAGTAATTTCTGATCATAACAGTGTTCAGGAATGATGGCCAATTAAATGTATGCAAACAGAGCGGGCAGCTTACCTAAGGCAATAGCTTTCTGTAGCAGGATACAAAAGTTATGGCTTTTATTAAAAAAAAAAAAAAAAAAGACAGGAGACTTTGAAGAAAAACGTTTTCTAAAAGATACCAACTTTAAGGCTTATCTGCAAATTGAGAAAAAGTGTGTGTTTAAGAATCACTTGTATGTTACAAGACACTTGGTTTTCAGTGCTTCCTGAATTCTTGATAAGGATTTATAAACACTGGGAATGGCTAGTAAAGCTGCTAGCAGAACAAGGAGTGGAGAAAAATTGTGAACAGATAGCATAACAGGGAGCAGTGAGGGATTTTCACTAAAAGCAAAGTAGGTGACATCACTATAAGGTCAGCAGTAGGGCTTTAGACTGGGCAATCCTGACTGTGAGGTACATTCACAGCAGAAGCAGAGGAAAAAACAGATGGCTTAGCAATTACTTTATTGTAAAAGAGGACCATGAAATTGTTAGCTGTTAGGAGCTGTATGTTATCCTGCTTATGTACTTTCTTGTGTTTTCCTTTTCTCTATCAAATAAAATATTCTTTGTTAAGTCAACCAATTTATGTTTGTGAATGAGGAAAAATAAGAGCTGGCTATGCACCAGAAAGCACATTTCCCAGTGTTTATGTATGACGATTTAAGCTTGTAAAAAAAATCTGAGATTAGCCCATTTGATTGTAAATGAGATCTAACTGAAGGGTTATATGGAATTCAAATCTGTGATAACCATACTGCTGTACAAAAGCTACACCATGTCACTGTTTTCCTTGCAGCTCTCCAATAGACTGCCTTTCTCCTCCACATCTCTGTATATTTCTTCCTTCCATTTATTGGCTCTGTGAAAGTATTGAAATGTTACTTCCCCCCTCAAATTAAAATGGCTACCTTCCATTCATGCCCTAATTTTCAAACAAGTATTTCATGACTGATTTTATGTACCTCTGGCTATATATGGGACTCACTGTGAAGAGCCACAAAGCCATCCCATTGTTATACTTTATAGCTTTCACTGAACCTTACGGTGAGGCCTGGATGAAACAGTATCGAAGTTATGCAGAGAGAAGCCCTGTCTACAGATTTAAGCTTTAACCAGAATTGTGGTATATTTTCTTGGCCCATTCCTTCTGTTTTGGGGGATCTTTTTGTCTGGATCGTTATGCACTACTCACATGTTTTTAAAGCAGAAACTGACTGTTGAGTATTTGTTTAGCTAGTGGCAGAATGGGACCCTGAGTCATGAGTGGAGCCCCTTGGTAAACCTGCAGAACAGAATCACGGAAATAATGAGAAAACCTGCCACTAATAAGAAGTGGCTGAGACAGAAGATGCATGGAAGTGAAGACCAGCATTCTAAAGAGAAACCTAGAATTCATAGAATCATAGAATGGTTTGGGTTGGAAGGGACCTTAAATATCATCTTGTTCCAACCCCCCAGCCATTACCCTGGTGCAGGAGCTTGCACTTGGCCTGGTTGAACTTCATGAGGTTTGCACAAGTCCAGCTGTCCAGGTTCCTCCGGATCACATCCTTCCCCTCCAGCGTGTCGACCACACCACACAGCTTGGATTCATGTATTTCAATGACATAGAATTCCCTGCTAATTTTTCCATCACACACTGCTGTTGTGTTGTGTTGGGTTTGGTTTTTTTTTTCCTTTAATTCCATGAGAGAAAAAAATCTGCAACTAACAAAAAAAAAGAAAAAAGAAAATTTTTTAAAAAAAAAAGAAGCAGCAGCAAACATTAGAGTTCAAGTTTTGCAATAAACACAACACTGTGAAATGAAATAATAAAATTGGCACAAAATAGATTAGTAACTAAACTGAGTAATCTATTTTCATAGACTGGGTTGCCAAAATTTCATTTAGACTTCTTTCTTTTCTATACTGAAAAAATTGCATGTCAAGAAAAATTGCTACTGTGATACAAGTGCTTTACAGAATGTCTATATATACATGTTTTTGTGTACAAGTGTAAGAAAAATAGATTTAAAATCCAATACTTTCCTTTCAAAATTATAAATTTGCATTTGTTGCCTAGGTGATTGACATACACATATACACACCCAGAGGAACTCACAGAACTGACTGACACTACCACCGTGCATAGAAGACTTTTGTCTCAAGGAAAGCACACTGATATTAGCTCTCAGTTATTTGAGCTCCAATTCAAGACTTCCAGCATTCATCTAGCTCTGTCAAAGTCTTGTCACTCTTTCTTCAGTGTAAAATACCTCTCCTGTTCTTCAAGCAAATACTCTGGTCTATATGTTTGTTATCTGTTGCCTTGACAGCTTTAGCCTCCGCCCGTACAGCCTCTCCACTATCCTTTGTCCATTTTTATAAAAGTATCAAAGTTAAATGCATCACCCTGTTCTGGAAATCCAACATTAACTTGCTGTCCTCTAAGCTTTTAATTATCTTCTTATCACATTCAAATTCTCCATAACATTACTCTGTGTGTGATTACTATTTTTTTTTCTTAAATCTGCTCAAAACTTTTACCTATTCTTCAACTTCTGAATGTTTCCTTTGTTCCTTTCAGACAATTTTGTATTGTTATTTTTTATACTAGTATAAAAGGTATGAAGTGTAAAAAGTCTTTAGTATGAAATAACTTTTCACTTCCTGTCCACTAAGCAAAGTCTTTCTTTTCTTGCACACCTTTTTCTAAAAAACAGAAGGACAGATTATTTCTTAATTAAAAAGTAGGACTTCATCTCAGTCTAATCTGTATTCACTTCCTTTATCTACAAATGGACATCTTGGATAAATTTGGGCAAGTTTCTTCAGATCAGATCCAAAGAAGATCACAGGCAAAGATTTGCTTAGGACCTTAGGCAAGGCAGTGGACATAAAAATCTGTGTATTTGACACAGTATTTCAGTAGTTTTAAGCTACATCTGTACTAGTAAATTAAATGTGTCCAGAACCGATGGCTGACATTGACACTGACAAGCAACAAATGAGTCCTTGCATGTGTGTTCATACCATTAAATTCTTTCATCCTCCAAAAGAGGAAACCAGACCCAAATTATAATTAAGAATTTCCATAGCATGTGATAACTCCTGAACCATGCCCAGGAATTATTTGGGAGAGTGCTAATTGACTCAAATTGCCCAGGGCCACTATGAAAATTAAAAATAAAATAAAATTTAAAAGAAGACACTGAAGTTCCAGAACATATGAACATTTCCTGGAACTGTTTAATTTACTAATATAAACATAAAAAAGACATCTCAGGATATGACCCATCCAAGACACACTCTACTGTGTCTGTGGCCAATCGGAAATATTAAGTGCAAGGTGTATCTTGAAACACGCTTCATGCTTTTAGCATCTAACATGTCTTTGTGCCTTTTTCCACTCCTTTTTTGAAGGAAAGTAGGTATTGCTTTTCACAGAGGGGCCTAATGACTCATTCCATAAAAACCGCAGAAGTTAAATAACATGTTTAGTGATTTATTTATAAAGTCAAATACATTTTGCTGGGAGGGACACAAATCTGTATTCCAAATTGCACTATAATATCCAGACTACTTGATGAAGATGTGCTATTGTTCATAAACATAACATTAAAGCAGAAAGAGAGCACATTATTATGGGTAAAGCATCTGTAGGTGATCTTATCTCTATCACCCACTTTAAATACTATTATATTATACAAAAGACACATTCCTAGTAATAGCCCCATACTGTTAATCTACTGTATTAATGAACTACACTGTTTTGTGTATGTTTTTCTCACCAAATGAATCTTCTGAATTGAAATATGATTTCAGTAACAGAGGCAGACAGTGACCTTTTACAGCAGAAGCAAATATCCTTGAGGTTGATGACTTTTGAATAGAAGTGGGAAACCAGGATTTGAACTTCCTACTTTCAGGAAGGATCATAGAACTCAACCTTCATCATCCATGTCTCAATCAGCACTCTAGCATCTGGACATCTGCATAAAATTGAAGATTGCTACACATTTTCAGAGTGCATGTGTCAGGCATGTTTGAGAATGCCAACTCTAACAGCTGCCTCAGGGAACAGAGCCAAATGAAGAATAATTTCTCAGCCTTGACTGGATTTAGGTTTATATATCATAACACTCCATATCACCAAGGCAGAGGAACACCTTGGCAAGGTTAATAGCATAACTCTCTGTTTATGTCATTTTTAGAGTTAAAAAATAAGCTTCACCAGGGAAAATCAGCAGGTAAATGAGGGCTTTCTTTCCTCTGTGTATTATTTGTCATTGTGAATTGTTTTTTATTATGTCAATTCACTGCAAAACATACCTAGATTCTATCTCATATCATTAAGATTTTTCTCTGTTGCAACATTACTATCACTAATGGTGTTGATCATGGGAATAAAGCCTAAAGTTCTGCTTTTCATTTACAGTCCTTCCCAAGTTTAATTTTTATATTACTTGGGTTTGTGTTTTGCTTTGGGTTTTTTTTTGTGTTAGAAATGAAGTGTGAGTGTCTTAGACTTTAACTCTGTGATGCTGAAATACAGTATAAATAATACTTTAGAATTTATTTTTTATGAGGAGAAATTTACATTCCTTTTCTGGGGAAACAGTTAACTCTCTCATTTGCTAGAATTCTAAGCCCCTTCACTCTCACTCTTTCCTGCCTCTAAAAAGAATGCTCTTTATCAACATTCTTGGAGTCAGGATTTTCAGGTGATGGGAGATCAAACTTCAACTCAAGCGGAAGACAGCAGGAGCTACAAATTAAGCATCAGACATCAAGAAAGCAATAGCCAGGTGTCAGACAGAGTCAGTCAATATGCAGTTTGATTTAAGGATCTAAAGAGAAGATGGAGTTACTCCTCAAAAAAAAAGCAACCTAATTTTGGTATATTTTTTATTTAGTTTTAACCTTATTTCCTAGTCAATCTAGCATTGCATTAATAATGTTTATGTGTGTGTGTGTTATGTCTGTTATCCTCAAATGCTTCTGAAGACAATTAATTTCAACTGTCTTTGACAAAAGGTCATTCACCTCTGATATGCTGAGTTCCTCAAGTTTTATGGAAAGGATAGCCAAGTAGAAGAGAAAAGCTTGTAAGTGTTCCCATTCTCAAAGAGCTGAAATATGAATTCTACAGGTCTTGAAACTGGTATCACAGAAAATGCTTAAGAGAAAGACATTATGGAAGCAGCAACTACTAGAAGACTTTTCGAATTACTCTTGTACTTGACTAGAATTTGGAGTTGCCAGAATTGTGATAGTAAATTTATCAGGGTAACAACAAGAGTTGTATGCCTTGTGCCTGATTATCTATGATATCTAATTGTTAACATGCTCTCTTGCATAGTTTTTCACTTCAGATATTTCTTCAGACATTTCTCCAGACATTTCTCCAGGCATAGTTTCTCGGGTAGCACAGGCCAGTGATGATTCTGAATAGGTACTCTGGCATGTAGGGGTGGAAGAAGTTTGCAAGCGAGTCAAGTTATGCCAGATCAACCACCCAGACAGAACTTGAGAAAAGCCGCTAGCACTGCTTAGCTTTCTAGTATAGATGCAACCCCATGATTGGAGACTTTTGCTTCTTGCCAGACTTTAACAACTCAATGCTCAGCTGCTAAGCATTTTGAGAGCTTCCAAAACATTTGCTGATGGAGTGGAACTCAATTAATTGCTTTCCATTTGTGCTTTCTTTTAAATCATGTCCAAAACCAAGGGGGGCAACCTTCTTTTCCAAATTGCCAAATTGTTCAAATAGTGTCATATATGGACAGAATTAGATTCAATTCCTTTGCTCCAGAAGAGTTTCTTCATTAGCAGATTACAGGTCTCACTGTGTTGTTAGCATCTTCCTACTCTTCTGCTGAAGTTGTGCAATTTTGCAAAAAGGAATGCATGATTCACTGAAGTAGAGCAAGAGTTTAATTTTGTGTTGGAGTGACTAGGATGTCACCAGAAACAGGGGAAATATGAAACATGGTACCTCTTTCAGAAATGCTAAATAATGCTAATGAGTATATAAGTAAACTTCAGAATAACTGTTTAGAACAGGAATCACAGTTCAAGACTTTTCCTTTCCCAGTAGGATTTCTGAACCACTCCCTACTCAGATAAAATGGATATAGCCAGATGGTTAGCCTATTCCCATATGGGATGTGGTTTTGAATAATTTTAGGTGAGGGAAAGAAATGAATTTGGCTCTTCTGCCGTCTGGGCAGCACTTTAACTGCCTCATTCTTAGAGAAAAAGAGAACATTATTTCTTCCAACTTAGTTTAATGAAAATAACATCTGAACAATATTTGTTAGCAGTCCACTTTTTTCACTATGTCAATAGTGAAAAATATATGTTTATCAAGCATAGTGATATTGTGGAAGAGGAATTTCTCACTTTGTGTTTTGATTGACCTTAGGCTCAAAGTAATCTCCGAACTGTTGAACTGTAATAAGACTGGCACAGTTCTAGGCATGGACAGAGGAAGAACTGCAAAGGTTTAAGAAATTTAAAGTAAAGAGACAGGGAGTGTTTGTAATATAGACAGGCAGAGTTAGAGGGAAGTTGAGTAGGAATTTTTAGAATCACAGATTTTATATTGAGCATGTAATATTCACTCTGTTCTCAAACGAATCCTTTTTTCTGTAATCTGGTAAATGAGATTATATTTCTGATGGGTGTTGTGATAAAGATTAATGAATGTCAAATCACAGTCTGTTATATTTTTCCCTGCTGTGGTTCAAACAGATATTTAAAGACACCAGTAGATCCTAAGATATAGTGGAAAGATCTGTTGCAGACACCTGTGTATAATTAATGCTGAATAGAAGCTTGAAATATCATTGTTCAGTTCATTACATTTGAGATCTATGTAAAATGAACCATTGCATTGCAAACTACTTGGATGGCATAAACACAGCTTCAGAAATTCTGTCATATAACACCCTATGATGGTAATGCATCCAGTTGTGAACAAGGCAGGATCTAAATCCTGTATTGAAGATCATCCTATTTCCCTGGTGAGATATATACAAACATCCTAAAATTTGAGCTTTTTTTCTCATTTTACTGGCTTTTCACAGTTCCATACAAGATTTACCAGTGAATGTCTCTGTTAACATTCTAAGTTTGTACAAAAATAGTCTGAGTACATTACAAAAATAAGACATAATCAGTCTTATCATCCTGAAGTGAGAAGCAATGAAAAGTATGACAGTATAATGTGTTTAGAGAGAAAAAGGTCTGGCAGATTGGAATGCCATCTGAAAGACACTGAGCAGAGACTTGATGAAAGTCCCATCTTTTGTGTGTACCCAGCAGTGATTACAAAATGCTGAGGTGAGCTGAACAAGAAAGTTTTACGTCATACAAGGAGAATATAGCGTGACTGCTCAGCCATCCCTTACAAGATGTAGAGGTGAAATGGTGTGTATCAGGAAGTCATAAAGATTGATGGCATCTGCTGCTTCCAAATATATCTATCTGTATGCAAACCACTTACAGTGTGAACTGTTGGAAAACATAGGCTGTTTGCCCAGGAAAGGTGTTTTAGTAGGCTTAATTTCCATAGTCCATTTACACAGCTGAAGCAAGAATGTCCCAGAGAAATCAGCTGGGTCATGATAAGAATTCAAAGCCACAAAACTAAATAAAAAGAGATTATTAGCTACATTGCAGTAAGCAAACAGTAAAGTCTTAAGTGATCAATACTTGACAAGAGACATGTCACAAACTTCATGTATAGGTCAGGCACACACAAAGTTTTTTAAATAAATCAACTGACTTCTGGACAAGGCACATAAAATGTCACTTTTTATCTCTCAGTTGATATTTTTCTCAGAGAGAAAAAAAATAAAAAATCACCTCCCTCAGAGATTTGATCGAAATGATAGTCACTCCTGATACAAGTTTAAGGGGGAAAACTGCAATCAAGTGGAAATTTTTGTCAGTACCTTAATCTCTGATTTGTAGAAGGTTGTGCTTTGGGATATTTGGTATGTCTGAGAATTGCCACCAAAGAGCCCTTCTGTTCTTTAATGGCTGCACTAAATCTTAACAAACGTGAGCATGAAAACTATTGTGCTGTACTTGTGAGGCATATATCAAAGTTATATTTTTTTAAAGCTTGGAAAGGCAGTTGAATCATGCATGCTTTTTATGGAGCTCTGATCAGGCTGATAAAGGCAGTTCAGCTTCAATAAATGCTTTTTAAGTGAATGTTTTGGAAAGTGAATAGGAAATTCAAAGCTCAAACTGTTGCCAAACTGCTCCCATAACACTTTGATCACTTTGCTACTGACATTTTTTTGAAAATGTCTTGTTTTTATTAAAATGTTGACATCTGGGGATTCGGAAAGTTAACTGTAGTCACTGAAAAAATAATATACAGTAAAACTGAGTGACATAACTTATGAAGTACTTTGTACACGTTTCTTAAAAAGGAAAACTTTTTCCCTGTGGGGTCAAACACAGATTTGCACTTCTCTGAAAAAAGTTCATTTTGTTAAAGAAAGACAAGTGCAGAAGATAAATCAAACAACACTGCTTTGCCTGGGGCAAAACCCCCTCAAGTCATAAGACTTTGGTATGAAAAAATGTAGACATCCAATAACTTAAAAATTAATAAAATATAAAAAAAACATATTAAATGGAGAGTGTGAATTTTCTGTGTCATGCTTTTGTTAAATATTAATGTCAGATTATTTTCTGTTGAAGGACATCAAGGACAAGCTGTTGTAATTACCTTTTCTCATTACACAGTATATATATATGTCTTCAGCAGTATAAAGTTCCTTCTTTCTCAGGTATTACAGCTTGTTTAATCTGGTAGGAAATTACCAATTTAGGCCTTGAATCCAATCTCTGTTTTGTGACCCTGGACACGTATGTAAAACCACAATAGGTGACTTTTACAAGATAAGTTGCAATGTGCACCCAGGGATCTAAAGTAAGAATGAAGTCGTGTGTTTTTAACTTGCTCAGAATCTAATATATTTAAAAGACATTGATTAACAGCATGAAGTGACGCCATTCCAGTGGAGAAAGAAATACAGTCTGTTTGAAAATGACAAAGAAATCTATTTTGGATTATTTGCCTTTCTATTCAAGATGAATTAGCAGCTCAGAGAGGAGAGAGAGAGAATCCTGTCTGACACTGTCGCAGATTTGATCAGCTGACATTTTTCACCTGCAGTAGACATTAGGCTAGTATCTCTCAGAGCAGTGATTATTCTGCATATACACACCTACAACTCTCTCAGAACAGCAACCCATAAGAGCACAATGAAATGGCTGGAATCTTCTTTTTTTACCACTTTGCAAATGTTGAGAATGCATACAGCTCATTGAAAAGTAATTCCATAAAAAGATCTCAGGGAACTGATTATTTTATAGCAACACAATAATTACCGGTGATTTAGTCATGAATAGATTTATTTTATTATTATTATTAAGTCTTATACGTAAAAAAATATATTACCTCAGACTAATTTAATTTTTAAATTGCTGTGTTTTGAGGATAACTTCAGGCAATACATTCTGGTGAGTACAATAGAAGCACTTTGTACGCATTGATCAAATTTCAGACTTAATGAAGTTATGGAGTATCACTTTTTTTTTTTTTTTTTTTTTAAAATTTATAGTGGCAAGGAACAAGGCACCAAAATATTAAACAAGTCCAGATTTTCACAATGTGTGAGAAAAAGAGTTGTGACCAGAGGACATCCAGTTAATAAGAATCACAATAGGAGGTCAAACCCTGGGACCATCTGCTTCAGAAGAAGAAACAGCAAGGCTTGGATGTTTTAGATTAGAGATGTAAAATGTAATAAGAAGACATGGAATACTTGGCCTCCTATGAATGTCTCCTCTAAATTTTTAAGACTCAAAGACTCCAAATTTTAAATACTAAAATTTGAAGTTTAGTCATTCTTTCAGAATATCTTTGCATTAATTGTTATGATTCAGAGTATTACTATTATTGTTGCTGTTGTTATTATTATTATTAGTGTCTAATTTACACAAATTATAGAATCTTAAGACAAAATTTTAAGCTAACCACTAAATCAATGGGAAGGAGCTAAAATATATTACTCAGGTGTTTTATTCACTCCAGTCAGCTTCAAGATCATTTTCACTACAAGATAAATTAAAAAAAAGCAACAATTAAACAATATATAATAGGTATCCTTTCTGCAAGATCCTGTGCTAAAAATTAACATTCCTTCAAAAGACAACTGTACCAATTATGAAGATATAGCTTCCAGCTCAGGAAACCCTTGGGCTACAAATTGTCAGAATCTAAGAGCAAATTCATGCCTCATCTGCCACAAACTCTTATCCATACCTTATTTGCAGAAAACAGAGTAAAGAAATCTTAGGCCTGATCAAATACTGGTAATATCTTGTTCTTTTGTTCTTAATTGGTAAAAATATCCACCAATAACTTGTCACCATAATTTCATCTAAGTCCAAGTGTTTATTTGGTCCACAAACCAGTCAATAAATAACATTTATTCTGTAATTTTCCTGAGACACAGTTACAGTCTTTATTTACAATTTTCTGAAGTTAGAATTGCTGTACTAACAGCAATGACGATGATGGTAATAACAATAGCTAATAAAACCTTTAACAATAAAATTTCCATCTGTAAATCAACATTTAATTTTTTTAACTCTGAGTGGTTTTATACTAGTTTCCAAAGAATGGCAACAGGAAAAACTGAAGAACTTTTCCCTAGAAACTACACCAAGGTAGATGACACAAAATTCTGTGGCTTCATATCCGCAATTTTATAGGTTGTTGCTTAGGAGGCATCTAATAAAGATATGCTGGATAGCTCTCATGTTTTATCCTCAGTTGTATGCTCAAATCAGGCACTTTACATTCAGGGCATCCTAGGGGCTTTGACACCACAAGGTAGGTGCAGAACGGTGGTGGTTGATGCTGTGGCAGATCCTCTTTACAAGACTCTCCTTACCCGTATCATGGATTATGCACACTGTTAACACTGTACATCCCCTAAATATAATCCCTACTTAAAGTAAAAAGATCTGCATAAATGTGGCAATAAATAACAACACCCTCCTGGAAAAGAAGATGAAGACATGAAACAGCGGGTAAGGTTATAGTCCTGACTGCTCACTGGGGGCTTCATTTCTCCTTTTGTGAGATCACATCTATCATTCCCTGTCTCCTTTCACAACTGTGGGAGGGTTATGGACTGCAAGTCTTTTGCTTAGTGCTTTGCAAGTATGCCTTCTTAAGTATATTAACATTCAGCAGGCAGTGACAACTGTGATCTTCTTTGCTTTTAGTGCTGGTTGGTAGGATTGCTGAAGATCAGGACAATTCCTACCATTGGAGTGGAGGGCAGAATTTATGAGAACGGGGATTAAAAAAGGCTTGAGAATCCAACATTCAGAGTGGATAGACATGGAATATTTTCTTTCCCAGTATGAATTTTACTAAAGAGGGAACTGAGATTCTACAGATTTCAGTTAATGTAGTTTATTATCTTACATCCATGAATCTCCTTAGAGATGGGAAAGATTTAAGGAAGAGCTGCTTACCCGCAAAATGTATCAAACTTTCAAGAAGTTTCATGTGAATAAAATAGATTTTAGTTTTGAGCCTGTATTTCCATGAAGAGGTCAGTATTTCCTTAAATAAATAAATACATAAATTAATAGGCAGATAAATACATTCTGACATGGATGATGGCCTTTTAGCAGATAAGTGAAATTAGCCTTGTGAAATCATTTGCTGTGTCTTCTGCTTATTAATTCCCAAGCATATACTTTTAATTGTATAATCCTTATTAAGTAGGATTTTTTTTTTTTTTAAGAATAGTGATTGTCTTGATTGATGTAATTTTGTGGGTTAGCAATTTATTTCTTACCTATACTTCAAGATTCACTGAAGTATAGAAATTAAAAAAATAAAAACCTTAGTGAAATTAAGGTGTCCTTATTAAGATAAAATTTTATACCACTTAGATTGAGTTTTCTGCTTTGTTTTCTATATTTCTGTGAAAACTGTAGGTTTCTTAGCATAACCTCTACATCCTTTTCACATTAGTTCTGATTAGCAATTCTTAATCCTTGTTTTACAGCAACACCCCAGAGGAGCTGAGGAAATTAATGTTTCATTCATTGTGATAGATAGATATTACTCTATAATACTGGTTATGGGTTTTAGAGAATATATTGAATTTATATGTCTTATACAGATGCATATTATTTATTTTGGCCTACAAATTTCAGTAAAAATTCTTAGAGGGTTAATTCAGCACTTAATTATTACTTTTCTTCACCTCATATTCATTATTCCTCTTTTAACATAAAATTAATTTTACTGTACCGGCTTTCTTCCACACAAATACACACCACACACACCATTTTGCATAATCTGCCCTGGGTTGCACATCTACAAACATTATAGCTAAGTTTACCAGATAGGTGGTGCTATGATTCTGTGTATCAAAGGGCGAACTCCAGCCATAAAAGCCGACAGCAAGTACCTCTTCACATTTTATTCTGAAAAGCAACTGGCATTTTTCCCCCTCTATGCTCTGAGGGAGCTCACAGAATAATAGGTGAAATGTCAAGAATAATTAAGAAAAATGATGGTGTTATATTGCAGCACAAGAAATTCATCTTTTCTGCTCAGATCTTCCTGCCCACCTTCCCTTCTGCTTTTAAATGTCATCTCTGTTCTCAAATTATTTAGGATAGGCCTTGAAAGAGGGTAGAATATTTTTTAGGTAATTTGACACACTCTTTGGGTTGAATTCTTGATGGCAATTTCTCTCCATATCTCCACTTAAAAAGGTTTCTTTTAATTCCTTTTCTGACTATGTTCAAGTGTGGTAAAATGAAGTACAGATGCTTTAGTTTCATGATATGAGTGGAGGAGAGAGTTCAAGCCCAAGTAACCTCGTCTTTCCTCTTCATCTGAAAATGGTTTCATATATTTTATTTTACTATCACTCCACTGTCTCTTTGTTCCCCTGAATATAGCTTGAGAAAAGTTTTGCCTACTCTTTGGAAAGAAGGTGTTCAGAATACATCAGTGCAAGACAGTTTTGAAAGACTTCAGAACCCAGGCTTGCTTCAGTTTTACATCAGAAATTTGTTGCAATGGATTTCGTAATAAATACCACAAATATTCTGCTTTCTAGTAGTGGGGGCAGGATGTCAGTCTATATTTTACAATTGTATCTTTCTGGGGTTTTTATTATTTTCTGTAGATAGAAAAACATATTGCCCTTTTATTGGGGCACTTAAGCATTTGGAGCAGAAAATAAAGAATCTAGGCAGTAGGAGAAACTGAACATGAGTAACAAATGACTGCAGGAGTTCTACACACGGATACAGATCACACATATAATTATTATAAAACTTAAAATTATAAAACATTTATTGCTTAATATTATACAAAAGCTATTTTTATTTTATTTTTAAGTTTTTCTCATCTGTTATTCCTGCAAAATTCTTGAACCTCTCTCCTACCTTGTCTGCAGTTTCACCTTTTTTATCTTTCATGGTTCTAGCCTGCATAGTTTCGTCACAACTGTTTTACATCGTTTGTCAATTTTCTCAGATGTATGAACCAAGATTATGCTTTAGTGCTATATTAAAACTAGACGTTGGATTATAGAAAGATGACACTCTAAGATGTTTAAAACCACTTCAGACTCCATTGACTAAAGACTCAATTCTATTGCCTGATCGTAAGTGTCTAGCATCATTTGAGATGCCCTAAGGTATCAAAGATATCCCCATGGGGCTGATGTGATGGGAGGAGAACAAGCTTCTAGATCAAGAGTCAGGGAAGATAAACAAGACCATATCTCTGTTTAGCAGCTGTACTGAGATGCAGATATTCATCAACTCCAGTAGGAGTTTCTACACCTAGCTCACATGTAGATAGCAAAATTTTAGTGTCTTAATATCTGAATCAATCTTAATTTTTAGATAACCTGAGTTAGCTGGGATAAATCCCATTGTTAGTTAGTTTGTAACAAAATAGATCAGATAATTTTGTATGTGTAGAGTATTTTGCCCTACTGAGCTAGAACCTGGAATCACTAAAACAGCTTAAGTTTGTGATTGGCTTGAGTTCACAGTTACAGTTTTTTCCATTTCAATGAGTAAAAAATGAGTTAGTAAGTATACTTTGTAATCTTCAAACCTTGTGAAATCCTGCATTCAACAAGTAAAGCAGATATAAACACAGGAAAAGAATTAATTATCTTTCAATTACTGGAAATCTTTTCATTTGTAGGCAACGAATACAACTCTTGTTTGGAGAAAGAAAGGTGGAGGGAGCTGGAGGTTTACTTCTGTCATTGTTTTGGTTGGTTTTGCTACTGTCCAGATAGGAGGAGAACAAATTTCCTCTAGTAAAGATTTTGAAGGATTTATTTATTTATTTATAATGTAAATTGAAGAGAAATGTTACATACAGTTTAGTTCTGCACTTTTCATGCTGTTGTATCTCCCACTAGAGTCAATCAGAAGTGTATTGGACTAGAGGAGGCTGAATTGTGTATTTTAGATTTATTTCTCTCTATACACAGAGTAACTCCTTTTCACAACAGCTGTGTCAGGTAGATCAATCAATATAATAATATTTTGTGACTCACAACCACAAAATTGTAACAGGACATCTTGTAAATGACCTCTAGCCACATACTGTTAAGCTTTTCTTACCTACTCAGTCAACCAACCTGAGATTTGTCTCACCTAAATTGACTTATCTGAAGTTAGACACTCAGTCTAACACTGATGTCTAAAATCCCTTGGTAGCCAACAGGAAAAAAAATATCAAACTGAAAATGAGAAAGACACTTGCAGTCAGCAATTCATCCCAACATGAAAAGGTAATTCTTTATTACAGTGAGAAGGAATATGAATGACTTAGTCTCCTGCTTTTTTGATGGGCTTAAGTTATATGGGCTTTTTCCTACTCGACTTTCAGACCACTAGGTGCTGAAAATCAGGCTTAACCACTCTGTGATCTTAGTAGCTCAACTTAACACATCTTCTTGAGTCAAGTTTTCCCCAATTACACAGGCAATTGGGGAGAGAAACTGAACCTACTGTCTCATATATTTTATCATTAATAAAATTGTCCTCCAATAGCTGTTAGAATTAGGTTCTCAAATGCTATAGACATACAAGCTAGCATTTTTGTTATTTCATTTTTTGACAAATAAGAACAGTGACAAGTTCAGCCTAATTAACAAGCCAAGCCATCTATAGTCTAATTCTCTATTTTTTCCACTTATGAAAACATATTGTACTAATGATAACATTTGCCCAGATATTAATGTCTTCAGGTATAAGCCAGTAAAAATTCACCTATGGAGTTTGGAAAGATAGCATCAAAGTCTGGTAAATTATTTGCACCAAGTTTATACCTACTGTGATTCAGAAAAAGGGATAAAATTGATAACAGGAGTAAAGTAAAAAGGAAATAAAAAGAAATATAATATTTCAGAAAAAAAAAGATTAAAAATGGTAGATGATGGAAATAATTCTCGTACTACAGTGTAAACTAAGATAAAACATATGCAATGAAAAGAGAGTAGGCTCCTTAAAAAATATAAGTAGAGTTTACACACCCATGAATTAAATGCCGTTTAAAACACCCATGCTCAGCAAACAGCTAAACTTCCTGGACTAACTATGTTTGACCTAAAACATTCCTAATTTCCTAAAATTCCATTTTTTCATGCGCCTAGAACTGCTCTTGTCCCCTCTTGAGGATCCACAACCCTCAACTAACTCCTGATGGAAGTTGTAACTTAGCTAAGAAGACCAGTGTGGTAGGACTGAAGGTCTGAAGCTTGTACTTTGAGTGTGCTTGACACTCGCTGAGCCACTTATAAAACACAGTTTCAACTGCTTTGCCTTTAAAACACAGCTGACAGAGAAAGGTGATGAGGGGAGGCATTGCTCATATTTTGTATGACAGACTCTTGGTTAAAGAAATCACTTGGGGAACTTGAATTCAGTACCCTTAATCTAAAGGATTTCAAACTAAAATCACGTTTTTCCCAGGAGTGTGCCCTGATCACCACAGAAGCATAAGGGAGGAGGGAAGGAAATAAGAAGGAGAAAAGAAAACGGGGATACCCTTTTCACCTCATGTTGAAGCTCTGTCACTGGGTAGTCAAGAATGCAAGATTCATGAGCCCAGAAGGAGAAGAAACATGACTCTTCAGCTTTAGAGTTAAGAAATTCATAACTAAGGAGAGTCGCTGGCACTCTGGAAAAAACCTAAGCCTTGTTCAGAATTGTTACAGTTATTTTCTCTTTCTGCATTCTCGGCCCTAAGTCCATGGTAGAGGCAGCTATCTACCCACTACTTATGCACACCTGCGAAGCCTCTGCCCTTTGCCATCACTGCCTCAGTGTGGTAGGGCTTCCTGAAAACAGACGGTGACGCTGCAAGTTATCCCATGTTCATACTGGTAACAGACCTAGTACTGGTAGTGCAGAGATAATTGAAAGCCAGTGCTCTTTGGGCAGCAAAAGGGTCTTTCATTCAGCAACAAAAAACAGCCAGGTGAATCACACAAAAACTCGTTACTCTTCCACAAACATTCTCAGTATTTTATTTCTCAAGACAAGTAGATTGTACCAATGTGAATGTGCTACTGGCTCCATTAATGTACACTTAACATCTTTCCACCTTCTTGTCACTGTTATGACCTGTTGTAGGTATTCCACCAAAATAACCTAAAAGAGTCCAGCTTTATCCCACAGGAAAGTTTCTCTTCCTCTTATTTATAATTTTATTTATTTATTATAAGGACTATGTCTTTACCCCATTGATTAAAACAAAAATGGGTATATTATTCAGTTTATTTAAAAGTATCAAGGGCAGAGTATGTAGCATAAAGCAAATGAAAGGCAGGAGCATACAGTTTCAACTAATTAAAAGTTTAGAGTACATGATTGTAAATGCCATGCAAGCCAGTTTCTTTATCACTTTGGAGTATCTCATCTCATAATGACATATTAACAATACTGCCAGAGGGAAGCAACAGATAATTAAGGCAGTCACATTCTTGGACAATTCAGTATCTGGACATTAAACGGGCAAATGTTGAAATAGTGACTGTATATGCCTGTCTTGTTAACTGAATCAGATTCTGTCTTACCCATCATCTTGTTCAATGTGGATGAATTTAAAGTAATAGAAAAAAATAACTTGATAATTTCTTTTGGCCACTCTGTCTTGGTGTAAACAATTCTTGAACATGAAATTTAGAGAACTGATTAGGTTCTGTGAATAATCCTGAGTATTACAGATATGGGGATTCTCTGATGCCACAGCCCCACATAACACTCCAATTCATTTTGCTCAAGATAGCATGTAAACAATTAGCAATGAAAGTAGCTCCACCTATTAAAATTATGTTGATCTTGGAAAGATCAAAAAAGCCCAAACAAAACAAAACACATGCCCATTCACGATGTGTTACAATACCTTACATTGTATAATATGTGTCTATATATATATCCTCAGAAGCAGATACCCGTATAATGTTTCCTTTAAGCCACTGATTTCTTTTAGTCTTGCAGTTGTGCACAGAACTGTTCAGTTAATTCACCAGTCTAGATCAACAATGGTGCAGTTGTTTTGTGATATGCTAGTGGTCGTCTGAGGTCCCACAGTTTCATAAAGAGCATTAGAAAAGAAGCATTAAGCTTAGAAAAGGGATAGCTACTGACCAGTTTTTATGGGAACCTCCTGGCTTGTAATGACATCCAAATTGATTATATAGAAATCAGAGGAGAGCCAGAATAACAACATTTGGATTCAGATTTTTAACAAGCCAAAATATAGGGGTTTAGTTCATCTTACTATAGAGACAATGGCCAGCTGTTGAGTTTGGGTACAATTTTGAATATAATCCTGAAACATCACTCGTAACATATTTGTGCTGATCTCAGAGGGATGGCAATGGCTTTGACCTGATAATGTGTGGATGACCAATCCCTGCAGTATGTGGTTCACCACTTTTCCTACAAAAGCCCCTTTGCAGGGATTAATTTTGAGAGAATTGTATAATTTCCAGCTCCTCCACTGAGGAGTTACTACTGCCTGCAGTGAATTTGAGCATTCCAATGTCCAGGTTGTTTCAAATTGCAATTAGCTGTCATCCTCCCTGTCCTCTCTATTTATCTCTGCCTTGGGCACAGTCATACATCGAAGTATAACACTACATGCTGCAGGTCTGAACAGTTAAGTAGAAATGTACTTTCTGGAGCTCAGCAGTGACTTAGGGACCAAACTACATCTTTGCATTTCTGAAGATGTCTTTGCATTTACCGTAGAGAATGGAATCATGGTGGAAGAAACATTTAGGAATTCAGAATTTGCAAAAACAGTGACTGCTGAAGAAAAGCAGAAGATAAACCTTTTATCAAGCAATTCTCAATGTTTATATTTATATGTATAAATCAGACTGTGCCAGGGAACATAATTGTGATAAACACGACAACACGATTATCTGTACTAACATAGTTAGCATAATCCCTGTCACAGTTTTGATGAAGTCAAATAACTTTCTAGATGAATGACTGAGGACAGTTCAGAAGTTAACACAGCCCATGGACTATTCTTAACAGTCAGAGTCCATACCTGTACCCAGCTGTATGGCCAGACAGGTAAATAAGAGACCTTAGTTGAACACAGAGGCTCATGATGTGCTGGTTTCCCTCAAGTTCAGAGAATGGTCCCTAGACAATTTTATTTATTGATTTAGTCATAGGTAAATGCTCTAGCGCATCCTCTATGTCATCCTTTCTCTATAGATTGCTCTGCTACCAGAATTCAAAACCATTTTGGCCATTAAAATATTAGAAAAAGGGTACTATTACTTTAATCTAATCAACTGAAAAGCTGTGCATGAAGGATGCCTGTTGTTTTTGTATGTGTGTATGATCTTAGTTTATTGTTGAATAAATGATCAAAACACAGGAATGCCAATTTTGCAGGTAACTTCAACAAACTGCCATTTGATTTAATTCTTATTTGAAGTCAAAATAAATAGTCTTATTACAAGTGCAAACATAGTTTGATCTAGAAAACAAAATACAGTGTTTCAATATGATCTGACTGGAAGCTGCCTTTGATCACTTAAACACAAAATTATACATGTATAGACTATTTCAGCTCCTATGACCCAACAAAGTATGAAGCTACTGCACTATAATCACTACCAACAAATCATTCATTGTTATAGATATAATTTCAAAATTTAATTATAACATCAAATTTTGAATTAAATTTCAAAATACTCTGAAGCACTAATATTTTACTTAATGGCTTCAAGCTGCAACAGGGTGGGTTTAAACTAGACATTAGGAAACAATTCTTCACAGAAAGCATGGTCAGACACTGGAATAGGCTGCCCGGGGAGGTGGTTGAGTCATTATCTCTGAATGTGTTTAAGAGTCGTTTAGATGCAGTGCTGGGGAATATGGTGTAGGGGAGAACTTTTGTAGACTAGGGTTGGTGGTTGGACTCAATGATCCCAAGGGTCTTTTCCAACCTGAATGATTCTATGATTGATTCTATGATTCTATTTCAGTTCCTAAAATACAGTTATAACAGAGAAATTATTTTCATATCATTGCAAATGATAAAAGGTATCACCTTTTTGTAACTGAAAAACTTGGCAAAATTTTCTATTAGCTCTTCTTTACAGTTGTGTGCAAAAACTGATCTGGAAAACTATTGTTTATTCACAGAATACATGCACCACAAAGAGTAGCTGCACAAGTACCTTCAATTTTAGCAAAGATCTTAAGTCTGCCCCAAAGGTTTTGTTTCAACTGTTGAAATGTTAGCTTTAGTTTAACAGTTGCATTTGTTATGGCAATTTTGGAACTGTAGAAGCTGATCTAAGTCCTTTAAAGTCATTTTGTATCTGGTAGTACAATGCTATTAAATGCTAATGACTTTCACTAATAACACTAAAGCTGTAAGTCTATACAAAAGTAAAGTCTTGGTCTGTTGTCCATGAATCATGCAAATAATTTTTAAGTCCTTTAATGTCTTCTAAATTAATATTGCTCTGATTTCCTTTGATTTCTTCTTTTTCTCCTTTCCTGTCTCTGTCCAAACTTTGAAGAGAATTGATTTGGTCATACATAGTCTTCATTTGTTTTCCAACAAGCCACTTCTCCTTCTCCTAAGTTGAAATGGAAAACTGATTTTAGGCTTATTAATAAGTCTATAAATGCTTGTCAATAAAGCCTCTAGAAGATTTAATTAAATAGCTCTACATTTAATGGAGGACCTTTCAGGAATATTTTCTGATAGGCCTATAGAAATCACCTGCCATTTACTCAACACTAAATTGTCTAAAGGCTCTTTTTTTCAGACAGAAGTCCTTCTTACTGTCAGCCACTAAGTTGAAAACTGACTAAACCCTGAAGGTCACATGGATATTTGATTTTGCATTCAACAAATTAATATTAAGTACATTGCCAGACACAGCATTAGTTACTGTAAGAAATTTTGAGATACTGAAAAAGTTAACCTTTTAGATATTGTAAAAGCCAATATATCCAGAGCGTTAGAAATGGAGCAAGTTTAAGAATGTAAGGAAAGCTGTATATGCATTGCTATGAACACATATTGAGTTGCATAAAATTTTATTATGAAATACCAACTTTCATAATAATGAAAGGAATTAAAGGAAAATAAATTATGTCTCCATGACAAAATTTTTTAAGTTAATGATTTATTATACAGAAATAAGAATAGGTACTCATACCATGCTTGCAAGTGAATCTTTAGCTTTCTTTTAATCTGTATTTGAAAGTTTTATGATATTTCCTTCTTAATTTCTATTTAATATATTATATCTTTTGTGCTATCTCCTTTGTTCAAGTGAGATTTTTTGTAGCCAAGTCCTTCAAAATATGTTAAGCCATGGTACTGTCCATAATTATTTATTTTTCTGTTTGTACAAAACCAGCTACATCAAAAGTAGATGCGAGTAGCAGTTCTTTTTACAGTTTCTTCTGAACTTGAACAGATGTATAAATCTTCCGCCCTGTCCTCTGTTCCTCTCAATCAAAATAACTTCTAATCCTAGTGGTAACAGCATTAGATTAGTCTAACCTTTTGAAATTACAATTTATGAATCTAAATGATGGATAGAAGAAGAAAAATAATCTAAGACTATTTTGGTATTTGAGGAAATATTTCACAGAATAATTGTAGACAATAAACTTACATTTCCTAATAACACCTGGGTCTGGATCACCTTTCTCCAAGTGACCCCAAAATTCTCCAGTAGACAAAACAGGCAATTTGCTTTCTTATTGTTTGCTAGAGGTCGAACTACAGTCAATTTTTTAACACAGAAAATGGGGCAGTACCACCAGACAGTTATTATAAGCCAAGATAAGGTTACTGTACAGACAGAATATATTTAAGTGTTAAACCGGTTATTAAAAACTAGAATCTTACTTACACTGCATAATTTGGATGAGGATTTAAGGCAAATCAGCAGATGCATTTCCATATCCTTGATCATCTATTTCAATATAGAAGTAGACATTATTTTTTGTTGTGTAATTAGGGTTGCATCACTTTCGTATCATTTTGGAAAAAACATCCATGATGGCTTATGATACTGCCACTAAATCAAACAGCAGTAAGTTTAAATCAAATTGTAATGTTGTCGTTTCATAGGAAGAATGAGAGAGTTTTAAAATCCTAAATACTGAAGTTTTAAATATTAGAAGCTCTTAATTCCTTCCATTTTTCTGCTTTTTAAAAATAGAAATTTTGATAGATAAATTTGGAAGCATTATGGGACATATCATAGTGACAGTAAGAATTTATGTTGGACAAATGTTCAAAAAGCCCAAATTTTCTTTCTAGAATTCCATTGTTTGTCGCTTGAGTTTGGAAAACATCTACATTTTACTTTTTTTTACCTGTAAACAAGAGATGAAAATAGAAAAGTAAAGGATTCCATAAGAGCTACTTAAAACTGCTATAAAATTAATACAACGAAGTAGAGAATCCCAGTCTGCAAAAAAGTGGTGAATGATTTTATAACTGACATGAACCAAAAATATACTGAAGAAAGTTAAAAAGCAAGGGTTGTTTTCAAGTCTCTCAAAAGCTAAACAGATCATTGTAATCACCAGGGAAGACTTTTTTTTTTTTTCCATATAGTGCAGCACAATTATCCAACTGTATGGATGAAAGCAATAATTTCAGCTGCCTTTGAAGTCTCACGTAATGAAAACTACTAAATTAACTGGTGCACTGATTTGGTTTGGGATAACAGGTCAGATTTCCTTATTCCATCTATTTTGAGAGGTTTTACTCAATTCCCTTCTCACTATGCCAGTTTAACTTATAGTTCCCAGTTGTATTTGCAGCTGCTGCCTGTAAATACAAATACAGCTTCTGAACACTCATTCTGAATTTTAGGTTTGTTAAGTGAGTGTGAGTCTCTCTAAGGTTCAGTCCAGTTATCTAAACATGGGCACCTACTTTTATTTGATATGGCCTGAATTTTCCAAGATATGGGTCAGCATCACCACAGGCTAGGTAAGTTTTTCCTGAGCATACAAAAGGACACTAGATGCTTATGTTTTGACATTTGAAAGCTGTTCTGTGAATCTTTGTATTAATCAAAGGGATTCTAATCTAGCCCAAGGTGGTGGAAGCAATAAGAAGCAGCATCAGTAAATATTACAGAGTTGCTGAGATTCTGTATTTCTGTCATGTAGGCTTTATCAGAGGAAGGTGGTATTAGCTGAGGATTAGGAGAAGGAACACGTATACCTCTACTCAGATTTTGGTAGGATCAGGGTGTAGATGCCTACATTTAGCAATCTAAAGACAAGATTCTTATGTGAACTAAGAGTTCACTTCAGTCAGTTGTCATGTCTAGACACACCCCATTGGGTTTTCAGCTTCCTATCCAGTGTGACACAAATCTCCCACAGGTCCTATGCAGCTTCTGTCAATCATACATGGATGTCATGGAAACACTAGGCTATCTCACATGGTACTGGATATGTATTGTCAGGATGAATCAAACTTTAAATATCCAAGGAGTATAACCTCCTTTGCAAGTTATCATCACTGCCACATGTAAGCTGTACTGAAATTCTGTTGCCTGCAATACAGAAATGAAACCCCAACATAAAAACGAATCCCACTGCTAGTCATTGACTACAATGAAATTCAAATTGTTTACACTGTATCCAGAAAGAAGATATTCCTGTATTCCTGTTATTTTTCTTTTCACAGATGAAGATTTAATGAACGTATAAGTGTTTTCTGTAGTGTTGAACAGAAAATAAAGTACTAAAAAATAACAGAAATATATGGAAAACATTTTATGAGAGTCATGATCCAAAGAAGTTTAGTGCTATACTGTGAAAGTGGCATACAAAAATAGTACAAGAGATTCTAGTGGTTATTGCTCTTCAGTGACACCTGAACATGGAAATAAAATCCCAATAATTAAGATTGTGTAAATAGACCTTTTTTTGAGGTGGCTATTAATAAAAAGTAGGATTTAGTAGCCCTTATAGCCCTCAGAGAATAGTATAGATATTTAGTAGCTGTGGAGCTATAAGAATTCCACCACAATATTGAGAAAACAGGGGAAAGAACTCAGGGAAGAACAGAGACTCTGGAGATGTATGAAAAGGTAAGTCGAAGGTCAGGAGGCAATATCAAGAACAGAGAATTAAAATCTGATCAGAAGTTAAAGGGAAGAGATAAAAGAGAGCTAGGAGCTAGTCATAGGTTGTAAGTGTTAAAAAACAGGAATTAAGCACAGGAACAGACACAAATAGGTGTTCAAGCATAAAGGTATGACCACTGTAACGGCTGATAAACATTCAGTCTAACAAGTCTGAGCAGTTTCAAAAAGAAGTCTGTTTATCTCATTAAAGGTAACTGATGTGAACTTTTGGGCCTCCATCCCTACTTTAGTGCTATATCACTACAACCAATTTCATTGATTTTCATATTTTTCCATAAAACAATTAGTAGTTTCTCAACTATTCACTAGGGCCTTTCTCCATGTCTCAGACATACACTGGATAGAGAAATATAGTTTAAAAATATTTATTACTGCAGATATTACTATGTTTTATAATATTACTTTTGTATTTTATGGATCCTAAAGCCAGATAATTTCAAAATGAAAATTTAAATGTGTGTGGGAGAAGCAAATAAAGAAGATAATTTCTCATAATCAGGACTCCTTCACTAACCTGATCTTAAAGAGCTATACCAAAAATGGCAACTAGGTCAGATAACAGAGGACAAATATAAAACTGTAGGACAAACCTGCAGGTTGAGAAATAAAAGGCTAAAGCATGAAATAATATACAATCAGCACTGTTACTAAGAAAACCCTATTTAACTATATAACAAGAAAGAAGGAAAGAATTTGCATCATTCTGAACAGAAATTCCTCAGCAAATACCATAAATGAACTTTTTCATTAAAGTTGCCAGTGACAGCCAGATAACCAACAGAAATCACACCAGCTTTAAAGAGGTAAGCAGTCAAGAAGGGAAATAAAATAAACAGAAGTGATATTGAAGGAAACTTAAAAATCCAGGAAGAAAGTATCCCTTTTTTAAAATTCTCAGAAATGCACAAGTTTCAAGTCATGTTTAGACTGTGTTTATTCTATTGCCTAAAGCTACTGGTACTTTCTTTGTTTAATAATTTAAGCATTAGCTCACTTTCCTGGGAAAGGAAAGAGGGTTTATTCTTATTCTTATTATTATCCATGTTTACACCTTCAGAGGGCATTTCAGTTCTTGAATCCAGATTAACCTGTGCTCCTAAATAGCGAGGTTGGGTATCTTGCAATAGCAAAGATCTTAAATAAACCATTTCTTTGTGTGGTGTACATACATATACCCAGCACTGAGGATGATAACATGTGAATTCCATTTCTGCTCTTCTACAAATATCACCCTTTAGATGATTATCTCATTACTTTGAATTTCATTGTTGGAACAAGGTTTCGAAGTCTTAGGCACTGCAACACTATGAATCACAACACTTAAGGGCATTTGCTGAAAGTCTGCTTTGGAGACGCTGGTAGCATTTATCTCTGAGAACTCATGAAAGATGGATGAGGTCCTAAAGACAAAACAAAACAAAAGGACAAGGTGTCTATCTTTGAAATGGAAAAGAGTGGGGAAACAGGTGAGAAGGGAATAAATATTGACCAGCTAGTCAATTTTATTTTCCAGAATTGTACCAGAACAAATAATCAAATAAAATGTTTGTAACTACACAGAAGATAACACAGAAGAAGGAGGTAAATAACAGGTAAATAACAGCAACATGTTAAGAACAACTCCTGTCAAACAATTCTTTTCTTTTTTTTTTTCTATGACAAGGTAGCAACCCTTGTAGATTGATGAGAGGCTTTAGATTTCCTGTATCTTGATTTTACAAAGGCTTTTTACGTGCTATTACTAATAAGCTTTGCCAAATAGCTAGGATGTGTCATATCGGGTTTTGCAACACTACTCAGCAGCCAATGCTACTTTTTAATAATGATTTGGACAATGCAATAGGAAGGCAAGATTAGAAGTGAAAATGACCCTAACAAATTGGAAAAGCAGCACGATACAATAAGGCAACATCTTTTAAGACTGTGCCCAAAGTCCTACAATTAGATAGAAATAATTGTCTCCACAAATACTGGCTAGGAAACATCAGATTATAAAGCAAAAGATCTGGGAATTTTAGCAGCTCAGTAATGCTGTCCTGAGTCAAATAAGGAAAATATTGTAATGGGTGTAATTACAACATTGTCTATAACTTTATTAAGGCTTCAGTAGCAGCTGAAGAAAGTAACCATTTGAAACACAATGGTACAAATTGTTTGGTTTTTTGGGTCCACTGCAGAAAAATGTTGGTCTCCTTGTGTTATAGCCACCAAACCCATATAGAAGTCTCAGATACCATAGATCATTTCAAATGGCACTAAACACCTACGCTTAGGCAATTGAATGGCTGTCCAGGTGCTGACACATAAACTAAATTTTTACATGTAGAAGATCTAGCCAATATGGACAACAGAGTCTGTAGGGATTTGGCTCCTTTATGTAAGGGTAGGCTTCACTTGCCACCTGTGGTGCCCAGAAGTTTCAAGAGATCCAAATGGGTAGGGCAGATCTGATACAGGACTTCTCCCATCCTGGAATGGCAGTGATGGATCAGAAACGGTGTCCCAGAGCATTTGAAATGGCATGAACATCCATGCAATTCTTTAGCTTAAGCCTTTATGCCATTCTTTTGCTTTAAAGTAGATTAAACATCTGCTGTTGGCTCTTTTAACCAGGTAGTCAGTTAGGAAGATTTCAGATCTATGTCAGGTATGCAGATTCTTACATGTAGATAAAAAGTTAGGTGTCTACGGAATGAATATCACTGTTAGGGCCCTGAGGACACTAATGATTCTGACTGTCCCTACCTAGCCTCCCTGGGGCTCCCCCCAGACTTCCCATGGCTCAGGACCCCATGTCAGCCCCTCCAGGGCCATCAGTCCCTGCACCAGTGACACTGCAGCATGGCCAGTCTTCAGCCCCCCCACAGCCCTGCCCTGCCTGGCCATGGGCCCCACCAAGCTGGGTCCCCCCATGGGCCCACATCCTGGTCTTGCCTTGGCTGGTCACCAGTGAGGTGCCCAATGTCAAGGGCTGGGGCTTTCCCAGTGCCCCCAGGCTGCCTTACTCCTGGTTGGGAAACAGGTTGGGCCCTGCCTGCCAGACACTGGAGTGTCGCAGCTCCCAGCCCCAAGGCAGTCCCCAGCTCATGCAGCATCCTCACAATGAATCCTAGTGTGGTGCTCTAATCCTATTGTGATGTTCTTACTGAGTATAAACTTCAGTAAAACAAAAGCTACTGCCTTCAGTGTAACCAGCCAAAATTAATTAATTGGATGATAGTATTTAATGTGATATAATGACTTCATCTTTCTTAAATTTAATGTATCTATTTTAAATCCTTTGTTTTTTCACTAGTTATTGCATGCTTCCTAGTGACAACTAGTGTTGAGAAAATTAAAACAGGATAACAGGAATTAATATAGAAAGCTACAAACAAATTAATACAGCAAAAGCACTTGTAAAGTAGGGATGGCAAAACAGTCCTTAGAGTAGTAGTGACAAGTGAGCTTACACAAGACTTTTTCTTTATTAATGAGATGTCAGAAAATCAAGAGATAACCCTAAACAGTTTGTTGCAGATCAAATACATAACATATGAAAGATGATGAAAATTATGTTTCAGTTCTCCTAATTCCCAGTCTTAACTTTACCCACTGGGATTAAATTGTACTTGTGGCTCTGATGGTATTGCTCCAACACTGAAGCCTCATTCCCCTAGATAGCTACTGAGGAGAGGAAGGTGCCATGAATGTCTACCATGGGAAGCACCACTCCATCTAAATTAACAAACAGCCTTACCAGATAGTGAGCTGTTGGAGGGAAGTAGGAAGGTATTATCATCGGCCCATATTTAGACATTTTCATTGGAGACCTCCTTAAAGTGCTTGCCTCCTTCCATCAATTATCTTAGCTGGTTAGTTTAAACTAGAATCTTAATTTCATAGTTACATTTAGATGGGATAATTCACAACCTTAATTAAGACTGATTCACTCAGGCTCTCTAAACTAATTGGACAAATTATAATTACTCCAAAATATATAGCAGTCTTCTATTTGTGATATAACTCTTATTCAAAACCTTTATATTTCCCAGCAAAAACATTTTAGACTAACTCAAGAATGAAAGGCTGGGAAGCCTCCAGCCGAAACATTACTCATGTATCTTGTCTGCTATACCCTTTTCCCCTCCACATATCTACATGCAAACTTCTTATGATAATCACATTGCAAACATGAATCATGAAATCCCAGAAACAATAATAACCCATAAAGAAGAATACCTCCATAAAGGCTTTGTTGAAAATTAAAGCATAGTTTATTATCTTCCAGAACAAAGCCATTAAAAGCCTTCAAGCCTACAACCACTACTGCTGGTCCAGATCCTTTGCTGAAGGTGAGAAATCACTCCTTATTTGTCACAATAACACATGGGCTGGGGTGATGGTTATGCAAGCAAAACAGTGAGCACCATATTCCAATACTGACCCTGATACAGGTATTCTTAAGGCTTATTCACAGATTCTTTGTCGTGGAATGAAAACTGTAGCCCCGCACAGCTGACTTGCTTGTACATCATCTTTCAGACCCAGACTGCTTGAGAAAGGCAGTTACCGTCTCTAGTCAATTTAAATTTAAGAGCTTTCTAGAAATTACAAGGAGCTGCCATGAAATAAATGAATTATGTAATGCCTGGAAGGATATTAGACGCACTTAGTCAAAGAGGTGAATCTTCTCGATGTGTGACATGGATATTTAAAAAAACAAGGAGGATCTTTATGCATTTAAATCTGCATAATTAGTATACAAAGAAATTGAGCCTGGAAAAGGGACTGAGGTTTTACTGCCTAAAGTCCTTTTTCAGTATCTTAATTATATAAATGCGTTAATAGTCAAAAACCTTCAGGTGTAAATTAAGTGTCTTGGAGAAGTAAAACGACTCCCACCTTGAACTACTATCACACTACCCAAATAGTAATGACAATCTGTAAAGGATTTTGAGAAAGACAAGGAAAATGATTGAACCAATTTGGTCATTTTGCTTATGACTGCAGTCAAATTCTCTGTAGTTGGGCCTCCAGTGTTATGTCTTCTCTGGCAAATTGTACTGACTCTAATTTGGAATAATTCAGAGAGGCTGTTGGAGTCTCCAGCATACATTCTTGCACTTTGTAGACTGTTTCATACTTCTTCTCACTGATTTGTACTGTTTAAATTATTCATTAACTTATTCACAAACATTTGTTGTATCTCAGTTGACACACGATAAATTTTGGCTTTGTTGCCTTTTTCTAGTAGATATAAAAGGGCATTAATGTATCCCAGGTTATAAGTTTTAGGGTGGTTATTTTTTTTTTATTTTTTTACTCTTACCAAATTTTAAGATGATAATCACAAAATTTATTTCACGGTTAAATGTTACTAAGACTTCATTACTTTTTTTGCTGCATGAGCCACTTATTTATATAAAGAAAACTTTTTGTGCAATATCATGCAGCTATAAGGTCTGCAGTGCTATCAATTTCCTAACAAGAGCTCACCAGTTTTGTACATCCTATTGATATTACATTTTCTTAAGTGTATTATTACCTTGTATTTATCTAAATTAATTCCTTTGCTCTGAGGGAACCTCTTATAACAGGGTATAATCAATCAATCATGCTTCATTTTCAGTAATTCAGCATGACAAGTCACACTTCTGCATTTAAGTGACCTGATTCATTTGCATGTGTGGCATTGCTGCATCTTTGCAGTTCCTTAGTGCCAAGTTCATCATTGTTATTCTCAGCTCACAGTGACAATAAAAATCAAATTTAGCTATCTCCATCCAAAGGAGATAGAATGAAGGAATAAGGAAATACACAACTTGCCTTGAATAGGGTCTTCATGGTAGAAATCTTGCTCCTGCAAACTGTGCAAAATAACCATCTTGCTTCAGGAATAAGAAATATGCCTGCCCTGTATAAGACAGAACTGAAGAATCTTCCCTTGATGTTTGTCTGACTGTGTTTTAAGTGAAGAGTGAGCCTAGGGTCAGATTTATTAGGACATGTTCTGAGGTGAATCCCATCCTAGACAACTAATTCCAAAATATTTGACATCCACAAATTCACGTCTTCTGGTGGTGAATGAAAATAGGAAGAACTAACTTTAAAAATACTGCTGGAGACAATAAGGTGCTAGATGAGTTTTGATGATTCTTTCTTCTGTATCTTCTGTACTTTTGGCTGTATATTTGGACTAATTCTAGGCTTTCTGACAGATATTTTTCCTGAATGTAACTGTTGAAAATAATCCTCTCAAGTATAATTGTTTTTCAGATTTATACAACATAGTATATTCATGTGCAGACAAATATTTTCAAGATCTTTTATAATTCATTATAGAGAAACATATGGCTGGATTTCTTAAATGTTAATCATTACATTTGCTACAACCTTTTTTACTTACTTATTTGCTAAGTGTAAGAATAAGATTTGAGTTTGTGGAACAGCTGTGGAACACTGGTGATATGTTTTTTACTCTTCAAGATTTCCCTAGATTGCATCACCTTCCTGGTTTGATTGATAGACCAATACACGTGTAAAATTATTGTACAATCACAGTATAAAATAGTATCGTCATCATAACTCAAAAGAGAATATGTATTAACGTCACGTTGAAAATTTTAGATTGAAAACGAAAAAAAAGAAGACAAAAAGCTCCAACTCTTTTCTGACCTTACAAGATTTATTGTATAATGTTGATATAATGCTAGAAAATGGATGACTGAACTCCAGCATACAAAACTTTATCCAGAACAAATGGTGTCTAACCAAAATATTTTATTTCCTTAATGGTAAACATGTAAATGCTCTGATATACTGAAACACAGGTCTGAATGGATTAGCCAAGGGATGAAAAAATAGTATATGTATAATTTTAAATGTATAAATTAGTAATTTGGTCTCTCTCAAGAAAGTTTTTTTGATTTACATAGATGGCTATTTCATCTACGCTTCATGTGAGAAGTGGGTGTGAAAGTTCTAACAGAACTAAATTTTACTGCTGATTAACAAAAAGCATCTGTGCTTGTGACATAAATGCAACAATCTAGCACTAAAACAATAGCCATAGAGAAATATGTCTGATCCTTCTTAGAGCTCATTAATGGAGATAGCTGTTTAATAGGATGTGAGAATTACTGCTTGGGAAAACGACAATGACAAACCAAAGCTTACTTGCTTCATCACAGTTGTAGTGTTTTGTTTGACCCTTTGATGCCTCAGCTATTATACTGAGCATGATGCAGACGGGATCAGATACCCTATTGGTCAGTTTTGGGTCACCTGTCCTGAATGCTTCTCCCCACAAGTGCAATCCCTCTACGCTCTTCCACTTCTGACTCTCTGACAGGACAAACAGCAAAGTGAGCTGACCTTGGTTGTTATAGCAACAAGTATAAGCAAGAACCTCTCTGCATACCGTTCCCTGGTCTTACCACTCTAAGAACAAACAGTTTCTGCACAATATGCTGTTAATTTCAGAGAGTTTCAGAGAGTTAGCAGAGGCTTAGCTAAAAAGTAAAATTACTGAACAGAAAATTGGTTTTGTTTTACCTCAAACCAGCACAATTGTTAATATTGCGGAGAACTTCTGTGAAATTCTGGAGCTCTGCAGATAATTTTAGATGTCATCAGAACTTCCATCTATAAGACTGAATGTAGGGCTCCTAATCTTCTACTTTATGTGCATACATCATTAATTTATGAATTAGTCAATAAGATTGTTGAAGGCATAGCACCAATACCATAGCTTAACTTCAGTAATAACACTTGGTATTAGTCAATCTTTGGCAGGTTAACTGAGGCAAATGTAGTAAAAGGTGTTATTTTAGCTTGAAGAGAATTGAAGATACTTTCATTAACTTTTTTTGCTCAGATATTCTACAGGCTAATAACACATATAATAATAGCTGTCATAATATGCAGTAGTCACAGTCATCCAGTTCTGTGTTTAATCTTAGACTATATATCAAGTTTAAAACAGATAAGTTCAAACTATTAAAAGATGTATTTTTAAGTGTTAGTTTAATTAAGTATTGAGACAAACAACCAAGAGCTGTCTCAAAGGTTTTACATTAGAATTAACTGCATTTTTAAAGCATTTGGTTAGCACCAATTGAAAATTAGAGATCAGGGCTGAAATTACCTGGAGTGCAATATGCAAAAATAAAGGTTAGTGCTTGTTAATAGTAAAACACTCAATAATCTATTATTTTTTTCCAATATATCCTGATTTTTTTCTTGTTATTGCTTAATATAAGTTTTGTAGAGTATTTTTACTTCTTATCCTCACATATTTTGTGAGTTCTTGTACGCAAAGGTACACAGAACCTAAACTCAATAGTGTAGTCCTCTGATCTGAAGGCAAACTGAATGACAAACTGGAAATTCTGAGACAGAGTTTGAATAGCTAATTAAACCTAAAAAAGCTTTAAAAAAGTATCAGAAAATTATTTCTTATAAACAATAATTTCACATACACTTTTCATTTTAAGGCTGATTGTAATAAGAGCTGCTGCATGTGTTCTCCTATGCTTTTCCATGCTGGCTGTAATATTTATTGCACAGTCTATCCTTAGCAAATATCAGAAGTCAGAAGACCTTGTTGCAAGTTTTAGGGAGAACGTACTATGTTGTCTTTCCGGCATATGCAAAAAAATGTTTCACATTTCTTTCCGGCTGATAGAAGGAGGCTCTTCATTGCCTCTTGTGTACTGAAATGAGAAGGAAGTGAGCACTCCTCTCTGACCTGGCAGCAAAAATACAAGATGAAGAGGTGAATAAGCAAGTATAAAGGGGAAAAGGTAAAGCAATCCAAAGTGATTGAGGAATATAATTAAAACAGAAGAACGAAGTTCCAGTTCTCCTTCTGGTTTCAGATAAATGATATTGTCCCATAGTTCCTTTTCTTACTCTTTTTCAATGCATTTTGGTTACTGAAGAACTGTGGGAGGAACCACTACTGTAATTTTCATCTGAGATGTAGAAATAGACAAAGAGCAAATAATCCCTGGCTGTGTTTACAGGGAAGATGTATATTTCTACAGAGTTTTAGGGTCAATGACTGGATCATAAGTCAAGCTTTTTACCTTCTTACTTAAAAGTCTGTTCAGTCTGCTCTAGGTAAACTTGCTTTGGGAGGGGTATTGAACTAGATGGTCTCTGAAGGTCCCTTCCAACCCTTACCATTATCTGATTCTGTGATTGCGTAAGACTGTGATTCTGTGTGTCAGTGTTCCTTTTGCAACTGTCCAAGACTGGTGTTGAAGTGCTCCAATTAGAAAGATTTCTTTACTGTACAAGTAAACAGGGATGAAAGAAGACTCCTTTCTTTTTCTTTTTTTTTTTTTTTAATATATATATATGATGGGCAAACTGTTAGTCTTCTGCAAAGGGATAGCCAATCTTGAGAATGAAATTAGCAGTTTACCTTATGTTCCTGAGGTGTTAGTTTTACACCACCTACTTTTCTTCTCACAGAGGCACATTGCATGCAGAAAATTCATCTGTTTCAGCATTCTCAGCCCAAACACATAAAATTTACTGATCTCGACCAAAATGATTGGTGAATGAAACCAAGCTAAAAGAGCATATTTTAGATGCTCTCCCTAAAATGAAGTGCATCATTGAACTAGAAAGAATGTTGGTTTTCCTGTGGCTGAAGAGAGAGCCTGTTGTTTGTTCAGACAAAGGACTTCATAAAATTAGGTGTTACAGCACCATCTGGTGACTCCTATTTAATATCTTATGAATAAGTGCAACATCGGTTTAGTGGTAGTATTTTTCTTTAATTGGAATAAAAAGAATATTTTCTTGTTAATATGAAGTAACAATATTAGAAAATTATCATTCTATTCTGATATTGAAACATATCCAGTATTATAATACCTGATTATCCTTGCACCTATCATAATCTTAATGTGTTAGCTCTTTGGGGCAGAGACTGCTTACTGGTCTATAAAAGTGGACAATAGGCGCTAAACCAGAGTTCTAAAGAAAAACAATGTAAATGTGCCCAGATTTTACTAGTGCTGTGAATTTATAAAGACAAGTTCAGTATGTGTCATTTTAGTATCTAGAATAAAAATGCACCTAAATGACAACTGCAAATCTTTTATCCTTTCTTAACTGCATTTGTGTATTTTTAGCAGATATGTCACTAGTGGTATGAAGGAGTAATGAAGGCAACATGAACTTAGTTCATCTGTACAATCAGCAACCATACTTAATCAAATCTTAGACAAATTTTAGTTGATGGAGTCAACTGATCCTACCCACAGGAAGGTGGGATAACATACATATGTGCATTGAAATTTCTGCACTGAAATTTCCAGGGGGATATATACCAAAAATCAAATAATCATAGGTGGAAACAAAGTCTCCAAGCAACAAGATCAGAGTGCTGTTTTCTGTTTTCATATAGTTTTGCTTTTTGAGCACGAAATATTGACCAAAAGTTCACTTTCAAATTACCTTTCTAATGGTAAATTAGTCTATGAAAGTTAATATATGTAAGAAAAACATATTTAAACCTTTTGTGTTTTTGTCAGTTGGAAGTCTCCGGTACTTTTTCTTGGGATATTAGTCTCAGTAGTGAAAGACAGAATTTTTCATAAGTTTCCGGTAGATTTTGCAGATGCAGAACAATATTTGCAGGGTGGGAGAAAAGGAAGGAAGATTCCTGGAACAGCAACAACCTCTCGCCAATTAAAGTAACTGTGATATTTCAGACTTGAACTAATTTTAGAGGAATGTCAGTTTGTTAAGCCTGATACATTTTGTTGCTGTAAGCAAAGCAAAGGTATTTAGTTTTTCAGGAAATTTATATCTAGCAAGGTTTTAGGGACACTAAAATGACTAAGAGAATGTGGAAGATCTGGCATTCAGGGAGAGGCAGAGACAGTTGTCCCTCTTCAGCCTGGAGAAAAGAGAGATTATCCATGTGTATAAATACTTGATGGGAGAATGTAAAGAAGATGGAGACAGTGGAGCCCAGAGACAGGAAAAGAGGCAAGAGACACAAATTGGAAGACAAGAAATTCCATTTAACCATTAAGAAAACTTTTTGCAGTGATGTGGTCAAACACTGGAATAGGTTTCCCAGGAAGACTGTGGAGTTTACATCCCTGGAGATAGTCAAAACTCAACTGGACATGGCCCTGAGAAACCTGCTGTAGGTGACCCTGCTGCGAGAAAGACAGATGAATTAGACAATCTCCAGAGGTCCCTGCCAGCCTCATTCAGCCTGTGATTCTGTCGGCCCAACATGAGCCAGCAGTGTGCCCAGGTGGCCAAGAAGGACAACAGCATCCTGGCCTGTATCAGGAACACTGTGGTGAGCAGGACCCGAGAGGTCATCATCCCCCTGTACTCAGCACTGGTACTCGAGCACTGTGTTCAATTTTGGGCCCCTTACCACAAAAAAGACATTGAGGTGCTGGAGCGGGTCCAGAGAAGGGCAACAAAGCTGGTGAGGGG
>JAOXNO010000001.1:170180034-170191747 GCA_028565335.1 Limnodromus scolopaceus
AAAAGAAAAGAAAAGAAAAGAAAAGAAAAGAAAAGAAAAGAAAAGAAAAGAAAAGAAAAGAAAAGAAAAGAAAATCAACAAGCCTTAGGAGGAGCTGTGTTTAAAAGGCTTACACAGCAAGTTGCAGAATGGAGATAGTGAAGACATAATTAAGAAGAATCATTTTGATGACTGAGTGAATGAGAAGCCCAAGAAGTACGGATGGGATTGGAAGTCAGTAAAGCAGCAAATGAAGGGAGGTAGAAGAGACAAATTATATAAAGAACAAGATACCCAGAGTAAGAACCCCTTGGATAAACAAAATCAAGTAGGTACTTCTGGGGAAATAACAGATAAATGGGGGCTACTAAAAAATGGCAATCGTAGCTATAATCAAGAGACATTGGAATAAACATATATAGGGAGGGGGATGGTTGGACTGTCCACATTTGGAGGTTGAGGCTGGAATGAAAGTTCAGATGATAAAGATACAGTATAGAGAAACAGGAAGTTTAGACAGGCATACCTGAAGAAAACGGAGGAATAGAATGCCTTGACAAAACATAATTCCTTCCAAGGTTTGAGGGGAATGTAAATAATAGCAAACAGTTGTCCATAAAGAGTATGATTTGAGATTCAATGATATGAGGAGTTTAATTATGCTTTTGGTAGGAACTTTATTCTATCTACTGTATAGAATACACTTGTGTTACAATCAGTGTAATGAAGTAGTGAAAGAATCCCCCAAAATTCCACCAAATTATCTGATGGCATGTTAAGTTGCATAAGAAAAATTTTTCAGGGGGAGAAAAAAAAAGATTCTGTGGCTAAGACATTTGATTAGTGTGGCAAAGAACTGGATTCTTTACTTACCCCGTCACCAACTTGCAATGTCCTTAAAGCAAACTTTGTGTTTGGGTTATGCATTTTTTTTAATTATTGTAGCACAAACTGACACCCTGGAGTCTTGTTTTCACTAATAGTAAGTATTCACAGCTGCAATTTAAGCCAATGGCTATGTGCTGTGAAGATAAATTCATGAAAGAAGTGGATTTCCCTTAAAAATCAAGGCTCACATGAATCAAGTTGGACCTTCAAATGTCAACGGATCTTTTCAGTCTTCATCTAAGTTCCTCATCTAAGACAATCTCTCCCTCACTATGGAGTGTATGAATATTAATTAATTCTTGAGTCATTCAGATTCTAGAGGCATAAGCCTTATAGGAAACTCCATGAAGATAATAACTGAAGTGTGGCCAGGAGCTTGAGGGAGGTGATGCTGCCCCTCTACTCTGCTCTCATGACACTCCACCTTGAGTACTGCATCCAGCTCTGAAGTCCTCAACACAGAAATGACATAGATCTGTTGGAACGGGTCCAGAGGAGTACCACGGAGATGATCAGAGGGCTGGAGCACCTCTCCTATGAGTACAGGTTGAGAGAGTTGGGATTGTTCAGCCTGGAGAAGAGAAGGTTCCAGGGAGACCTTATAGCAGCCTGCCAGTACCTCAAGGGGACCTACAGGAGAGATTGGAAGGACTCTTTATGAGGGAGTGTAGGGATGACATGAGGAGTAATGTTTTTAAATTGAAAGAGGGGAGATTAAGATTAGATATTAGGAAGAAATTCTTTCCTGTGAGGGTGGTGAGACACTGGACAGGTTGTCCAGAGAAATGGCGGATGCCCCATCCCTGGGAACATTCAAGTCAGGTTGAATGTGACTCTGAGCAATGTGGTCTAGCTAAAGATGTCCCTGCTCATTGGAAGGGGATTGGACTAGATGACCTTTAAAGGTCCCTTCCAACCCAAACTATCCTATGATTCCATACCAAGTCTATCTTTGAAAGGATGTTTGAATATTGTGCTGTAAATACATGAGTAAGAGATTTAACAGTGAAGAGAAAAAGACTGAATTGCTGTCCATTTTAAAACTAGTACCCATTCACTGTATGAAGTTTCTGCAATAAAAATAATTTAATAGAATGATTACATCTGCTGTATTATCATGTTCAAATGGGATAAAATTATGATTTAGCAAGCAGTTTTAACTTCTGAGAGTTCGGGTTTTCCATCTCAAAATTGCTCTTTTGTTACAATTTGTTTTGTTTAATACTTCTAATTCTGCTTTTCTGCTGGTACGCTTTCTAGCAAATGCCATTACAGATTGAAATCACCTTTTCCCCTATTACTTTTAAATTACAGGAGTTGTTTGCTGTTCCTTCCTTATTTCCTGATGGCCTTGTATTCTTGTTGTACCAAAGTATTACTTTTCCTCATTTTCTGATTGCCAAAGACTTGAAGTTAATAGATTCAGTAGTTTTTTCTACCGGCAACAAAAATATCCTTAAAATAGCAAGAGTAATATTTTGTCTCAAAGCCACATTACTTCACATGAACAAAATTAATATTTAACTTTATTTTTCACAGTTAAAGGACCACTATTGATATTTGTGTGACTCAGTGCTTATTTTAATGGCAATCACCATCACTAACACCAAGGAAAGCTGCTTTTGTTAAGGAAACACATTGAAAAGTTCTAGGTAGACTTTGGAAGGATTCTCAGAATTCCCAAATGCCACACCAACAATGTATTTGAAATCTTTTCTCTCATTGAATAATACCTCAGTTTATATTTAACTTCACATAGTTTTGGAAGGCTTTTGGGTGACTTAACTTGAAAAAAATCAGAAAACAATCTATAGTGATGTGACCAGAAATTTTGCACCTATTAAGCTTGAGAAATTGTGAAAGTTTACTCTAATATTGTTATTTTTTGTTTAAAGTCCTAGGGATAGTCCAAAGACTGATTATTCTTGTTCAGTAGATGTTGTTGTTTGATTTTTCTAGTTGTTTTTTTCTTAAAGAGATCGCTTATTTTTTCAAATACAGGAACTATCTAGAAATATCTTTCCCAAAAAGCATATTCTCCAAACACCTATTTTTTACTAGAAGAAAGAGAATTTTTTTCCTAGATGTGATCTATAAGCCGTATATCAAATTACAGCAAAAAATATTCTTTCATGTATGTGTAATAAAAAATGGTACATCATTTTCTTCTACATTTGCAAAAAGCCTCTCACTAATAAAGATGATAGAACTGTTACACTAATATTCATGCAAGTAAAAATAAGTATCTGTTGTTTAATTTCATTTTACATTTGCTTATTGTTATATAACCTTCATCCCCCCTAAGAAAGCAATAAATTGTATGCCTGTAATGTAACAGCTTATGCAAACACAGCATTTTGCATTCAGATCTATCATACAAACAGCTGTGAATATTTATATTGGTGTTAATTAAGTCTGTGATGGTATTAATTTAGATAAAGAAAGCTGGCCAAATCCCAAAGTGCTATGGGATTTTTAACATGTGCCTGAAAAAAATAATCAGAAACTTGCAAATGAAAATGTGGTGTAAGATCTCACTCTAAAGATAGTACCTTCATGACGTCCAGTGGCTGAACCCTCATTACCAGTAGTCTGCAATATCATCGTGGCTATCAGCTAATAGGATATGAAGCAAAACCCTTTTGTTCAGAGAGGTTAAGATGAACTACTAAGTCAAACTGACACTCCAAACAAGGAACCAGCTGGCACAACCTCACCACAAAGTGCAAGAGAGAGGTAAATAACCTCATGCTTTAACAGATTAAATCAAAGAATCTGGTAGGGAGTGGGAGGTAGTGTTCAAAGCTTTTTCATTTGTTGAGTGTGCACTCAATCCCACTGTCCACGTCTCTGACATAGATGTTAAACAGCACTGGTCCCAGTACTGACCCCTGATGCATTTTACCTTTTCTGTTCCAACTTTGGTGTCCAGTTTCCATTTAATGTAACAAGAAACTAGAGACACACTCAGTCTTAAGATTATTTCCTTTTAATTTCCCTCCTCCTTTCTAGGAGTGGAAATCTTCCAGTGTAAATAAGCTTATGTGGGTTTTACACAACGTGGAGCATTTTCACATATTTGTTTACCTGAATGTATGTTACCCTACTAAACACTGTAGAAACAGATTGCACAGGGAAGGTTCTGTGTTCTAGCCACTGAGTTGTACAGTAACAAGACTTATACACTGATTACCAAAAAGCTTACCAAAAAATTACCAAAAAAAAGATTACCAAAAATTATTCAAAAGCTTCTGTCTGACCAATGCTGTTAAGGTGCGACCCTTTCTGGAGAGTATACAAGTCCTGAGTGGTCTGGATTGCATCTTGCTCCAATTAGTTCTGTCTTTTTTCAGATTCTTGGCTCAGATTCCAGCCAGGATGTGGACCTTTTGTCTTTCCTTACAATTTTGACTCTGGCTCCAGACTCATGGAGAATATCTGCACTGCTGTGGCAGAAAGGCAGGTGGTGAGCTCAGACGCTGGACACTTTCCCGCTTTGAGCATTCTGCTCAATTATTAATCCTTTCAAGAGAGGGAGGGGGCAGCCCTTAAGCAGTATGAACATGAGCCAGTTTGTGCCACTTGGCTTTGAGGCATGGTTAGATTCAAAGTCCCCTTTATTTCTCAGGAGCAGTGTAACCATCAGAGTAGCCAGTGAATTCTCAGGTTCTCAAGTTCTGTTTACACTGGCACTAACGTTACCTGTTCCATTTGTTCTGCTTATTCTGGTCACTAACAGGGGGCATGGCCGCCTCGTCTCTGAGCTCTTTCAAAAATCGTGCACTGTGGAAGGAGTAGCGACAGCTGAATCACGATGTTTCAACTGTGAAAGTATTTCTGGCTTTTGTTTCACTTTTTTTAAAGGAAAAGTTAGGGGAAACACACACTCCCACACCCCTGCCCCACACACACATGAGAGATTATGCAGATTCTTGTGCTCCATTGAAGTAATTGTAACAGAATACACTAGATTTCATACTGTATATCCAGAAATAGAGTGTAGGGGAAAAAATGTCTAAATTAGCTAAAAGTTACATAGAAGTCTTGCATTTCAGTCCTCAGAATAATATCAGAACAACTCTCTTTTTCTTCAGCAACATATCAGGCATAAATGAATAAATGTAATCTGAAATCAGTGGAGTATCACCAATATGGTATCTTAGAGTACCATCAATATAAGCATGGAAATACTTCAGCACATTTAAACACTAGAAGGAGGACAGAACTGTTTCAGTCATTAGTGATTAAATTATTTGTCAGTGATTTACTGTATGAGTGCCAACAATACAGGTGTCACTCCAGAGAAATGAATTAATTTTTACCAAGTTAAATACCGCACTTTTCCTGTGATGTATATATACAGCTTTTTTCTTTTTTTTTCAAATAAACAATAAATTTTAACCTTTTTTTTTAGCCTGTCATCGTCAAATGAATGACAAAAAGGATATTCAAAGAAAGCCTTTTCAAAATAGTTAGATATGTATTCAGCCTGCTGACTTCAGCCATTAAGCATGTTGGTTTAAATAGGAAAAAGTGCATTTTATCTGCGTCTTTTTTCATCGTGAAATTGACAATGAAGGTGTGGAGTTGAAAGGGAAACAGATTTCAAGAGATACAGGAATCTTATCCAAAAGCTTCGTTCCATATATGCATATATGCATTGAAACTTATACTACAAAAAAAAAAGTATGGGACAACTATTAGAATTTTGTATATAGGAAGCAGCAAGGAAAAAATCCTTGTAATACTTACATGCAGGTGAATCATAAGTAATTACATGAAATCAGTTGATTCAGAGCAGCATAAAAACCCAAAATAAGTTCTTCATGCTTTCTCACTGATTGCGTGCAGCAAATAGTGAAAATTGATGCTTACATAACACATTCATCCTTCTAGGATAGCAGTTCCCAGGTCAACCTTTGGTTGCCACGGTTGCTCCTTTTCCTTCAGGAGAACAAGACTCCTGATTTAAGCATTACTAAAGAAAGGAGGTCAGGAGCCAAGGGGAAGAAGAGGCCATTCACCACAATGCTCCACTCTGTGGAAACCAGCCTTCAGCTGGGAGTTCAGGGAGTAGCAAGATACTATTCTTCCCTTTCTCCCTTTAGCACAGAAGCAGCTAAACCCCTTGGCTAATCAGGCAGCCCTCATCTTCACAGAACCTGGGGAAAAAGAAATCTCATTGTTAGCTGTGTCAGTGAGGCTTTTAACTTAAACACAAAATTGCATTAATTTTAATCTCCCCTTGACCCACCATTAAAATGTCTTATACAACATCATCAGCCTTCGAAGCATTCTAGATGAATCCAGTGCTTGTGCAGACAATATAGGATGGTGATTGTCTGAGAGTCCATGGCTAAAATCTCTGAAGCTATAGTTTGTCCATTCACAATAAACTTGGTTTAGAATTACCTAATGTTTGTACTATGTCTTTATTGTTCCCCACCATTTTTTATTGGCAATCCTTTCAGTTCTTTACTGTGTATCCATTCAGGATTCATATAGTTATATAGGAAAGTAAAAGGAGTTATTAATACTTATATCACACCTAAGAACATTATTCTGGAGGTCAAAAGAATGCAGTATTTGGCATCACAGTGCAATTGACATATGCTATAGAATACCTAGGAGTGCTTGACTGCTAAAACAAATTATATAGCTACTCTTCTTCCACTATTTTTTGTTATTATATCAGATAAATTCTCAAACTAAATACTAAAACACATACCTTGAAACAACTGGTCAAAAAGTTTTCCTCCAAAAAGGAATAGGAATATAACTATATAACTAATCTAATCTAATCTAATCTAATAATCATAACTAATTTGTTGTATTAGTACTTATGGATTTCTTGGACATAATATTAAGTTTCCTGTTGAAAATGGACAGTGAAAATACAGATTACATAATTTAAAAGAGGATTTCAAACCCTCTTATAAATGTCCTGCCTACAAAGTTTATCATTACTCTGAATAATTTTCTTTAGGAAATGTTAGGTTGAAAAGGAATTGTGAAACATTTTCTATAGAAGAAAAATAGGTTGGAAGTGACCTCAAGAGTCCACCTGCTCCAAAGAGCTAATCCTGATCCTCTTTGCTGTAAACAGGGTTAATCAGATCAGATTGCTCAGGGTTGTGTCCAGTTAAGTTTTGAACACCTCCAAGGATGGCAGTCCCGTAGTCTGTCTGTGTTGTTGCTGTCCTACCTTTTTGGCAATAAAATTTTCCTTATATCTAATGGAAATTTCACACATTTCAGCTTGGGTTTGTTGCCTCTAGTCCTACTGTCATGCACCTCTAAGTCTGGCTCTGTCTTCTCTGATTCCTTTAACCATGTAGTTGTAGACAGCAACAAGGTCTCCACTGAACCCTCTCTTCTCTAGACTAAATAGGCCCAAACTTGAGAAGTCTCAGGAAAGATATTGCAGTATGTGTCTATCCTTTTGCTTATTATTTTCATCTCTCCTTTTGAAGCTGTCCATATAAATCAAAAAATGTTTGTGACACCAGAAATGAACATTTTGTAACTCGGAGGCTCCAGTACTAATTGCCATGTAGCAAGTCTCTGTTCAGTCTTTAATATTAAATGGGCAACGAAGAATCTCGCTTTAAGACTCTCAGAACATAACAACACTGCTGAATAAAATAGACAGAGATGAAGTCAAGTACTTGATCAAGACATAATCACCCACAATGCTTAATTGTTAGCTGCCTCCTTGGCTCTCTTTTGGACTGCTTCAATTGGCTCTCCCCAATCAGTTGGTGCTCTTGCGGCCTCTTGAACAGGACTGATCCCTGGCACTCTTTCATCGAAAAGATGCAGCCTCAGAAACTAGGTGATTAGGCAGCATATACTCAATCTTTCGGGCTTCTAGTGCAAATTCCATATGTTACTAGATCTATTCTCTGTGCTCTTTGAGTCAGTACAGCCCACATAGGATTCTTCTCAAGCCCACTATTTTTTGTGTACGTTATATTTTGCAATTACAATTTTCCTTATTACAGTGCTTTGATTACTTATAAACGCTAACAAACTTATGACACACATATATATGGTACATTAAGATCTACATAAAGCTGAGATACTTACATCTGCCCACTTAGTTACTCTCACAGCCATTCGTAATTAATGGCTGACTCATATCAAGTTTTAAGCAGGCAGTAGTGAGTTTAAGAGATCTGAATTCTCAGGAGCAGATTGCTTTCCAACTTAAACATGTAAATGAGGTACCTGAAATAGAAAAGTGAAGAAACCTGAAGTTGTGAAAACTAAAGTATGTATTAAAAAGGAAAAACCAAAAAAACCCAACCAAAGGAAAAGTTACCCCCAAACCAAAAACTTTCTGATAGACACACTTTATATGATTAGGCACAGTTCCTTTCAAGGAAGCATTTCTGTAATGGTTAACAGTCACAGAAAAGTCTTAGTGTAACTTTACATATAGAACAGCTGGTACACCCACACAAAAACTGTATTAAAGAGCTTTGTCAGTCAGAAAATGTAAATACTTCAGTTAAAAGAAGTTCAGCACACTCACTTTTCTGTCTTTTATAAACATTTCAGCTAATTGCTTACAGCTTTAAAAGCCTCATTTTATCCCCAGAGCACCCTAGAGTTAGAAATCTTTATCTAAGTTTAGTAGTTGTGGCAGAATGCCATTTGCACTAAGTGATCAGTGAGAAGTTGTCAACTGCATCTGATGTCATAAAACCAAGAAATGTCCTAGAAACTGCCTATCTGTTTGGGCTTAGTGCAGAATCTCTGATTGAATGAGTAAATAAATAGTTCCATTTGTTTCAACTAAAAAACATATACTTAATTTGTGGGAAAATATTCTCCTAAAAAGGTTGCTAACTAATCCACAAGAGAATGTCATGTCAGTGTTCAAACTGAAAAGAATATGAGAAAAAAATACCAGATTGTGCATATAAAAATTTCTGGCCTGTATTTTAATGTCGTTTAGCAGCTATCTGAAATTCCTTTGGATAAAGCTCTCAAATTTCAAGCAACAAATTTCCAGATATGTTGCATCAGATCATTCACAACCTTCATTAAGACACAGAATTCCTGTTAATAAAGACTTCAAAAATCTCTGTGGTAGGACTTATCTAAAGAGTTTTTAGGATACAATGAAGAGATTTCCCCACACCTCGTATGATCTGTGAGTCTAACTTTATGGTCAAACAAAGACCTTTCTTCCATTTCCAAGTAAAAAGTGTGGTTCTGGGTGAAAGAAATCTGTTAGAGAAAGGAAGAAAAAGCACTATCAACCTCTGAATAAGCTTCCAAGGCCGAACATACAAAATTCAGAAAAACTAGTTTCAATCACTAGGAACACCCAGTCCCTGAAGTCCTGAGCTATATCAGTGGAGGCCCCCAGGTCTGTCATGATTAGGGTTTTTTCCTATGGTTCCCTGAGGATGAAGCACCATAGGGATACTCTAAGCATATAAATTTTCATAGTTTAAAGATCTAAAATATTTTAACATGTAAGAGTGACAGATTTATGATTCTATTCATATGCGTGTACATAACTTGCATCTTTGCATATCAAAACAATGTATTTCCTAAACACTATGTCTTAAAAAAAAAGACTCAGAATGCTTGATTATCGTTTCTGTTCTAGATGTGAGAAAGTCCTGCTTTGCAACTTACTAGCCATGAGTTTGCAGGCAAATATGGTTTTTTCAGTAAAAATAACCAGAACAACATGGACATTCATACTGCCAGGCTGCTATAAAATGGATTAAGTTAACTTCAAAAAGGCCTTGGTAAAATTATTTCTGAACATTGGATTAGGAAGGATTTAAAGAAAAGGGGAAATGGGATGAAAAGGAAATACTGAATCCAACTGAAATGCGTCACTTCTTCAGAACTTAATCATTAAAATAACCTATATTTCTAATAACACTGCAGCAAATTTAAATTTGAAAAATGTCTTATTAGATGTTTTTATACTTCATTGTTTAATTTTCATGTATAAAATTATCCCAAATCATACTGTATAAAATCAGAAGTATTATATTGATTTATTTCACTCAAGCCAGTGAAATAGGCAGTATTCCAAGACAAAATCAGAAGAAGAAAGGTATTTGTTGACATTTATGAATATTTAGCAGGTAATATCAGGTAGACATTAATGACTTTGTAAAGCTTCTAACGTCATTCAAGCATAAATAGTGAAGGCTGGATTTTGACTGGTCTATTTGCTTGAGCAGAGATACAGCAAAGTTACTTAGTATCAGCAAATCTTGCACAATGTGGTGACTTGTAAATTAATATCAAAATTAACTGCAGATGTTGCATGCAATAATCAGAATGTTCTCCACACTCTAATGTTTATGTAAGCAATGGTGGTAATTAAAACACCTTGCAAGTCACAATATCTACTGAGAGTGATTTTTAGAGAGAGAAGGCAATATTCTGGTTAATGCATTGATCTTCGACCGCAGGGTTTTCTAGATTTCTGTCAGTTTTGCCACAAACACCCTCTCTGACCTTCAAAAACTTTCTTAGGTTGGAATCCACAAAGGAACATAGCAATTCTGTTGTAGAAATTAAACAAAAAAACAAACAAATAAATAAAAACCTTTAGAAACCCTAATAAGTTAGCCACAAATATTCCCCAAGTATCTGAGCTCTGCTTCTAAATACGTCCAGAATTTCTTTCCCCATTGCAGGTCTCAGCAGCTCAGCTGTCATTTCATTTTATCTAATCCGATCAAGATTCATGGAGTGGGTGTGGGTTAAGTGGACTCTTCTGAAAGTCAGTAGACAGCATCTAAAATCTTTGATGGATTCAGCCTTTAAATTCTCAGTGTTTCACTACCTCAGCTTCAAATCAGATTAACAATGTTATATTTTTCTGTGTTTGTATATAGACCACATTGTAAAGTCTTAGATGCTGTCCATTCTACTTCTTACTCTGCTATGCCTCGCGTTCTCGTATTGGATTTTTTCCTTCTGTATAAACATTTAAATATCAGTTTGGGACAGAAGGTAGATTCAAAGCCTCATTTCTCCAAGGCCACACATGGTAAACATGGGAATGCTATCTGATATGGTTCTTCTGGACAAGCTACTGAAGGCAATGTATATTTGAAACTACTACCAAAGCTTCCATGTGAAACAGAACTCTGAATTGTTATGGCCCAGGACATACGCAGTTGGGAATATATTCATAAAAGGAAACGAAAGACTTGTTGGTTTTGGTTGGTTGGTTTTTAATCATTAGAAAAATATACAGTGATTTCAAAGACTTAGTCAACATCTGTAATCATTGGATACATCAAATGTTGGATTTACATGTGGTCTAATACATCCAAGACATTTATGTAAATTTACCTGATAAAATATTCTGCACACTGAATTTTGTGGTCTAATAAACCGAAATGTTTTATAAAATTCTCACAATCAGTAACTATTTCAGAGAATCAAAAACTGAGAGCATAATAACAGAAAATCAAATACATACCACATCTGATTAATAAGTGATGAAATCAGGGAATTATTTTCCTGAGACTTGACTCTCCTTTGCGAAAATAGTTTTAAACGAACAGTTAAAACTTTTGAAGGCAGAAAGTTGACGAAGTTTTGATTCCCATGTCCGGTGGTCATTTCCATTAATGATTAAATTATTACCTAGCTTGAACATACTTAAATATTAAAAAATGGCAGGTACATTTAGATAATATCATGGAAGTTGTAGCAAATTTGGTCTCTTCTCCCAAGTTACAGATGATAGGACAAGGGGTGATGGCTTCAAGTTACGCCAGGGGAGGTTCAGGTTAGATATTAGAAAATATTTCTTTACTGAAAGGGTTGTCAGGCATTGGAATGGGCTGCC
>JAOXNO010000001.1:170191847-170202989 GCA_028565335.1 Limnodromus scolopaceus
TTTGGTTTTTTTTTTTTTTTTTTTTTGGGGGGGGGTTTCCATTGGTTGGACTAGATGATCTTAAAAGGTCCCTTCCAACCTAGGTGATTCTGTGGTTCTGTGATTCTGTGAAATACCATATAGTGAAATTTGTTGTAGCTGCAGTTAATGGGGCTTTAAAACAGGTTTCAACCAAAAGCAAACATGCTGTATGTCTGTATCCTCCCTGTCATTAGTTTTGCATTTACATACATAGATTACATTTGCATATCTTGACGACATACATTTTAACTAAATTTGATTCCACAGGAGTGTTTACAAGGGAACATGAACATTTAAAATTCCAAGTTATCTCTGAATTATTGATTTCAGGAGGACTGTGAGGGTTTTGTGCATTACTCAACTTTATGTAAAATGGCCAACTAATGACAATGTTTAATTCTGAACTCTGTGTTCTATTAGATTTATAGAGCTTTCTCAGTTCTGAGACAGAAGCACAGATATGACTTTGTAAAAAATTTATACAACATAACATTTTATCATTTTGTTAATTTCTTCAGGATAATATAGACATCTTTACACAGGCTGCAGTACTTCAAAATCTTAGACTATTTCTGGTTTAGTAATTTTAGAAGGCATTATGCTTTTATGAAATATATTTGTAACCTGATATCCAGAAATGACAGACCTGGACTCATCAGTCAATTTAAACATAATATCAAAATGGTGTCTCTAAAATGACTTGTCTGAAATATTAAAGCACAGAAATGTTAACAGTAACATTCATTCTTTCCTTTGTGATCTCCTCTGGACTACCTAATTTGCAAAGAACCACACAATCTGGATTGGCCTTTGAAAAAGAACACAAGAGCCAGATTGTTGTTTTTTGCAGTAAGGAAGAAGATATATATTATTATTCATATTGGAAGAATAAATGATACCATCAAATTCTCACTGATGTTAACTCAGACTGATTATGCCTAGGATACAAAAATAAGACTTACAGGGAAATGGAATTTCAGAAAATTACATTATTTCTTCAAAAGAGGAGAAAAATGTGGTAAGATCTTTGAGGACTGACATGTACCTCAAGGACTGGTACAAGCAGGAGCATTTCAGGATATTTAATATTCAGAGACAGAGAGATTACTCTTCTCAAATAACAGACTCTGCTTACATAACAAATAACATTTTAAGATTTATGCTGACTTGATCAACAATGAAATTTTAACCCAGGAAGCAGTCAGTGAAATCCTGTAAAGTCTGATATACATAGAAAGATGGAAACCAGACATACAAGAATGGGGGCAAATAAAAACTGGGTTTTTTTTTTTCTGCATAGTTAAGAAACAGAAACTCTTGAGGCAGAAGTCATTGTGGAGAGGTATATTTAGGAACTATACTAATGGGATCTTCCTCTAGTATCCAGAGGATACTTGGATTGCAGCAGTGACTTCTGAAAGAGTAAGAAAGAAAGAAGCAAGAAGAGGAAGTACATTATGACGGGGAACTTTAATTTTTTTATTTTAATTTGAAAAAAAGTGTCCCAATAGACATCAGTAGGTCTTAAATAATCTTGAATGCACCAGTTGACAAGTGTATGTACAAAATAGTCGATGAAGTGAAAATGTGCTGGTGCTACTTCAGAGTTACTTTAGCTAAGTAGTAGGGAGGAGCAGTATGGGGGCCAATTGTAAAAAATAAGCTTATATCGAACAATCATGAGCTGATTCAGTTGACTTTAAATTGCAAGACAAAGAAAAATGAATACATAACTAAAGTCTGAGGTTTTAGAAGAGCAAACTTTGAGAAACCAAGAAATTAGTTACTAGGGTTGACTGAACCGAAAAGCTCAAAGATTTGAAGATAATGGCAGCATGGAAATATTTTAAGTCAAGAGTGCAAACTCTATTTGAAGCTTGCATTGCAAGCAAGAGGAGAAAAAAATCTTATCAGGAAAGGGCTACAGACCTCTCTGGAGGAAGAAACACCTCAAATTGGATATTAAGAGTAAATAAAGAACCTAAAAGAAATAGAAAAAGGGATTGATCAGCAAGGAGAGCTATGTCTCAGAGGTCAAAAAGGGCAAAAATAAAATGAAAATGGACAAAAGCCTAGTTGAGGAGAAACTTGGAAAGAAAAATAAAACAAGTAATAAAAGTTCTTCAACCACATATATAAAAAAGAGTAAGAAAAGAGAAACCAGACAGCTACACATTAAAATATTGAGAAAGGAGCTAATCTAAATATGTCAGCAGCATCAAATACTCTCCCTTATTTTTCAAAAAAGATGGTAAGGAATATGACAGCAAGTGCTGATCGGTCAGCAAGAATGCAAGAAATATAAATTACCATATCCAATGCAGAAACAAAACTTGAAGTGCTTATACTGACCAGGTGAGGTTTTCCATAAGAACTGTACCCCAAATATAAAAAGAATGTGTAGATAAAATTGAAAAATGAGTTGCAGGTAATTTCAGCTGACTTGAACGCAGTAAATACTTGTAAAAGACTTTTGATACCGGTAGTGCAGAATGACAGTTAACAAGAAAATAAATGGTAAGTGACTATGAAACAGATGAAATAGTAACTTGTGAATCATAAGAAGCGTGCAGGAAGTCACTGGAAAAATGCAATGTGATATAAAAGCAGTATCTTTCCAAAGGCCAAGATTCTTATATTCTGGTATAATTACACCTTCTAGTTCCCAGTTTCTTAATTTAAGGATGCTTTGTAGATCTACCTTAAGAAGATCTGTAGATCTGCACAAAGAACATAGTTGTTTAGAAAAAAAAAACTGCTATAAGCAGGTTTGTCAACCTTTTATGGTTTTTGAGTTCATTATAGAGCAAAGTTGATTTTTAGATGCAGCCATATGTAACATTTCTATGAAGGAATGAGGTACAGCATACAAAGTATTTCACATAAGCAAGGCAGTATGTTTGATCTTGGATTCTGAGAGTTGTCTTTGCTGTTACTGTCATTTAAGACAAATCATAATGCCACCCTGGGACAGGATGTTGGTGTATAGGCTGGAATAATACAGAAGTAACACCTCCTGTGACCAAGTTGATGGTTTATAGTTAAATGTTGTTAGTTGTATAAGCTAGTATGATACAAATATGGGGTTTTTTATAAAACATAAAGGGTTAGAATACAATGATTACTTGTAACAACACTTTCTAAGTTTCTTCCTTTTGTGGCTCATGGGAAGCATTTGAGAGGTACTTGTGCTATTTTTTCCAGAAACTTTCTGACAATGAATTTAATTTTATATTTGAGTTCCAAGATGAAGAAAGACTTGGGGTTTCCATAATTTCCTTGTGGTGAATCATGTCAGAGAATTCTCTGTTAGACACATTTATATAGTCTCTGCTTCCCAGGTTTACTGTAGTCTTTCTTTTGCTTTTCGGTTTGATCACTATTTGGTTGCACTTTCCTAAGATTATATAGATTTTCTCTCCAAGGAAAAAGAGTCTGTGACTGTCATTGTCTGTTTGTTTTTTTGGCTTCTGACTATATTATTGTTGATTTTTTTTCCCATCATTGTTAGTGTTTGAAGCAGAGTCTATGCTTACAGCCCAGTCACTATGGGACATAAAACATGATTTTCACTGTTATTGTTGTTTTTTATATTTTCATGGAAAGCTGCTGCAAAGATTTAGTACTGATTATGAAGAAAAAACTAACAAAGTATAGGGAAGTAAACAACCATCTGTGACAAAATAGCAGAAAGAAAGGAGAAAATGGTGTAAAAACAGTGTCGGAATTCTCACAGGTCCCTATTGCAAAGGACTGACAGTTTGTGGAGGCCTAAACTTAACATTTGCTGTCAGCATCTTGCACTGGCTGCTACAGCCATTCTGCTGCAATTCTCAGCTGGAGGGCTGCATATCCTACTGAGCTAGCAAGAAGAAAGTCAGAGTATATCAAACCAGAAATGTGCACTTTACTGAGCAGAAACTACAGCAGGCAACCAACGAGCACTAGGCAGTACCTCTGCATGGTCCCTTATCCCTGTATGTTACCACCAGCAGCTCCTCTCCCTCACCATTCCTCTTCTCCCATAAGTGATAGAGAGATAAATCATCTCATAAGATTTTTCTCATTATAACAGGAATATGTTTTTCTCAGAAGGGTCTGTATCTAGTAAATCCTAATTGATAGAACAGGCTCTACAGATAATAAGTAGATTAATAAAATCTACAGAAGTCTTGAATGTGGTTTTCATTTTCCTTTTGGAGACTTGAATGAGTGAGAATTGAATGTCACAGCCCAGATGAAAAACCTTTATCACAAACTTCATGTATACATTGGATTGGGGTGCATGGGAAGAACAGGAATGCTCTAGTCATTGAGATACCTTCTTGACAGTATTGATCATGCTGATAATATTGCACTTAGGTTTGGGTTTGTTTACCTTTACTGTGGCAACTGTGTTTAATGAAAACATCGTTTTTCAGCATGAAGCATTGCTTTTCAATAGTCTTAATGAAAAAAAAATTGTAATGTTTTGTACATTACATTTCTACGTTTTGCATATTTTGTCAGCTACTTTTTTCTCCATCACAAGCAGTGCACCTTTCTGTGATGCTGCCTTTAAATTGAAAACGTTGAACTTCACACTGCTTCTCTATTATTTAGAAAACCCTTACAAGGGCATTTTACTATGCTCCATGAACACATCATAACAGCAGCTGCAGCTGGGACTGTACTGCTAGCTTGAGCAGCAAAATTAAGGATGCTCTCCACATTGGGTGTATTAGCTGAATAACAGGAGAGTCAGTTTTGAGGTTGGGTGTCTTTGAGTAGTAAATCTTGTTTGAATCTGCACCTTGTGCTGGAATGAATAAAAAGAAGATTGAGTTGGGGATTGGCATTTTTTAGTGACATTTAAAAAATAAAGCTTTGATTCATTTCACAAAAGTGTTTGAGCCAAGGATCAAAGCTATATTAGGAAGTAGAAATGACATCTTGTACTTCCCATAGGACAGTTAGTAGATGACTTTGCTTTGACCTATTCTCCAGGTGTCCACTCAGTAAATAACAATGATCTAAAATGATTTTTCCAGCCAAACAGAAACACCGGATACACTGTTCATTCATCACTGCCTCTAAAAGCATCCAGAGAAAATAGGCAACCTCCTTGTTACACTCCTTCTCCTCCTCAGTATCAGCTATGATGTATAAAATACAGATATGATAACTTTCTCCTCCAACTCATTCTGCAGTCAGGAATCAATTTTAATTTCTCTTTCTACACTGGAAATACAGAGGATGGGGAAAATCTTTGTCACTCAACATGCACCTTATCTGATCACACAAAAAAAAACCCAAACCAACGCTGAATTCCATTCAGCCTTCTATTAAACTGAAAATATTGTCCAAGGTCATCTAAATAGTCAAATCAGTAAAATCATTCCTCAGATCCCTTGTTAATTTTTCACTTCTCAACAATGTTTCCAGAAAACAGGGACTTGTTTTCAGGTTGTTTATAACACATCCTAGAATTTATTTGCATAGCTTCCCCAACTGTTAATTGATTACAGATGAGTTAACCAATAGCATCTTAGCTAACTGCAATTCTTTACTAACTTAATCATAAAATATTTTAGACATTTATTAGATTTATTCAATGAACTCTATTAGTAAAGTACTAATAACTTAGCTCATTTATTAGAAAATAGAAGGCATTATTAACACACAGTAAAAAGAAATAGGAATCATCAATTAAATTTCCTTATCATGCTTCAGGCTTTAATTTTCTGGTTACAGTATTGGTGTAATTTTTTATTTCCAAAGTCATTGTCTTAAGAACAGTTTCTTGTAGTAAAGGCTGTTTTCTAAATCTATGGCAGCAACTGTGGTTTTTTTGGGTGGTTTTGGTCTTTTTTTTCCTGGAGAGGTATTAATTACCTGAGGCATTTTCTAGCTCTTTCATATGATTGTCTATAACTGCCATGCAGTTTATAAGCATTTATGCATATAACATAAAAAGTAAACATGATGCCTACATAATCTTTATGTACCATAACCACATTGTGAACTTCTTTTACAGTAAGTGACCTTCAGTCGCTGTTCTGGACAGCTGTAAGCACCATGTGAAATTCTTCCCTTAATTACATGGTTATAAAGCAAGTTGATCATATTTTAACAGAATCCCCATTGTGCTGGGTTTTTTTCTAATTAAACCCATTAGGATGTCTATGGTTTTCAAAAGCAGCATCTGCAGGCCAGACACAATACCCTAGAACACCTCAGATGACACTAGGCAACTCTATCGAGCCTTCAGCAGGCACTCACTGTAAAAGGAGTTTGGATACCTATGACTTTAGCTCACTTGCCCATGCATAATATGACATAATACCACCGAAGAGGCATGTCCTCACAAATTACACCTGTCTTCCAGCTGTGTACCACACCTACTTGTTCCACAGGGAAGTCTCTGTTACCCTCAGCCATCTCAAATACTGCTAGGCACCTACATGTGGGTAACTTAATTGCCACCCTACCTTAGATGTGTAATGTATTTTAACTTTGACTTGAGTTTCACCCGTCCTGATTCAATGAGCTTTCTACATTATGAAAATCAATATAATGTACTCCTTTAGGTCTAAGGAGAAGCAATATATTCTGGAAAGAAAGAGTTGTGGATTTTACACATGTAAGACATCAGCAGCAGGAAAACTTGTAACTTTTACCTCCCTTTAAAAAAAATAAAAAAATAAAAAAAAAAGCAAACCAAAATCCAGATGGCATATGCTAAAATTTATTTAGTGTTTTCTGAAATCTAGCCAATACAGCTGAGCAGAAACATTCAAATACCTCATCTGATCTTAAAGTGACTTAAGCATAATGAATATAAATTAGGTTCTTGACGTTTTTCAGGTTTCTTCATTCTCTCATCTTCATTTTTCATCAGCCAAATTCACTCCTTTCACTATCCTTTCATTCAGATAACTTGTTGTTATCTAAAACCATCTATCTACAAATGTGTAAGGACAGAACATTTCCTCGCTAATATAGCTCATTGCAGCAATCAAGAATAAAACAGGCTTCCTGACAGGATGTTGAGCATCTTGCCTTCATCAAAATAAAACATCTCTAGCTCATGTCTGCTCCTGATGAAAACTGAAGGAAAAGATAACTTTCACTTAAAGTATTGCAGGAAAAGTGATAGCTAATTAGTAGGCTTGCCCCTATGGCCTTACTGTTTGAGTCTCTACACAATGAATGACTTATTAAATAATTCCCAATTTCCTTCTTGACAGTAAGTTGAATGTCTTTTTTTTTTTTTCTCTTTTGGTTATGTTATTCCAGTGTTGGTGATTCAGCTAACCTCTGGGCAGCTTAATAGAAGTGAATCATATTTTTTGTCATTGTAGTTCCTGCTAATCTTACTGTAATAATTTTTTTGTATCTAGAGATTGAAAGATGGGCTGTAGCCGTCACTCTTTCCAAAGGAGACAATTACTTGTGTTTCCTTCCTTGCTAAAGTTGACCAGAGCACATGTCGATATACATAAAGGTATATTCTACACATACATCACTGAAAAAGCTTGTTGCTATCCAGTGCTGTAAAGGATGACCATCCACAACTTCTTTCCAACTTTAATTTTGATTATTATCTCTCATGTGATTATAAATGTAGAATTTTACAAGGATTATTTTCCTACAAAGAATACAACATATCATCTAAGAGTTGTCCTTTTAGAGATTTGTTTTGGGCTTTCTTCATTGATTTGGATAAATTTATTTCAATTTTATTAGAGCTTATTTCTTCATGTAAGAGAAACACTATCTGCCAATAAGACAGTTTAAAAGGATGTGATAGAATATCTTCATGTGATACGATGCCATATTTTGGCTATCTTCTGCATGAAGTGGAGTTACGATTGCCTAAATTTTCATTTATTTTTTTTTTTTTATTATTTGAAGACTTTAAGTATATTTCATCAATCCTTTCCCAACCTGCTGCTTGAAACAGCATGAAACTGATTTTATTATGCAAAACCGTACCATGCAGCCTGAAAAATTCCTGTGTAGATACAGCTACAGCCAAATAACTGCCAGTGATCATGTTAAGTAACACAAAAAGTTTATCAGAAGGAGGTTGATAACTTTTTCCATTTTGCTGAAACCAATAATAAATCGAATTAGTGCCCCTGATTATTGTGATTTTGAAGATCCTGAATGGATGAACAAGAACTCCCAAAATGGAAATTCAACCGAGTGAGGTTTAGGTGGTAGCAAATGCCATACAGTGGGCTGTCTGTGATAAAGTGCATTTTCACACATATACCTATATTCTTAAAGGCATACATAAAAATAGATTTAAACAATGCAATAAACAATATATTGGAAAAAAAAAAAAGGATAAAGGATTACATGTCTCACCTTAGCCTATCATTCTAGTTATCAGGCTATAATGGAAGACCAAGCAGATCAACTGGATGAACTTACAGAATAAGTTATTCCATATTCTACTAGTAATAATTTCTAAAGGTCCTTTCCACTGATTCCGTGAAGAGCTTTTTTGAGATAAACAAAGGTATAATAAATATTTTTCTTCTGCCATTTGCACTATAGTTTTTATATACATACATACATACACACACAGAAAACAATTCTCTACTGAATTACCAAGTAAAATTTTCTTAGCTACATCTTCAACACAGAAATTTAATTAATCCAAGCAAAGATTATTCTGAAGCAACAATCAGAAGATTTCTCTATGTTTGTCATATTTTTCCATTCCTTGATTTTGAATAAAGGGACTGAAGTGTTACAGAATTATTTCTTTCCAATTATTATTTCATTTCTATGCTGGACTCATTATTCAAGGATCATTTTTAAAAATCGGTTAGCGAACTCCTCTCTGAAATTTTATGTTCTGTCTGTCAACTGCATGGAACAACTTTTGCTTATAAGTAGGAAATAGCCATCAAGCAAATATGACATTACTGTTCTGTATGTTTTTTACATTGTACTTACTGTCTTACAGCTGGATTTTCTCCAGTTTGTCACTGTCACTTCTGCTTCCATTTTGCATGTTCTTCATTATATGTAATTTTTTTAATATTTAAGAAAAATTCAATGGCTACATTTAACTCCAAATCATTCTTACTGAAATTTTTGTTTACATACAATCCTATAAATGGATTACACTAGATACCTAATTTTTAGATTGCTACAACTGGGTAGCATGTGATTGGATAGGCTGTTTGTTAGTCTTTAAAAAAAAGAATAAAAGGGAGAGGTGTGGTATTTTTTTATGTTTGATTTTGTATATCCTGCAAAAAGTTCAGTAATCTAAACATATGGTCTTTTATTTCTACATACTGTGTTTGTCAGGAACAGATGTCATTCATCATAGAAGAAAGAATAGGAGCAAGCAAAACCATGATGTGACGGTGACAATTTTATTCATGGAGACAAATATCCTGTAATCAAAATATTCAAAATGTTGATAGCTATTTCTATATATTTCCATTCAGTCTCTTGTCTTAATTAGTGAAACATGAAAGGAAATTGTTTATAATTAATTGAATTTTGCTGACATAGAATATTGCAACAATTGTAGATATTCATGGCACTTTAAAAAATAAAAAGGACAAAAGTGTGGTTCCAATGTTTATTGCAAAGGTATCCATTAACCATTACTTCTGAGAAAAGTTAATGTTATTGGATTGGAATTAGTTCAAGTTCAGGTCTTACTGCATGCTAGACAGGTAGAATTGCAGAAATTCCTGGAGCTGCAGCAAGTTTTCATGGCAGATTCCCTCAAATGGTCCCATAGAAACAGAGTTGAAAAACAATGGACAAACCACTCCTCTACAAGTAGGTGTGGAAAGTTCCTTCCCTTGATTTAATCAGAAAGAAGTACATACCAACCAAGTAAAAATTTCTCCATTGTTAGACTTCAGATGAAAGATCTTATGCTTACATTTTTCATGTACCATAAACAGTTTGATGTAGCTGCCACTGTTAACACAATGTTAACACATTTCATCACTTTTCCAGTCTTGAACATACAAATAGCAACTTCTTTCTTGTCTTTGTGAAGTTTATACTCATTCTGAAGCCTAGTTGCCACTAAAATTATTTTCTTCAATATTTCAGGCTACTGCTCTCTGCTTACTTAGTTTTCACTCTGACGTTACTGGCGTATACGTTAACCCATGATTTTCATATCCTCTGTAAAAGTTAAACCTAGGCTTGCTTTAGTAAGAGTTTGCAATTCTTAAATTGTAGAACATTCTAATATGCAAAACTAAGAAAATCTAGTTATTCAGGAAATGTTTAAGAATTTCAGCTTTCTTTCCATAAAATTACCTATGCATAGCAAGAATATATTGCTTTTAGAATTTATTTATTTATTATTTATATTGGCCAAGTAGTTTATAGCAAATGTTCACTGTCATCTTCCGTATGCATCATTCAGTACATCTTGACTGCATTTTTGTTTGCATTCATTAGGTAAGATCAGAAGAGTGTGAGAATTTTTGGGGGGTTTGTTTTTATTTAAAGCTGTTATTTTGACAGGTATTGGGGCTATATTTAATGTTAAATCTGAGTTTACAAGTAGTTTATAGAGAGTTAAATAACTGTTATGTTTTATGTTTATGTATAAATAATGTCATATTTTCGCACTTGAAAAAATGGGTTTAGAATAATGTTTTCAAATCATGACTGTGCATTGTAATACATATTATGTAGCTGGAAAACATTAGCTTTTACATCAAAAACTGCAAATGAGCTTTTTCTGTGTACAATATACCACAACTCATGTCAACTATCTTACACCCAAAATGTCTTTCTAAACATGGCAGAGAAATATCCTCTGTGGGAAAAATTACATACTCCCTAATTTAAACAGTGTGTCTTGAAGACTTTTCAAAACATGATTAAAATAAGTCTAATCATTTGTTCTATCAATCCTCAAATATTTCTGTGATTCTTCACATATGCCAAATAGAATCATAGAATCACAGAATCATAGAATGGTTTGGGTTGGAAGGGACCTTAAAGATCATAGAGTTCCAACCCCCCTGCCATGGGAAGGGACACCTCCCACTAGACCAGGTTGCTCTAAGCCCCATCCAGCCTGGCCTTGAACACTTCCAGGGATGGGGCATCCACGACTTCCCTGGGCAACCTGTT
>JAOXNO010000001.1:170226124-170238769 GCA_028565335.1 Limnodromus scolopaceus
GTCAGTTAGGTTGATGGTTGGACTAGATGATCTTTAAGGTCCCTTCCAACCTAGACAATTCTATGATTCTATGATTTTAATTACAGTATGTTAAATTTTGCTTTATCTTTGCTACTTCATAATTTCTCCAGAGTCTGGACTGCTTTTTTCTTCAGCTTTCAACTCATAGTCAGAGACTCCAAGCTGTTAGTATCCAGAAGTCGCGTTTCATAATTCTTTTCTTCACTGCACAAAAAAAGGCTGTCATGGCATTTTTGTATTTATTCATGGTGTTATTTATCTCTGAAACACTCAAAACAGTGCTCAAGAGAGTTAGTTTGAAAATGGTATCAAGTTATACTATACAACAGCATAATGAGTGTGAATGAGATACAATGGTAAAGGATAAAAACAGCTTGTTGATTTTTTGTAGGTTTCTTTCTTTAATTTCAACTCATCCTTTTGAATCAGAGAACAAAAAGGAAACAGTAGACAGTCCTGTTTCTGCAGAGTTTATGACATACATAGTTAAAATTTTATACTGACTATAAAAAACACAATGCAATGTATTGTATAACTTAGGAACATCCTACATGCAGTTTGAACACAAAATATTCGTACATCATTTATGTTTTGATTACACGCTAAGTGCTGACAAGGTATTGCATTTATGAATAATGCAAAGAAACTGAAAGAACAGGCTTTTTATATTCCATTCTGAGCCTCTGTTTTTCAGCCAAAATGATTTAACAATGTAAAACACATGTCATTGATGGAATATGATTAGAAATACATTGTGTTCTTGACAGTTAACAATTATTCCTGTGTGCATTAGTGATAAAGTCATAGCATCTATAAAAGCTAAGTCTCGGGTATCTCCAGAAATATAAGACCACAATCGTTTCAGTAACACCTTGTACTTCTAATTCTATCTGAGTAATGTTTTTCCATTAAAACAAATAATCAGACAGGAAAATTAAAATATAACACCAACATTTCCATTGATCAATTTAATAAGCATTGGGAAAAATGCAATCACATTGGAAATATATTCAGATGCAGCAAAGTGCCCCATACTAAATTAGTTAAAAAAGAAAGAAATAAAAAACTGAAAGCCTTAAGAACCCATCTACCCCTACCCTGCACAGCTTAAAACTCTGAAAATTTGCTGTATTTTTAATTGAAATGTATTGCATGATTAATCTTGATTTATGAAGGATCTAATGTCTGTGCTCTTTCCATTTTCCTTTGCTGAAAATATCCTTAAACACCCTTTTAATCAATATTAGAAAAAAATCAACAGTCACAGGTATAGTAGGATCCCACGGAGCCTAGCTCCAGCATAAGCAAAATTCTCCAACTGAGAAATATTTCATGTTGAACTACTTTCAGCAATTAGCCACCTACAATAAACAACATTGGCATATTAAAGTATCTTTTGTTTCAAGTGACTTAAACAGCTACTGCAAGTTTTACATCCACAAATGAGACAATCCTTCTCATTAAGATTTAATGAGAATGTTGTTTAATTTTATCACTTTAACTCTATGGAGTCTTCTGTGGTAGGATGTTCTTCAAGGACTTTTATTCCCACCTTTTAATTAGGATAGGAGACTATTCAGAGATATATTCTATAAGCAGAACAGCACCAAGATGTGAATACCATATTCAGAGTTGGTCATACCTGGAAGAATTTCAGTTTTTTAAAAATAAATGAAAAATTGAAGAAATGTGCCTTGCATGGGCTGGGAAAGTACTGTGCACAAACTATATCAGCACACTAAGACTTAGATAGGTATGTTAGTATGCCACTAGACACTCAACTGAAGATAAAGGATAAGTGTTTTTTTACTTAATCAGTTTCTGAGAGAATGTTTGGATGAAGTTACTCTGCACTGCAAGTGTCTGCCTTTAAGGGAATTCTAGACCCCTTTTTCAGATACAGGTGTCTGCACTGTAGATGTCTAAAATTTGACAGAATTCTGCTGATGACCTCCTACAAAGATGATTTCATTCCTTTCAGTACTCTTAAAGCTGATGTAGACTAGGTTATGATGCTCATATATCACTGTGACATGTCAAAATATTCAGAATCAAACTGCTTTCTATGAGATATTTTTGAAGTAACTTTTGAATACCCCGCAAAAAAGGTTTAATATTCTATTTCTAGATATTGCTTAAAATAGCTCTGCGTTGTTTGTTTGGGAACTCAGAGCATCAAATGCAAGATATGGAAAATCAGAGAAGTATATTTTAGACCTTTATTACAGATTGCAAAAGAATGTGCTTTCATTCTGACTGTGTCAATGCTATGGAAACCCTTCTTAACTCAAGAAGAGCACAGTATACTTTGGAGCCAAGGTGCAAGGAAATCAGAAGGGATGATGGGACCATCAGTGGTGTCTCTAATGAAAAATGAAAATTACATGGAATATATGTTATTTATCAGTTTTGGACAGTAGACAGAACTCTTCTTGATCAAATTCACAGAGAGTCCCAGACTTTTTTCTTCCCTTTAACCCCCCAAGCCTTTCTGCAAGAAGAACCATCTACCTTGGAAAGAGGTTTAAATAGATTTTGATCTTTCTGATAAAGCAAGCAGGTAAATTCTTAATCTTATTTTGTGCCTTTTATTGACTTTGAGGCATAGTGTAGAGGTAACTTTTTAATAAATATATTTTCAATCATTTTTTGTTTCCAATGTCAAATGGGATATTAAATTTCATCAAAATTCTCTCTGAGAATATGCTACAGGATGGAAAGGAGTAACCCAAAAAGTGTCTGCTGAGTCTCAATAAAATTTGCTTTCAGGCATGAAGGCTTTTTTTAATCTTATGCAGTCATTAGAGATAAAAACATGAAACCTTCTACAAAATGAAGGGAAGAAAGGGACAGAGAAGCTAATTTTGCTTTTATTCCAAAAAATTCAGTTCCCTGACAAAGGAGAAGCTTTGATGCATGTACAGTGCATGTTATTTTTTTTAATACATCTCCAGTTTTCTTTCATTGGTAATGCTCCTTGAGATTATTCCAAATTACTCTGCAAAGTCTTTTGATTTTATTTAGTTTAGCTAAAGTCATAGACTAGAGCTGATTACTGATCTCCAGTCAGGAAGATTTTTCCTATAATCGTACCCATACATTCCAGTTGAAAATATTTGGAAAGTTATTTTCAAGACTCAGCAGGGCTTAATTTAATATGAGAACTTTGTACTTTTTTAGACTATTGAATCTCCAGCAAGAATTGAATTTCATTTTCATGCAGTTCATTTTATATTTATATTTTTCACTCAGAATGTGCATAGCAAGAAAGAGAGGTGTATTTGAACAAGGAGGGGGCAAATACTTTAATAGAACTGTTTGTTTTGTCATTTTTCAGATGTCAGTCTGCAGTTTACAGTCAAAGTTAGCATGCTTTAGTTAGACTTGATGAAAACAGGTCTTTCGTTTCTCACATTGGAAAATGAGAAACAGGTGATAATAGTTTCATTCTTCCCCTCATTTGTACTATGTCTTTTGAGGTGAAATGATCTGTCGTTTTCACTTAACTTCCAGCTGTTGCTCCAGAAGGTCAAGGACCTCCTTTAGGTCCTGGTCTGTATATGATAGACCAATGTAGATGTCTTGGACATCTTGTAATGTTTCCTATGGCAGCAGATACCTGCATTTTAGCAACTGTATCAGTCCTGTGAGTAAGATTTAACTCAGATTGCAGACAGCTTAAAATAGATATCTGTATACAAGTGTTTGCATGTAACCTAGAGCTTTAAGCTCCCATTTTTGCAGCTTGAAAGGGAGCTTCTGATCAATGAAACTACTGTAATTCTGAAGAGCTACTCAGTTCACTCTAAAAAGAGATATCTATGTTTAGCCAGGTGTCTTCTCCCTCAGTTATATTTCCTATATTGACAGGATCTCCTGGTTTTTTTAATTTAGGTCCTATATAGATACCTGTCTTTAGACCCCTAGAGTTAGGTATCAACACTGTGGAACAGATTACCACCCCAGCAGCATGATCTGTTTTACCTAATTTTAACCATGAAAAAAACTAGTTTACTTGTCTAGACAGTAGCCTAGTTCTTTCCATATAATAGATATTCTACTCTTCAAAGAATCAATTATACTACTTGTCTTAAGGCAGGAACAAATACTTGTCATTCATTGCAGAAGAAACATACATAATTAGGTCAGACTTTAATTAGTCTAACACAGCTAGGTTAAACTTCAGGAGATACAGGTGAGATGAGGCCAGTGATGTGTGTTTCTTTCTCTGCTTCTTTATCGGTGTACCTTGATGCGTCAGATGTGAATTCTATTTATTTTTATTGTTACATGTCAGTTGATGTTAGAAAATGAGATTTTTTTTTTTAATTTTTACTATCAGTTATCACAATTCAATTTGGTTTTTTTCCTGTTAGATATTATCATTATTGGCATAAATTATTATGCATTAAAACTTTTAAATTACATCTGGGTTATATATAAGCTGTTTCAAACTGACTTTGTGAGAGGACTGGAACTTTTACAGAAAGACTAATTTGGATGTTTAAATATCATAGGTGTTTTGTTCCTCAGTACATTCTGTCACAGATACTACATTTGGAAATAAATGTCTTCTCTGAGATAGAATCATGGTCTTATTCCTTAATATTGGAATTAATGAATCTAAAGCAATATTGGAATAGAACTGTAGCAGAGAATGATTACATATCCCACTACTGAAAGATAATATGATTTGTATACAGAAAATTTCACCCACTAACATATTTTCATACATAGCACTGCGAGATAGAATAACTGCATTAAATTGTCTGTAAAAAAAAAAAACACCAAAACCAAAAACCACCCTAAAAGCAAAAGCAAACCATTAAATTTTTAGTTCCCTAACTATGCAGCTCCTTCTGCAATATTTCTTTTTTTCAGGTTTGATTCTCCCTGAAAAAGAGTGACTCTAAACGACACCTTCATTTCGAAGAGCTGTTTCTTCCACGTATTCATTTGTAAACTCATATAAATCAGCCTAAATACTGAGTTTCATAAGGAAAGGGGAAGAAGGGAGGGAAGTGACCTTTTTTAGTACCAAACAGACACTTGAGGAAAGATGCTGGAAGAATGAGAGTACATGAATTCATGTCACTCAGGTCGTAATTTGAACATGGGGTTGTACTAGTGACTCTGTGACACTTTTCTGTGGAAGAAAGTACATTCTGTGTCAGATCATGAGAGCTAGCAGTAGCAGAAAAGACAGTTTCTTGTTTGAGAAGTGACTAAGTTGAATCTTCAGCCACTGAAAGATGAGAAAAGGAATTCCATGATGTAACTTCTTCAGTTATGTTCTTTTACTGTAGTAGAACTTTTTTCTTCTGTATAAAGCTTTTAGAGAAAATAAAATTTTGTATATCATTGCTGATTTCTGTTGAATTTATATACATACTTAATGAAATTTAAAAAATACTAAGAGATATTTGCCTCGAATAAAATATTCTTCAAGAAGGCCTTTTTGTTACATAGGAATCATTAACCCACACATGAGGTTCTTACTTTCTCAACCTAAAGCAAATTATTCAATCTCTTTTCAATAGCTCTCATAACACTGAATTAAGTTTTTGTCTGCTCATGAAAGAAATACAAATGGATACTACAGCAGGCATACCATTATTCACCACAGAAATCATGGCAATGAAATAGTGTAGAATGAATGACAAAGCACATACAAAAGCTGAGATCAACTTCTGACAATGTGTGTCCTGGTATCTATTATTGCGACTAGGTACAAAAGAATCTAATTGTCAGACTTGTTTCCAGGCACTTGTTGCCTGATTCGTGAGGTGCCAGTATAAGGCAAAGGTTTATGACTTAGAAATCTTGTGCTATTTAATAATATCACTACTAGGTCTGATCAAAAGTCAAGTCTATGAACTTCTGTTGAGCAACATTAATGTAGCAGTTGCTTAAGGGCAGAAGTATGGATAGAATAAATTCTTTTTTTTTTTCTTTTCATTCCAAAAAAACAGTACATTAGTGACTTCCTGGGCCAAAAGTTGGATTCAGTTTAAATTTGTTTAAGACTTTTGTGAATCCATTTATGTTTTATGTCTCCATGACATTCTACGCTATCCAGTTCCATGACTCAACTGTGCTATAAGGAAAAGTATACTTCTTTCTCTTTGTTTTAAATATAATACTTAGAATTGTATTGCATGTCTTCCCTTCTTCTTTGGGAAAAAATAGTAGACAATTTTATTTCGGGCCAGCTTTTCGAGCATTCCTTTCTTTTCTAGATGTCTATTTCTTTATAAATACTGTGTTCTAAATCCCAGCCTCTTAAGCTTCTCCCCATACAGAAGTTGTCATAAAGCTCACCTTCTTTTGTCATCATTTTTCTAGTTTTCTCTTTGAAGAGAGGATGACCAGAACTGCACACCACATCTATAATGTAGAGATGCCATGGATGCTTTGTACTATGATAATGGAGTTCAGAAAAACTAACACCTGTGTGGAAAAGACGTATTTTTACTGGGGAGATGAAAGTTAATGAGTCTCTCTTGATGAAGATCAAAGGACAGATGTATGTAAAAAGAAGTTAATAGAAAATGAACCCATGAAATAATATAGTTCTCTAAAATGTAAAGGAAATTTTAGTGGTAATATTCTATTTTACTGCAATTTTTTTATACATATATACTACAGGTTTTTGCCTTTTTTTTGATTTAATATTTTTGGACTATTTTTGCAGAGTTCTAATACTTGTTCTTCAATGATGCAATGCTTGTAAGAAATCTTGCATTTCTTCACAGCTTCTCTGTGGTTTGATACCATTTTTTATCTTAGCTATGTAGTCTAGCCCAGCCCCAGTATGTTATGTATTTGTCCAGATTTTCCACGAACACACTTCCTTTGGTCAATCAGTCCTATTATTTGAAGGTATACTAATTAAGCTTTAGATAAATTAAATAACATTTGAATGCAAAATGACGTAAGACACCTTCCTATCAAAATCAGCTTTTGAGTAATGCATCATTATCACAGGTCATTGCTCTGATGAAATTAATCTGCAAAGCCACCTGTGTGACAGAGCTAATGATATATTAGTGTGATTCATCATTAGTGATCATCAACAGCCAATGATGTATTAGTATGTTGTTCCAAGGATGGTGCTATCCAGAAAGAATGAACTACTATAATTAAATTATGGCACAGAAGTCAATGACAAGACCATAGTCTAACCCAGTCAACAGCAGGTAGGAACACCGGCTCTAAATCAATTTCTCTAGAATTTTTAATTTTGGCTTCCTAGTTGCAGCTTTGCAACTTTGTTAATCAGGTCTCATTACCCTTGTGGAAAATTATATTTGCTCTACTTCCTTCTCCAGTAGCATTTGGCAACACTTACAATATTAAGCCCTCCAATACTTAGAGAGAGGTACATTTTTCACATGACATAAAGAAGTCCAAAGACTCTTGCCAATAGCACTGGAGTGCTTTTCTGTGAAGGTGGAAAACTAGACATCTATAAGAAATTTTTACAGTACCACATAAATTATGTTGATATACACTTTCCAACTTTGCCAATTTTTATCTTTGAATGGTAATGGTCAGCAAAAATTAGAGCACAGGAAGCTAAAACAAATAAAACATGTTGGACGAGTATACCACTCAGACCAACCTAATCATTTTAGCTTTAGGATTAGGTCACAAAATTCAGTTTGGAATAACAGAACTATGACAACATAAAATTACACTGTCTTTTCCCTATATTAGACAAAAAGTCCTCTGGAAGTCAGTTTCTACTACTCAACCACCCTCTTTTCGTATCCCACCCAGCTGATAGGCACCTGTATCCATTTTATTTTCAGAATCTTCCTTCCCATTTTAAGCTTCTCCTAATTTTTTTGTCTAGATCCTTAGTCTAACATCTGTCAACAGGTGACAAGTAAGATCCCTGTCTCTATGTTTTTACCAATGTACCATGTGTTTATGGTACAGACCCACCACTCTTGGTATCTAGCTTTATATCATTCATCCTTCTCTTCCAGCCAGGTGGACTAAATTTAAGGACAGGCCATGAAAACATCTCGCAAAGCAACTCAAGCTCTAGAGTAAAATCGCTGTAAATCTTCAGAATAGTAGTTTGCAGGTGGCCTTGGTTACTGACTGGAGAAGGAAGAGCCTATTTTACTATAGCAGTCAGGTCACAACTGTCAGGTCCTGCAGAAACTTATGTACATACAGGTAACCTAGCCTGAAACATTTTGGTCCATAATGCTTGCTCCTACTTCCAACTGCCTACTCCTACTTTGGTATGCGTCCGGAAGTTTTACATTAAAGTTTATGAAGACCATTGTTTGCCATAATACTTTCGTACCTCAAACCGCAGGGAAGAACAGTCCTTTTCCTCTTCTTTCTCCTAATTTTCTAGTGTTCAGCTTTTGAAATTTGTCTCAGGAACTCGTCATGTTGCCTCCAGGACACCTCTTCATGTAAATAACACCTATGTTCTCCACTTCCAACCCAAAAATCAAAAATTGTCACTAAGGACCACCGCTCCATATACTCTTTCCATCCCACCCAGGCATTACTGGAAACTGATAGTGACAATAATAAAACCGTACTTTTTCACAAGAAAATCTGGAGGTTTTTTCATAAAATTTTGGGCACACATGTACTTGAAGAGGTCATCTGCACATATGATTTCTAGGCCACAAGGGAATTCTTGTTTCATATAGACACTGACTGTAACAGGTCCTAGACTTTTCTCTGGCTACTCTGGACTCTTCTGTTTTTTCTTTTATCATTTTGCTTATAGAATTTTTATCCAAGATCTCAAAAAGCTAAGAGATTTTCTCATCAGTCTCCTTCTGACTGTAGCCAAGTTGGTCGTCAAAAACAACAGAGGACAGAACAGAACAGAATGTTGAGGTCCATTTCCTGGAAAAGGTATTTTCTTGCCTCCAAGGAGACCATTTATGGCACCTTGCACATCTCTATGGGGTCAAATGAATAGAATAGAATAGAATAGAATAGAATAGAATAGAATAGAATAGAATAGAATAGAATAGAATAGAGTGGTTCCAGTTGGAACGGATCTACAACAATCAAGTAGTACAACTACCTGACCAATTCAGGGATGAGTAACAGTTAGAGCATGTTATTAAGGGCATTGTCCAAATGCCTCTTAAACAGTGACAGACATGAGGCATTGGCCAGCTCTCTAGGAAGCTTGTTCCAGTGTTTGACCACCCTCTCAGTAAAGAAATGCTTCCTAATGTCAAGTCTGAACCTCCCCTGATGAACCTTTGAGCCACCTCATGTGTCCAATCACTGGACACCTGGGAGAAGAGATTAGCACCCCCCTCTCCACTGCCCCTCCTCAGGAAACTGCAGAGAACAATGAGGTCAACCCTCAGTCTCCTTTTGTCCAGACTAGACAAACCCAAACTCCTTAGCCACTCATCACAGAACACTTGTACCAGCCCTTTCACCAACTTTGTTCCCTCCTCTGGACACATAAGAGTATCCCAACATCTGTCTTAGATTGTGCGGCCCAGAACTGCACACAGCATTCAAGGTGAGACCACACCAATGCTAAATACACTGGATAATCACATCAGTTATGCAAACCACCCAGGATGTGGTTTGCCCCCTTGGATACCAGGGCGCACAGCTGACTCATATTAAGCATGCTGTGAACCAGAACCCTCAGATCCCTTTCTGCAAGGATGCGCTCCAGACACTTCTTTCCCAAGTTATGCTTGTGGCCAGTGTTATTCCATTCCAGATGCAGAATCCAGCATTTATTCTTGTTATGTTTAATATCACTGATGGTTGCCCAGTGCTCCAATCTCTACAGATCCCTCTCTAAGGCCTCTTGTACCTCAAGAGAATAAACAGCACATCCCAGTTTGTTCTCATCAGCAAACTTGATAATAGTGCATTCAACTCCTAGATCTAGATCATTGATGAATATATTATTGAACTGGCATTAGAATTGAGCCCTGAGGAACACTACTGCTCTCCAGCCAGAGGTAGACCTATTCACTACAACCGCTTGATCCCTGCCATTCACACAGATTTTCCACCCAGTACACTGTGTACCTGCTCATCCCACAGTTAGACAACTAGTCCAGAAGGTTACTCTGAAAGACAATACCAAAATTCTTATTAAAATACAGAAAAGCTACTTCCACCACCTTCCAGTCCTGTCATCCAGTAGGCAGGTGATCTTATCATAGAAGGATATCAGATTAGCTAGATAGGACTTCCCATTCATGAACCTGTGTTGACTGTTCCTGATGATTGCATTATTCTTTAAATGCCTTTCAGCACTCTCAACTAACAGAGTACTCTTCAAGTCCCTGATGGTTTTTGAACCTTCGACCTCATCTTGATCTCTTTTTCTTTTTTCTCATTTATTACATCTGGATTTACATGGATCTCATTTCCATGTCATCCTCATTTGGGGAATGCTTTGAGTTGAAATGAAACAGTCTCCCAGGAAACTGCGTAGAAAAAACATCCAGAGCACGTGGAATTGACAGTTCTCCCAACATTTAACAAACTACAGCTCTAGGATTCCTGAGCCACACCTTGTCCACATCATCAACATAATGTCCACATCACTATGTTTAGTAACCCTTAATGAATTTTTCTTCTGTGAATGTGTCTGAATGCCCTTAAATATTAAAAAAGAAGAATTTGAAGTTATTTATATGTTTGGCCTCCGCAGCATTCTGTGGTAATAAATCTGACAGCTTAATTATGTTTTGGGTGAAAAAGTACTTCTTTTTTGTTTATTTTAAGCTTGTTGCTGTTTTAAAATTCCCTGGGCATCACATTGAAGTTAGACCATATTGTACTCGGGAGGGGACAAGTCAGTGCTGAAATAAATGCAAGATTCATGGAGATGGAAAGACATAGAGCAGGAAGGTGACTGGTTCCATTCCTCACAATTAACAATTGTTTTGGGGAAAGACAGTCATTGGTTTCCTATCTTTACTCCTGGAATTTCTGTTATAATTTATGAATTATTTTAGTAAAGAAACAATCCAAGAGCCATAATATTCCAAATTGGAAATGCCTACTGATTTCACATGCTTGCGAGAGTGAAATGGCAAATTGACAGTACAAAACCTAAATCACTTACTCAAATGTAGACAATATCCATTTCTGTGAATTCATTTGGCTGAATCTGGATGTTTACAAGACAGATATCTACATCTGAACTATTCACCTTCAGTTGTTTTTATAGTCAATGGGAAGAGAAGGAGCATCTTTTAGTGAGCAGTTGATTTCATCCCAAATTAGACATCCGTATTTTATCGGATGAATCACATTCTAAAAGTGTCAGTTCTCCTACATTTTAGTGTCCTAGACAGAACACCAACTGAGGTACTAAAATTTCTTAAAACCAATCCTACTGTCCCTGACAATGAAAGTACAGAACCTGGATTTATAGCCCTGATAAATTCTGTGAAGAAAAGTGACAAGTATGGTCAGGATCATGTTGACTGACACAATACTCTTCCAACCATATACACTTGGAGGAATCAAAAAGATGAGACAAGAGTAAAACACTCTTCAGATACATGATCTGGCTAATACCTATCTTGTGAAACACCTAGCAAACAGAAAGGAGGATGATTGATGAAATATTCCCATCTTTCAGATGGAGAAGGTCCTAAATCAGAAACCAATTACCAAAGACATTTCAATCCTGAATTAAGTCAGTTTGATCTAGATGGATCGCATCTGTCAATACAAACTTAAGTTACAGCAAGATGATGTTTTGTACAATATTATAACTCTTGCTGAGAAGCGTACCACTTTCTTTTTATGGAGATCCCCCCCTCTTCTTTTTCTGGCAAGATAAACATGGCATGGAAGGATAAGAGAAAAGAAAGGGGAAATCTTATGAAGACTAATGAAAGTACAAGTGCTTATGCGAGAGGAAAGATAAAAAATGAGAGGGCAAAATGGTGTGGGCACATGTACCTGAAGTATTACATTTTTGCTAGTGGGAAATAGCTAAGAGTGCTCTGGCACTTTCAAAGGAAAGGCGGAGAAAAAAGTGGACACACAAGTAAGGAATACATTGAAAAAGAACACATATCCTTTGGTCTTCTCAGAGAGTCCTCTTCTAGGCTAATTGTGTACATTTTTTTTGGTGACAAGAGGCCTCAAGATGTCAGGAATGTCTTCCTTTCCTTCTTCCATAGGTAGATCCATTATTTCCAGATTACATAAGACACACAACAAGACATATGGCCTGTGTGGGACTTCTGGATGAAAGGGACGCAAAAATGTCTTCTATCCCTCCATCCATCCTAAGCTGTCAGGTGTAAAGTCCTAAATCCTGACATGGTTTTCTGTTTTCTGCTCTGTATTAATCTTACCTAAAAATTCTGGCAGAGACACCTACTTCCCCTAGTTAAGTAGGATGACAGGAAGAGCACAAGTCTTATGAGGAGAGGCTGAGGGAACTAGGGTTATTCAGCCTAGAGAAAAGGAGGCTGAAGGGAGACCTTATTGCTCTCTACAACTACCTGAAAGGAGGCTGTAGAGAGGTGGAGGTCTGTCTCTTCTCCCAAGGCACAGGCGACAGGACTAGAGGAAACGGCCTCAAGTTACGCCAGGGGAGGTTCAGGCTGGATATTAGGAAAATTTTTT
>JAOXNO010000001.1:170238869-170257558 GCA_028565335.1 Limnodromus scolopaceus
TATTTTTGTCAGAGTTAGGTTGATGGTTGGACAAGACGATCTTGAAGGTCCCTTCCAACCTAGAAGATTCTATGATTATATGATTCCAAGAGGTTTGCTCCTACATTGTTCTTTCTAGAAGCTTTATAAGGTGCTCTTTCTGTTTTGATTAAGAAAGTAATTTTGGTGTGTTACCTTGGCAAAGTAAATCACAGTTCAAGTTAAAAGCACCTAAGTTTTAAATAGTCTCAAAAAAAAGTAAAGACAAATAATTTGTACTACATGAATATATCCAAAAGACCTTACAATAGTCTGAAATGAAACAATGGCATCTAGAGACTTTAAACCTTGCTCGTCCTGTCTTAAAGAAGTAAACAAAATAAAAAGAACCCTGAAATCTCACTGAGCCGGCCTGTTCTCCTCCAGGCTTTGTAAGGTATTTCATCTTCAAAGGTATATAGAAGACACAAATCCCATGCACTTGAATTTACACAGCAATGAATAATTGTTCATCCTCAGAAAGAATAATCCAAGTGATCCAGAATTTGAAGTACAGATAAAATTATCAAATGAAATTATAATAGAAATTCCTTACAATATGGCTAGTATAGGTAAAAATAAGCTAAGCAGTATCAACTAGATTATGATTTGGTTTTCAATAAAATAGACGTAAATTGACAGGAGAAAAATGGAAACTGAAATTAGAATATCTCAACAACAAAGTGAGGATACTATGAACTGAATAATTTATTTTTTCAAGGACTGACTGTGAGAGTCCAATAAAAAAAGAAATAATGTTATTGATATAAATGTTGGGAGATTGAAGGAAAAATGCATCTTTTTTCATTTCTTTGAAATTATCTTAGTTTCTATTATGATATCCAGAGAGAAAATTCATTCTGTTTAGTCTTTTCCAATATCAACTTTACTATCAATGCATAATAAATATGAAATAGCTTTCATTAAGTTCGAAGCTGCCAAAACTATACTCATAGTCATGTAAGATGAAAAGTAGAGGAGAAATGTCATACATCATAGGACTGATCTTGTGAAAACTTTTTCTAAACACAGCTGCTGTATGTGAAAAGGGGGAAACATAAACATCATAACCATGATGTCACACTTTGGCAAGTATAGTTCATTCTTATTGGACTCAGCATTAGTAAACAGAATAATTGTATCATAAGAAACTTGTAAATCTGAGAAAAATGTTAGAAGAACACTTGGCCATACTGTAAAGTTTGCTTTGATCTTACATGTTGTTCTAGAACACCAGTTCCATCTCTCTAAAATAAGCAAAAATGTAGGTGTGGCAGGATTACTCAGAGGAAATTACTGACATTAGAAAAGCTGAAAAACTGACAGGCAACACAGCACACTTTCATAATGCTGTATTCCCCTATTTCTATTAAACAAAGTGTGACTAGGTCATCAGGCCTGGGAGAGATGATTATGTCTTATTCCATGAGGTCCTGAACAGGCAAATTATAAAACAGAGCACTCAGAAATGGAAACTGTTGGAAAGAATACATATGGTTAAGCTATGGGTGTATCTATGGCAACTGAGGTTTGGAGTTCTGAAGCATCTCAGCAAACAGACTTCCACACATGAAGGGATAACTGCAAAAGAATTGAAAGCAAAGGCAGAACTGGGGCCTCCTCTGCTCAAAATGCAGAAAAGAAAAAAGATTTAATGTTTGAGATATAAACCAAACAGCTTTGTGGGTGTTCAAAAATCTTGCTAGTGTTGTAAGGCCAGTATTGAAAAGCTTCAGTGTGAGTTGTAATCTTTAATCTAGAAAATCTGACTCAATTTTTCCTGTATATGTTTCAGTCTCTGTAGCCTCTGCACTATACAACAGTAGTCAAACAAATATTGGTATTCTTGTCTAAATATTGTGAACCTGAAATCTGTCTTTGTGTTGTTTCAAAAGGGAATTTTAATCTCCTTTAGTACCCTAAAGTAAATTTTGTCCATACTTTATTATTACATCAGTAGATCAGTTTCATAGTGACAGGTCATATATATATGTCAAATACATAAACTGAAAATGTGATAGATGAGAAATTTGTGTTTACACATAACAACATTTCAAGCCAAAGTGTATTCAAATTTACAATATGTTTATTTATACTTCTGTGTCTGTTGAAAAGACATAAGAACTGTGCAATGTCAAGGAAAGTGACGAATGCTCCTGATATTTATGTTCTTTCAAAGCACACACTGTAACATGATTTTTACAAGAGATTTATAGTCTTCCTTATTATCAGCACTTACTTTCAATATCCGAAAGTTAAAAAAAGGTTTAAGGACATTAATATACAAACAATATAGTCTCCTGTAAGTTATTTAAAATGTTAAACTGCCATTAATAACACATAAAAATTAATAGATTTGTAAGTCACATAAACAACTTTAATCAGTATTCAGTTCTTATGGATATTTTTCATATTTAAATAACTGTATGAATATTAGAAAAACTTGGGAAATTTGCTAAAATTGGTTATTTTTATATCACTTGGACACTAGTAAGAATCTGGAAAAGAAAGCAGTCTTTTTCATGGATATTCAATCATAGACGGGGACTCTAGGTCATCCAGTTTCAATTATAGAGTAACTATGGACAATTTTCATTCCTTTTAATCCAACTAGAGTGGCATCTGAAGGTAGTTCCAACTGCCAACAAGTAATTTTTTTCCAGAAAATTAGAAGCCTAAGTAGAACCTAACTGGAGAGAAAACAATAAGGCAAGGCAAGAAATAATAAGAATTGATATCTATCTGGTTATGAATAATAATCAGATTTCACAAGAAGGAAGGAGTTAAGCTAAAGTGTAATTCAGATACAACCCTTGAACTTGATGGAATTTGACCCCAACCTCAAGCCCCCACTTTTCAGGAAATGTCCTAATTATACGGTCTTCAACATCTTTTGTTGAATTTGGGAGTCCCAAATACAAAAGGCATGGAAGTTATGGGGAGATCTACTTTATATCTTCGAATTCAGGGCATTTTTCCAAACACTTAACATTTCCTGAAGACACTATAACTTACTTTGGATGACCTCCTTAAATTTAGCAAGAAAATTTCAGCCTTGCTTATTTTAGACACCACCATAGTCTTTCTGTTCTATTCCAAAATCTCCAGGCCAGCTTGCAAGTCATCTGTCATTGCTGTCAATCATAGAAGAAAAGTTATTCTACATTAATTTTCAATTTTGCCTCAAAATTCCCAGCAGTAAGTGAATGACATAACACAATCATCTCCAAATATTTTTGTGGTTAACAGAGTACAATATTGGTAATCCTTAACAAATAATTAATTGCAGTTAATTAATGTGATTTCTATGAATTTATATTTACTTACATTGGCTTTTGCTGAGATGCTGACTGTTCTTAGTTGCTTAGAATGGTTGAGGTCAGCTCACATGGAAAGATTCCAAGAAAAAGCAGGCTGGTACAAGATATAGTACTAGTGATTTAGTAGGCAATATTTTCCCCTCTGATTCAACACTGAATCAGTGCCTGTGCTTTTAAGGGGCACTCTGCAGTTGTAAGGATGATATTTCAGATGAAAAATTAGCCCTAAGAACTTGACTTCACTATTTCTGGTCAAATGAAGTACAATTGCATATATTTATCTTCTCTTCCTTGCCAAGTCATCTCCTGCAGAGTTACATTTTGTTGTACACTTCTTTTTATATTTTATTTCAATAAGGGTGGTAGGGTGGGTTTTTTTTCTTTTCACTTTATGGATATTGAGTATCCACCGGGCAAAGTTACTTTGCCCCTTGAAAGAGCTTTCATGTTCTATATCTTTTTCAACGATGACATTTTTCTAATATAATTTTTAATGCTGTATGGGTATTGTAAAACACTGGAACAATGTTCTTAGGGACATTGTAGAATCCCTTTCATTGGAGGCTTTTCAGAACAAGTTAGACAGACTCTTGTCAGAGACAACATCAGTGCACCTGGTCGCATTTCAACACAGAATTGGACTGAATAGTGAGTGGTTTCTTATGTAGAGCTTTCAAGCCCTACATTTGTCTTTTTCTTAAGCAACAGCTTTCAAGCAATTCCGTACAGGTATGTCACTGAGTTGATCTTTGACCCACAAACACTGCTGACTTCAAGTGCAGCGTAGGTATATTGACCATCCACATATAATCACTTTTTCTTCCTGTGCAATAATTGCACTTTCTTTCTGCAGTACTCCTGTAACATTTATCAAAACACCAGAGGAAATAAGGAACACAATATCACAGCATCAGCCCTCAGGAATAAAAATGAGGCTGACAACAATAACCCCGTAAGTCACTTAAAATACACAAGAGTTCGATACTAGTATTTCATTAGCAAATAAGAGCAGTCAAATAGACTTTTGAAATAAACTCTAGAAAAAGAATTTCAGGCAATAAAATGTATGATTTCCTTCAAAAGTGAATGAACCCAATGTAGTATAACATAAATGATTATATGTACATAAGATATTCCCAATTTCTAATGTAATTTTGAAATTGATACATATTTTGCCAAGCTAAATAGTGCCACTTATTTGACCTCTTACTTTAGGTTGTGCAGCATTAGTTCATTTACTTAAAAGTATTCCTGAATATATTTTATTAGTCCAGTGAAAACGATTTATCTACTAAAAAAATTATGTACAAGAAAGTATCTGGGGCAAGATCTAAACCAGACATCAATCAAAATTGTTCTATTAAACTATATGGCAAGTACCCAAATTCTCAACAAGTGTGAAAGACCTCATTTTTGTGAAAATGAGTTCAACCAACCTATGGAATTATTGGGAGGACTTTCCCTAATATTTCCACTGGCAGCAAAAGTGAACAAAACAGAGAAGCACTTGAGAACAAGAACCGTGGAGACAGGGGGAAGAAAGAGGGGGGAATGGTTACCTAGGGCAATAGTGCTTGGTATTCACTAAATCAAATTATTGAATAATTACAAAATGGTAAGAATAACCACAGTGGTCAAATTCTTTGAAATGGAATGTCTCCCTTCCTCCTTCCTAGTGCAAATGACAGAATACTCTATACACTTATAAACAGTTTAAGACTCCGAATGTGTTTCAGCTGAGCTTTCCTTATTTTTCTTTGTCTCTGAATGGTATTCTGCAGAATTACTTTACATCCAGAAAATAAATAGAAGAGAAAAAAACAAAAAACAACAGCAAACCACACCAGAATTTGGGAGGAAATTAGTAAATCGGTACCACAAACTGACTTTAACACTTACACTTATCCTGTCAGGAGAGAAGAAAATACTTTGTGACTTTAACATCCGGTGAAAATTAACCCATACATCTCCACCATAAACACTGGAAATTTATATTGCATATATACAGACTAAGGAATACTTTATAAATTACTCCTATGTTCAAAAGAGCAGAACATAAAAGACTGCTTATGATTAGAAATGAGAGGCAGATGAATTTAATTGAATGCATTCCCTATCTGAAATTATTCACTGAGCTATAGAGATGTTAAGACTTCTGGCAGCTGCCAGCAAATAAACGCAGGATTAATCTGCCCTGTTTTCTAGTCATCTGACCAGGTGTGTGTGTTTGAGCTAATCACTCCAGGCTTTTTCATAGTCTGTGGAGAATGATCAGTATCTAGAGAGCCAAATCATCTCCTCTTAGGCATTTAAAAGAGGGCAGTGAATCATCCTTAGCTTGTTTCAATCTACTATCTCAAAAAAGGATAACCAGCTGACGTATAGACCTGTAAGCTTTATATACCTCAACTTACTGCAGAAGAATGGCAGAACTAGTTGAGGAGTAAGAAGAAAAAGACAGACTCAATTACTAAGATAGTTGAGATTTGGTGTTTTCTGTAGTAGCAAACATGGGCACTATCAGAAGGAAAAGGCTTGTTCATCATTTCCTAGATCCTTACTTTTGTCTATGGGCTATAATTGGTGAAATGGATGTGCAGACAGTGTAACCAAATGCAAATTATTTGAAAATTTCATAATTTTATTTTAAGGCAGAAATTGAAGTGAAAAAGTATTTGATATATTCTTCCTTTTAAATGCATCATCAAGCTTTCATAATATACCAGATCCTTCAACTCTTACTTAGTCCATATCCAGACATATGCTTTTGAAGTCAAGCATTTTGCAAAATATGTAGAGCCTGAAGAAACATGATGACTACTTCCAGGCATTTTTAAGAAAGAAGATGCCAACGGGATCTGTGCTCTCAAAATTTCAAAGGTACCATCACTAGGAGCTGTAAAAGGCTTGGTTCTCCTAAAACATTAGGCTTTCTGCTGAAAACGAGAAGTTCTCTTTGAGAAAAACCCAAGAATGAGATCCTCTTCCTATGTTCATGTCAGAGTGGCCTTCTATGAAGTTACTATTTAAATCTTTATGTTCCTGTCTCAGATTTCCGCAGAGTTGGTTCAGAAATTTCCCTGAATCTCTTTGTTACTAATGTGACGTTGGAAGAGTGTGATATCTATCACCTAGTTATATTTTCCATTTTATCCAAGTTACATTTTTAAATATTCTGACAGTAATAGATTTTTATATTCCAGAGAAATGTCTAGAACTGGTAAAGAATGGAAAGTATTTCATTTATAAGTTTTTAGGAAAAAATGGAAGGAAAAAAAAAATCTGTTCTTTAATTTACTTTGTAATTTTCTCCAGAACCTCACACTCAACAGACATTGACTCAACTTCAGATTTTGTCTCTGGTAAAGAGAAGTTTGTTTTTGTGGTTTACATGTATCTGGAGTACTGCCTGCTTGTCCTTGAGAAATGTTTGTCTCCTTTTATTGAGCTTTCAGAAACATTAAAACTTATGGTGCTATAAGTTTTCTATTGTTGTTTTGACCATGCAATTTATTCCTTCTAATCAGTAAACCTCTAATGTTCTTCACCTTTATATCCTTTTTTGATCATACTCTAACACCTCAGCATTATTTTAAAAATAAAAAAAAATAAGCTCCATCTTCATCCTAGCCTTTTTCTCTAACCCATCCTCCTCTAGTGCTCTGTACACTTTTCTTGCCTTGCCATTTGCTTTGCCTCTTCCCAATCTGAAAGACGTTCAGCCATATTTTAGCCATTTCAGATGGCTAAAACTTGGCTGCAGATTGCTCTCCACAAGAGAGCATGTGCATGAACATCTTAGTTCGTTCTTTTGTATTATTCTGATCATGAGGAATGACATTTCTCTGATCTAGATGTGTCAATTCAGAGGCAGGGATCCTGTAACATTCAGAGGAATAGTTTCACAGCCTTTTCTTAACTTATGAATAAGTAATACAGCAGAGCTGGCTTAACTTTCTTGTGGATTTTTTTTTTCTGCAAGAACTACATTGCACTGTCTGATGAAGCATTTTAGAACCAAAAGCTTGTCTATTTTTTCAGTTAATAAAGATCAAATGGAAGATATTGCTTCTTATGGCACCCTCTGCCTTTAAAATTTCATCAATGCCTTCGAAAAATGAGTTTGGTTTTTTTTTCACAGAACTATTTTGATCATGTTCTAGAAAGTAAAGTAAGCAAAGAAGGTACCAAATCCTTTAAATATGTCCTCATCATTCAGGTCATTTATCTTATTTTCTTACCTGTACCCTATCTCTTCACTGGTCTGGCTTCTTTGGCAGCTGGAGAAGAAATTGCTGCATTAAGTACTATATATCAGCTTATGGAAATGATGAAGCTGAAATTTGGTATTTTTTCTGAAGATGAAGAAATTATAAACTGCTATAGAAAGCAGCCAGGTGCTCGACTACATAGACCATGGGACTCACTTTGCGAAACCAAGTCTACTGGGGGCTGATGGGGTCCAATTGTCAGAGAAGGGGAAGAGCTTCTTCAGTCATAGCCTTGCCAAGTTCGTGAAGAGGGCTTTAAACTAAAGTTGCCAGGGGAAGAGAACCTTAATCCACCCCTCTCCTACCAGTTTGATGCCAGTGCCTGCAATAGAAGCGCAGAACCTGGAGAAGGATGACAGGTCATCTGGAAAGCACCTGGAGTGCAGCACAGAGGAATTCCAGCCACTCCAGCAAGTCAGCTTCATTGGGAGGCCAACTTAAACGTCTCAATGAAAATGCACATAACATGAGGAATAAAAAGATGAGTTAGAGAGCTGTGCATGCCTTCAGGGATATGATCATATTGACATCGTGGAGACATGGTGGGATGGCTCCTATGACTGGAGTGTTGGAATGGAAAAACACAGGCTCTTCAGGAAGTCCAGGCAGGGGAGACAAGGAGGGGATGTTGCCCTCTGTGTCAAGGACCAGCTGGAGTACTGAGGATGGATGGATGAGGATGAATGAGCAGCTGAAAGAGATCCTATGATTAAAGGGAGGGCAAGAACAGGTGATGTTACTGTGGGGGTCTGCTACAGGCCACCTGACCAGGAAGACAGAGTGGATGAGGCCCTCTATAAACAGATAGGATCAACCTCACATACACAAGTCCTGGTCCTCATGGGGGACTTCAACCACCCCAGTATCTGTTGGAGGAACAGAGCAGGACGTAAGCAATCCAGGAGGTACTCAATGACCTTTTTTGCCTCAGTCTTCACCAGCAAGTCCTTTAGTCAGACCACCCAAGCCACAGGAGGCAAAAGCATAGACTGGAAGAATGAAGAACTTTCCAGTGTATGATAAGATCAGTTCAAGAGCATTTGGAGAACCTGTAGGTGCACAAGTCTGTGGGACCTGATGAAATTCATCCATGGGTCCTGAAGGAAGTGGCGCTTGAAGTTGCTAAGCCACTACCTATCATATTTGAAAAGTCGTGGCAGTCTCATGAAGTTCCTGCTGACTGGAAAAGGCGAAACATAACCCCCATTTTTAAAAAGAGAAAAAAAGTAGAACCTGGGGAACTGCAGGCCAGTCAGTTTCACCACTGTGCCTGGCAAGATTGTGGAGCAGATCCTGGAAACTCTGCTAAGGAACATGGAAAAGAAGAAGGTGATTTGTGACAGCCAACATGATTTTACTTAGGGCATATGGTGCCTGTCAAATTTGGCTGCTTTCTACGACGGGTTTACTGCATTGGTGGATAAAGCGCAACTGACATCATTCACCTGGACTTGTGCAAAGCATTTGACACTGTCCTGCACAACATCCTTGTCTCTAAATTGGAGAGACACAGATTTGATGAATGGACCACCTGGTGGTTAATGAATTGGCTGAATATCTACGTTTGAAGACTTGCTGTCAACAGTTCAATGTCCACATAGAAACAAATGACTAGTGGCACTCCTCAGCGGTCAGTACTGGGACTGGGACTGCTTAACATCTTTGTCAGCAACATTGACAGTGGGACTGAGTGCACCCTCAGCAAGTTTGCTGACTACACCAAGCTGTGTGGCACAGTCAACGTGCTGGAGGGAAGGGATGCCATCCAGAGGGACCTGGACAGGCTTGAGAGGTGGGTCCATGTGAACCTCATGACTTTCAACAAGACCAAGTGCAAGGTGCTGTACGTGGGTCAGGGCAATCTCAAGCACAAATACAAACTGGGTAGAGAATGGATTGAGAGAAGCCCTGAGGAGAAGGACTTGGAGGTGTCGGTGGATGGGAAGCTCAGCATCAGCCAGCAATGTGCCCTTGTAGCCCAAAGAGGTAACTGTATCCTGGGCTGCATCAAAAGAAGTGTGGCCAGCCAGTTGAGGGAGGTGATTCTGTTCTTCTACTCCACTCTTGTGAGACCCCACCCAGAGTACTGCATCTAGCTCTGGAGTCCTCAGCGCAGGAAAGACGTGGACCTATTGAAACGAATCCAGGCCACGAAGATGATCAGATGTCCTTTCCTAGTAGGACAATCTGAGTGAGTTGCCTGAGAAGTGAGGCACTGGAACAGGTTACCCAGAGATGTTGTGGATGTCCCTTCTCTGGAGGTGTCCAAGGCCAAGATGGATGAGGCTTTGAGTAACCTGGTATAGTGCAAGATTTTCCTGCCCATGGCAGGGTGGTTGAAACTAGATTATCTTTATGGACCCTTCCATTCTATGATTCTATGGTAACACATGGAAAAAAATAGCTTGTTGTAATTAAAATTCACGATGAAATTAAGACAGATTTGTATATCTCTGAAATATGAAATATAATGCAGTAGTGTTGTGTGATTGGATGCTAAAATAATTTGAGGGCTCCATACTATAAGCCAAGGGCTAAGAGGTGGGTGCAGAGAGTGTTTATTATTCTACTATTATTCCACTAAAATTACTCAGAGAATTGTTGGGTAGAAAATGTGCTATCTGTACATAGGGCACTGTAATTGTCATCATCCTAAGCTATTTTCAGAAAATAATGTTCTGTGAGGCAGAAGATTTGTGGAATCTTGTTAGACATTTCTAATTGTCTTCAAAGTTCTTATAACATTTTGAAAATAATTAAAAGAAAGCTATCTAACTGGGCCATCATCCCATTTTCAGTGATGTGACTCGAGAGACACCGTTCAGCAGTTGAGGTTTAAATTCTTTACAGAAGAATTTTGCAAATTAATATCATACTTTTTTATTTTCATTTAGTTAAATCTGTTATTTTCATTTTGACTACTGCAAGTAGTATAAGGAAATTCTTTTAAATTATAAAAATATTTGTGATTTAATTTGTCCAAACTGCCCTATGTTGACATGGTATTTAAAAACTATAAATGTTTTACGTACTGGTAATTGAACCACTTGACAATCTGGATGTATTTTTATTTATTTGGTATGTATGCTCTGTAGAATGAATTAACTTTGAGCTCATGGTAACACACACTCTGTGGGTTGCTGTCTCATCAAATATGGCTGCAATAGAAATAGAGGTATACTGCTTCTATTGCTGGATTTGCTGTTAACTATTTTCAGCTGAGTAAGATTATTTTAACACAATATAGGTGGTGGCAGAGTAATAAAAACCTTTTAAACTCCTGACATTACTTAAACTTTCTGTGTTTAAAAACATTTATGTATTTTGGGTATGAAACATCTAAAGATATAAGCATTTACTTATTTAGCACCATTTACTTTAACAAAGATCAGTCTATAACTTTTACATCTTGTTTTTTAAAATCTCCAATAGCATGTACAGATGAAAATAAGTATTTAACTACAGAAAAGAAAAGTTGGTCGAGGTATTTTATAATTAATTTCTAATATGTAATAATTAAATATCACCCTTAGATGACTAATTTTAAAACATCACCATAATATCTTCTTGAAGGTGTGCCTTTTCGTGTAAATTTCAATGAAATAAGCAGTTTTATCGTCCTCAATACATCCCTTATTGTTATGTCTACATTGCTGTAATATGCACTGTAGTTTGTCTATGTCTATCACATTTGTAGGTCTTCTGTATTCTGATATAAGGATATATGGTTAGAACTAATTGAATATTTAAAATATTTCATTTATATATGGAACAAAATAACTTAGAATTGTTGTGTATTGCAAGGCTGCTATCATCATTCTTCTGAAAGAACATTTTTTTATTATTATTTATTAGCTTGCCCAGTGATTCAATTGGTGTAGCAGTACATTTTTTGTATGCATTCATTTCCAAGATTGTATTTGAGTTTATGGATATGCATATTTTCAATAAAATGAAAGACAATTCACCAACAGAAGTATTGCATAGCAAGATTGGGTGTTCTATTGTATTCAGAACAGGTAATCTGAATGCTGAGGATCTGCCAAGGTTAGTCTTTGAAATCATATCATGTTGTCTCTTGTGCACTTACTGTATAATAACTTGCCATAAAGCAAAACCTGCAGCTCAGAAGCTTATAAGCCCTTACAATTTAAACTGGTCTGTGGATAACTCACTTAGATTATACTGATGTCATTTTCAAGAATGCCTGATTTGATCCAAAACAACATTTATTTCTCAGACTCTAATTTTCCCAAAATGCATAGACAGTAATAGGTAATTATTTTGGGGAAATAAATTTGTTTCCTTAGTGTAAACACATGTGCTTTCAATAAATTCCATTCAGAATTAAATAATGTTACTTCACTCGTGAAAGAAGCTGTTCAGACATTACTTATTCATCTCAGGATGGTCACAGGTATTTTAATGTAGGCACTTCTTAAAAGAGTAGAGTAAGACATATAAAGTGAAATTGCCTTCAGGAAAACTACAAGGCCCTCTCAGTTGCACAAACCCATGGGGTACGTAAATCTGTGCGTACCTGAATTAAATTAATAGGAAAGACTGAGAGTCAAAAACCTGGTTAGACTGAGGGCTTGCAAGTTATCAGTCACTGTCATTTACATGCAAGATACAGGTAAGGCTATTGCTGGAGAGTCCATTTGAATGAGAATTGTGTACCAGGTCCACTGAGAGGTCAGAACTGGTGCTTATCATCAGGTTAAATATGGGTTGGCCTGACAAGAATTAAAGATAAATTACTATCTGGAGTTTCATAAAAGAAGAAATTCAATTATTAAGACATAAGTTTTAGGTTGCTGAAGAAAACTGTAAGCTGGTTTGAATTGCATTAGGCAGAAGCAGAACTGGCCATGATTCAAGGCAGTGGCAAGCCAAAAGGTTTGTGATAGAATCACAGTATCAGAAGATTGCGAAATGGTTTGGGTTGGAGGGAACCACTGAAGATCACCTAGTCCAACCACCCTGCTTGGGCAGGGACATCTACAACTAGATCAGGTTGCTCAAAGCCCCATCCAACCTGACCTTGAACACTTCCAATGCTGGGGCATCCACAACTTCTCTGGGCAAACTGTTCAAGTGTCTTACCACGCTCCTCATAAAAAATTTCTTTCTTAGGTCCAATCTAAACTTACCCTCTTTTGGTTTAAAACTGTTGCATGTCATCCTATCACTACAGGCCTTGGTAAAAAAGCCTCTCTCCATCTGTTTTATAAACCCCTTTTGTATATTGAAAGGCTGCTACAAGGTATCCCTGAAGTATTCTCGTCTCCAGGCTGAACTCCAAGTCTCTACAATAAAGATAGGTAGTTGCTCGTCAAAACAATTGTATACATCAAATTTTAGAGAATATGGACATATTTGCTTACCTGAATGCTAATACAGTTTTCAAACTCGTTTCAGGAAGATAACTGTTTTTTACATAGAAACCCATGGAAGGAAAACCGGTCAAGCTAGTAACTAGTGCCACCTTTGGCAGATGACACACTCTTTTGTAAGCATCTAGTCTATGAAGGAAGAAACATTGTTTTCACACCAGAGAATCTGGCAACTTAGTATTAATGTTTAATACAGCAAAGTGACTACCTTCTTCACTGAACTTTTAACCCTGACAGGAGAGGCAATGAGGTCCAAACAAACCTAGGAACCTGGTGTGGTGGGTCACAGAAAGTAATAAAAGCCATTTGCTCGGTAGAGAGAAGGAAGCAACAAATAATGCCCTGCAAAATAATTTTTGTCAAATGGCTCCCAGACGAGTAAATGAAGTTGTGTCCTAATTTAAGTGCATGTCCTCTTGCAGAACAGTGAACCACTGTAAACCACAGTGATCTCATTTTGCAATCTTTCACTCAGCCTCAGTTCTAAAGGGTATTTTCTCCAATTACAAATGCAGTGTATTTTCACACTAAATTTCTTTCACCTTCAGTAGCATTTAATACTTGTTGAGGATATGCAAGCTCACATTATTTATAATTTAATATGTTAGCAAATTATACTCAACAAAAGAGATTTTCTTTTTTTTCTTGGCAGCTCAGTAGCCATTTGAACTTTTCTTTACAATCAATAAAATGGGAAGTGAAGCTCAGATTCATCAGTTAGTCCTTTCAGTTCTCCAGCAATACTTATGCTCAACAAATGCCAAAGAAGGAATGGGTTTGCAGAATGTAAGAGGAAAAAAAGAAAAAAGACAGAAAGAAGAGGGAAAAAATTAACATGAGGAGAGGAAAAGAGGCAATTTGCAATAATTCGTAGAGTTTTTTTTGTTTCCTGTGCATTAAATACAAATGAAAACAGTGAATCACTGGTGTCTCAGAATACTGTTTCTGGTTTTCCATTTTTTTTCCTGCATCTATTTTCTCCTTATCCAAAGTCAAATAAAACCATTTCCAAAATGACAAAGAAATTTTGGTTATATCTGCCACAGTGTGTTGACTAGATGTTTGACCTAATATGGACAGTATTATTACCCACAGTAGCAAGAAAGAATATCACTGAGCTATTTAAAATGTTAATACATTTCCCTAGAATTTATATACATTGAATTGATATAAACTCAACAAATCATGGAGGACTTACTGATGAAATCTCAAATAGGTTTTATTACCATGAGCCCTTTTAACTGCTGTTCTTGCAAGGTAAGCAGATTAATGCAGTGAGTACAGAAAATGTTTGAAAGCTGTTGATGGCAAATTCTGCCCTAAACTAAATATTACTTGACATGGTTGACAGAAACTATGCATTTTGCTAGGATTCTGGTAGAATTATTACTAAGTCTTCCACGGTTCCACACAACACTATTTGCAGTGTCTTCTGACACTGTCTCATGACAATAACCATAATTATGACCTCAGGCCTTAAGATCCAGTATGTAATTTTCTGCAATTCCAATGGGCTGTTTTGATTATGAAGCCAGGAAAGCAAGCTTCGGGTGCAAAGTACTGGCCAATATTTATGATTTCAGATTGAAATATTTTTGGGCATCGGAAACTGAGGCACAAAGAGAGCATGACCCTAAGCTGTGATCACACAGAAAACAGGCAGAAAGGATAAAAACCCTTCATCATTTGCTTCCTTAGTCTCCACTTCAGTACTTCCTAAAGAATAAAAGCAAGACAGCAGGAAACCTCTCTTTCATATGCTTGTACAACACATAAAAGGGCACCTATGTCTCACAGATGCTATCTCAATACAAGTAATAAGTGGTAAGAAAGGAAAAGAGATTGGGGCAGCATACTCAAGAGTCAAGAAAACTAAGCATTATGTGATTTATCTAACATCATGTCCTTCTTCTAACGAAATTACTCGAAAAGATGTCTCAGTATAGGCTCACAAAATGTGCACAGAATGACCTAAAAGCCACTGAAATACTGAGGGAAATCACAGTTTCTAATGTACTTCATCCATTATGATCAGCATTGAAGTGTTCTAAGAAACTTCATCTTTTCAGTAGGCATTACCCCTGTTTTGGATAGTTCTGTTTGTAAATGTAGTAGTGATGCCATCTACAGGTTAAATGGAGATGAACCAAAATACCCCAATATACTACAAACTTGACATACTAACATAAACAAATCGAAGGTTTTACTAAACACAAAAAATAATATACAAACTAAAGTAAATTGAGTTGACTAAAACACTTTTCTTTTCATATTATGTTACCGATAGACATTTTTCCTCCACAAATTCTTAGAGAAAAAGAGGATTTAAGGGTATGTGTTTCATATTCTCATATTGATTCTCAGAGGTCAATTCACGTAGTTTAAACTCTTCTAGTTCTCATTACTACTAGAAAGGTTGCTTCAAATATTTTATTTATTTACTATTTATTTTATTTATTATTTTTATTACATCTGAATTTTGTCCATGGAGTTGAAATTATTGAGGCTTAACTATGTCAAAGGAATAAATATTTTCACAATGCAGAGGAAATGGATGTTGTTCCTCTTCAGTGCCTTTCTTTTTACAATAAGTAGCAGAACATAACTACATCTATATCCAGACATCAAAACTATAAAGTAGGAAAGACAGCAAGAAATGGAAGATCTGTGAAAAACAAGTAATTATGACACAGGTAAACACAGATAACTCATAACTAGCTGTGAAAATTAAAAAGCTTTCAGAAAGAGTATTCCAAGAACCCACTCTACAATTCTACGAAACACTCAAGATGGTATTTTGGTGCCCTTTAATAATTTTTTCCATTGGATTCACTGAACTCATAGCTTCTCACACACATTTAAAAGGATTTGGAAATTTTCCCCACAGAGTCAGAGGGACAGCAGCCTTCTGTTTATATGTGAAAAAAAAAATATTTATTAAATGTTTAAAGGCTCCTTTACATTAGTTGGATTCCTTCCATCATGTAACTTTTAGTGCAAGTCACTAAAAGACATAGATAATGCTGCAGATAAGAGCTGCATTCAGCTATATACATTTCTAATATCACTTGGATGAGGAGCAGAAGAAAGAAAGGAAGGTGAGAGAAAGGCAAGTGTTCCCTCCAGTAGACCTGGCTTTGCTGTAAAAAGGTTCAAAGTTGTTTTTAAATGTGTATCCACAGAAGTAAGATTCTCTAGAGTGTTTCCAAACCTTTATATTGAAATAGGTTTTAGGCAGTGCCTGAATATCATTATTCTGGAATAGCATTTGCAAAACATTTTCCTTGCTGTCCCAGACCAAACAACTTTTCTGTATCAAAATGATCCTTTTTAATGAAAAGTGTAGATGTTTTTGCATACTTTTTTTAGTATCTTGATCATATCTTGGTGTAATCAGCCTTGATGTAAATCTAGTCTACCTCTCAAAGGAGAGTTATACTAAATAAAAAAATTGCATAAACTCTGGTTTCCCATATGCAGTTTTAAAAATAATGATAAAGAAAATTATACAGAACCGTGCTGTTTAGGAAGACTTTTAATGAATCCAGGTGATTGATAGGATTTTCTATAAACAAACAGGCATACAGAAGCAGTAAAATAGAAAGGAGGATTCACAGAATAGCATTATGCTAATCCCAGGAAACTAATTCTAGTGATGTACTACAACAGCCGCTATATGCCTTCCATTCACCCAAAACAAGAAAATATACTGCAGAGACCATTCAAAATTACTACCTTGCAGTGCTTTACAGCAAATCAATATAATACACATTTCTGGTCCCAATATTAGGAGTTTGGAAGAACGTATGTAAATTTGCCAGTTCCAAAAAGAAGTGGACGTGTGTCTTTCCTAATTGAAAATTCCTAATCCTTATGGAACTGTCTTGCAGCAACAGAATATAAAACAATTCATGGTTGCACTTTCTGTGTGAGTACAACCCAGAATATTGCTTTTCCTCTCTCTTCCTTTCCCTCCACTACACATCACTGAAAACTTTTGATCTTTAGAAAATTTGCCACATTTTAATGTCAAAGCTTACCAAAAAAAGAATAGACAGAACCTCTGGGAAAAGTTTCAGAATATATGTCATTTATATAAATCTCCATTATGTACACAATTTGATTAGAATACACATGCTGGTCTTAAGCACATCTATACTTCTACAATTATGTGGGCTTTAGTGTTATGATGTAATAACGTATGTTTTTAAATGGAGTAGACATTTTGACTCTCTCTGCTCTTCTCTAACAGCACTTGTTGTGGAGATGCATGATTGACACAAGTAGTAGTGGCATATCATGGCAGAGATTGTGCGCCTGGAGGGGGAACAAACAAAAGCTGCTTGTCAAAATTGCATGATCAAAGTAGCCAGAGATTTCAGGGACTTCTGTTAAAAGAAAATAAACAGAAAAAATAAATGTACATACACACAAAGAGGTCAGCAGTTAGAATTTGCATATGCAGAACACAGAAGAGGGAAAAATTAGCTTTTAATGTCATGTTTCTCCACAGCTTTATGTGGTAGAACAAATTCCTTATGTGACACTTGTCTATATAGTTTATGCAATTCTGAAACTGTGTCCTAATTATTAATAAGCTTTTATTTCTCCACATATGTAAAACATCTGTCTTCTTTTGTGTCATGAGTGGCTAATACAAAGAAGAGGCTCAGCAAATTGTGCAGATAATGTTATCTTGTCAATAACATATACAATACCATTTAAATGTTTTGATTTTTATTAATAACAGTAAAACACAATGTAATGAAAAGCTTGTAAAATGGCTTTAAAATTTTTTTTTAAAAGATCATTCTTAAGGCTTGAGAACCTGTCAGCTTAGAAAACACAAAAAAGATATGGACTGCTTGAAGGATCTAAGTACAGAAAGAAGTATGTTCCAAGGGATTATTCCCCAACAGCCGTTGTGTAATAATTACATATTAATAGACTTTAAAGTTAAAATGGATTTCTAGCATCAACTGGCCTTGCATGTGATACAATTTACAGAGATTCTCATTCACTGTGCTATGTTGTGCTTTTTTACATTCAATTAGAAGTCTTGAAGGATGGAGAGAGTGCACCTTTCTCAGGTAACCTGTTATGTTGAAAATTGCTCTAATTTAAAAAAAAATATGAAAAAGTAGTTGCAGTATGCACTGAATCACAGAATCACAGAATATTCATGGTTCGAAGGGACTTTTGAGACCATCGAGTCCAACCACAAAAAAACCCAAACAAACAAAGAAATCAAACCAACACACACCCACACCCCACACACACCCACAGACAGAAAAAACCCAACAATCTCAGGCATTAGAGCATGCCCTGAAGAGACACGTCTACACTTTTCTTAAATACCTTCAGGGATGGCGACTCCACCACATGCGTGGGCAGACTCTTCCAGTGCCTGACCACTCTCTCACTGAAGTAATTCTTCCTAATATTGACGGTTGATGGTTGGACAAGATGATCTTTAAGGTCCCTTCCAACCTAGAAGATTCTGTGATTCTGTGATTCTGTAATATCTAATCTAAACCTCCGCTGCCACAACTTTAGACCATTTCCTCTGGTCCTGTCATTACTCACTTGGGAGAAGAGGCCAACACTCACCTTTCTACAATCTCCTTTCAGGTAGTAGTAGAGGGCAATGAGGTCCCCCCTTAGCCTCCTCTTCTCCAAACTAA
>JAOXNO010000001.1:170266002-170289189 GCA_028565335.1 Limnodromus scolopaceus
GTTTGGTGTCATCAGCAAACTTGCTGAGGGTGCACTCTATCCCACTGTCCATGTCTCCAACAAAGATGTTGAACAGCTCTGGTCCCAGTACGGGCCCCTGAAGAACACCACTCATCACTGGCCACCAATTGGACATTGAGCCGTTGACCACAACCCTTTGAGTGCGTCCATCCATCCAGTTCCTTATCCACTGAGTGGTCCATCCATCGAACCCATGACTTTCCAATTTTGAGACCAACTTTTGCTTCTTAGTGTGACCTCAAACTTTTCTTTTGCCTCAGGACTCCATGTCTTGTTTTCATGGAAATATCATGCTTACTCTGTGCTTCACACTAAAGACTGGATATTTTTTGGTGATTCAGTTTCCTAATATGTAGAAGTTAGCATAAAATTCCTGGTTTTTTACTTTCATCATTTAAAATTAATGGATAAATTATATCAGATTAAAATTAATCAAAATTAAGTCTTTAACATGTAATCTAATATATTTTAAATCTTTTTTTATTGTTATTGGTTTTTCTTATTTTTTCTGACTTGATGGAGAGTGCAGAACAATTACTAAGTACATAGAAAATTTGAAAAGAATAAATATTAGAATTTTCTCATAATGTAATTTGCTCATTTTTATGTCTGCTCTAGTCAGATGACATCTGTTTCCTAATTAGATGATTCTGAGAATCAAATGTAAGGGACAAATACTCGTATTTTAAGGTTCAACATTCATATTTGTTAATGCAGGCTTAAATCTTGCTTTCATGAACATCCTGGCAATAAGCTTATTCAATGAAATATTTACAGACATCTAGCACAAAGGGGATGCAAACTCAGCTTCAGCATACTTCCATCTCTTATTTAAACAAGTACATAAAGACAGTTTTTGAGGTATTAACCAAGCTGTACAAGTCATTGACCTACATAATTCACAGAATGGTACCAAAGCAGACTTCTGTCAGTGGCAGATAGACTTGTTAAACAGTCCATCACATCCTCAGTGAGTATATCAGTCTCAGCCTATAGTAAGAATATCTGATGACAACAACCCCATCATGCTAATTGCTAGACCAAATTTTATTGTAGCTTTATGTAGAGATAAATTATTTAGAGCAAATAACACTAAGATCACCATGAGCTGGCAGTTTTGAGTGCTTTAGGGAAGATATTTACTGAAATTAATTTCTGCTTTAAGAATATGAACAGCCAATCAGAAAATTTGCACAATATAAGCAGTCTTAAAATATTCATTTTTAATTTTGTGTAAATCCTGTACATCGATTTTCATGTTATCTTTGTGTGTGGCTAACGAGTCCAGAACCTGCTTGTATAACAATCCCTAAGGAAATATAATTAAAAAAGGCAATATTGATATTTCATTTAAGTATTTTTGTCCTTATCTTTTTTTCACCACATGGGTTGTTTAACTGTTAGACTGCCATACGATATTTTTGCTTTTGGTAGGATTATGAATAAAAGATATGACGATATATAAAATGTAAATGGTCAGTTGATTAAAGAAACCAGACATTATATTTTTCTAGAGAAGTTCAAGTACTTGCATGAGAGCATATAATTGAAAGTTATTGATAAAGCAGACCAAATGGAGCAACCATAATGAATTCAATGACTCAAATATTCTCATTGATAGAAAATAGTCTCTTTTTTCATATTTGTAGTAATAAACTGAGTGGTTTTAACCAACAGGTTCAAACAGTCTTCATACAGTATGATTTTTATATAAAGCTCAATTAGATTTTCTACAGTTCACATTGTCCACTATATCACTTGGGACATGGAGATCTAAGATAACATTAATTCTACACTGGTTTATCCCACAGGGCTGGACTTCTGGCTGTGGATCAAGATATGAGAGCCATGTGATTTTAATAACTCAGCTGCTTTCCCACCAGCACCTATCCAAGAAACACCTACATTTTCTTTTAGCTTCCAGTTTCATGTTCTGGGCAGGGCTTCACCATCTAGTACTCTTTCTTGGAAGGCAGACTCCATGGTTCGCTTAACCCCAAAATCTGAGTTACTTGCTTTTCAGATCTCCATTTGACTTGTAACATCCCTTCTTCAGGAATATATGGTAGCTGAAATAGAGAGACAAACACTTCTCAGAAGTCTGGACAAAGTGATCACTCTGCTATTAAAAGCACAAAAGATACATATTCTTAATCTAGATGATGATCATGTCTGAGGGATTCCTGTTGGAAACTCTGCAAGTATTTTCTTGCTTTCTCTTTTATAACCTTACCTTTCCATAGATGAATTCTTGATAGAGGGAGCTCATTTTACCTCCTTTTCCCTCACCATAAAGTTTTTTACTCATCTTTCTGTTGCTTTACTTCTGATTAACACATTGTTGGCTCCAGTTTTTGTCTCTGATAGAGCCTTCTGGAGATAAAATAGTGGAATTTTATACCTTACTGTAACAAATACACAGTCTCATTAAAAGATTTAAGTGATGCACTTTCAACACTACATGGCAATTGAAAATTATACTGTAGATAGTTAAACTAGCAAAGCCATGTTTAATTTGATTCCAGTATGGCCTTTGTAACATAGGGTGCGTGAGACAATGGCAGGTGACTAATATTGTCACGATCATTTCTGATGAATTCTCAACACAGGGGCTCATTGATATATGAGTGAGTTTTTATAGTATATCTTCCTGATACTCCACACTGACTCAGCTTAAGTTAGCTAATGGCAAACTCAAAAGGGTTAAACTTATCTTCTCCAGATTCAATACAAGTTTGCAGGAATTTATTGTTATAATCTTGCAAAATATTTTACACACTTCAGATGAACATTTATAAACTCAGTTGCCTCATGGTCTAGATAGCATTTTTGACTGCACTGATACTGCTTACCCATCATGTTTCTCAAACTCTAGGATTTCTAGTATAGATTTCTAGGATTTCTTCAGTCATTTAATAGGATTTTTTATTTTCTTTTTAATAGTTCATTAGCTGAGTTTCTAGTGCTGCTTGATTTTCTAGTAAATCTGCCTCAGTTTACTAGTCAACCTTCTTTCCACATCATTTCAACATCTCACCATAATTTTTATTCTAATCAATTTCCAAGATGAGCTACAGATTAATAGAATATGCAGTCTTGCTCTTTGGTTAGTTCTCAAAACCCCAAACTTTTCTCCTTTTTGCAATTTGTTGGTGGTGGTCTTCCCAAGGGAAGAACCTACCTAACAGCCTGGAAAAGAAGGAAGGTATGTTCTCCACATTTGCTAAACCTGTAGAACCACATTAAAAGATGTGAAATACTCCCAGGGACATAGGAAAGACAGAAGAAGGAGCATGACCTAGTAGCCTGATAATTGGACTAATAATTCGGGAGCATGAAAGTCCTTAAATCTGATTTGTGCTCCTACAACTGCTTACTTGTTTTTCATTTCATAATATACAAACAAAATGCAAAAAATTCACTTTCTCAGATGAATAGTCCCATCAGTGGGTTAAGAAACAGTGTACTTATTATGCTTATTCTTTCTCATCCCATAAATCTTAAGTTATTAGCTGCAGAGTCAAAGCTCTGTCAGAAGAGCTGGAGAGAAAGCTCCCTCCCTTTCCATTGGTTAAGTCACTCTCCTGGGAAAAGCAGCCTCAGGCTGAGGAAGTCATAGAAATGAGATCTGTTACATCTTGAGTGTGTGCTCTGGGCTATCATATGAAAGGTGGACAACACTGACACTTCCAGACTTGTTTCAAAGGAGGCAGAGGAGGAAAAGATCCAGTTCTCCACAGAGAGAAAGACTGTTATCCTGAAAGGATAATTTTTCAGGCCTATTAATCACTATCTTAAATAACCAGTGAATTTTAGGCAGTGAAGGAGATGCCCAAGTTCTCTCTGCTGTTTTCTATTGGCTAATTTGTGTGTTTCCCTGCTTACTGTGCTGGCTAATGGAAATCATATTTCCTAGTGTTGAATTCTTTCCCTAAAACATAGATGGAAGTTTAGCAGCTGATGAGAAATTATATATTTTTTTTCTGGGAGCCAAATGGTTACATGTGGGTATGGGCCCTCTCTCTTATTTCTGAAGCAAAATCTTGAGACTGGTTTTTGATTTTCAATGTGCTTATTCACAGTGCATATCTGGATCCACTTTCTTTCCCTGACAGATTACTTGTCACAAAAACTACATTTACCTAATCAAGACTGGATCTTTTGCTACCTCTACGGACAATGGAGACTAACAGCTAGAAAGCAATTCACCCCACCAATAGGCGATTTAATCAAAGTCAGTGTTCAGATATGTCTGGGTCTCTTTAGGGACTACAGAGAGAATGAATATATTTAAACTACCTTAAGAATATATGCTTAACTCTGGTGTTCTTACATTACATTACATGAATTCTACTTTATCTGCTGTTACATAAATTCATATACAAAATAGGGTTTAATAAAGCAAAATCTGAAAGTGATCTGTGTATAAACAGAACAATCAGTCTTCATTGACTGGAGTACCTAACTACTGCCTCTGTACAAAAGTATATAATACATTGATACACAAGCAGAAATTACACATTATATGGTGGTCAGAGATGCCCTGTATTTGGGAGGCAGTATTGGTTTTTAGAGGTCAAAAAGGATCAGATCATGTTTTTGTTGAATACTGTTGAAAATACATTTGGTTTTTAAACTTTCAATTCTCATTATTTTTGGCCACTTTTATGATGTTATATGAAGATGTCTGGATTGGTGACAGAATGCTCAGTACCCTTATGAAAGATTCGAAAATGAGGGTACAGGTTACAATTATTTGCCCCAGTGTTTGAATTGATATTTTGGATATCTTGAATTGGTACTTTTTACAGACAGAACTCAATTTGTAATGAATAACTGCATCCAGAGATTTGTAACAGAGTGAGAAACCATTAATCCATATAATCTCTATGAATTGCATGTTCGTATACTGTGGGTGGAGAAGAAAGAAACACCACACTCTAGAATGTGTAGAATGCCAAAGCCTTCTCTGTTAGATGAAAATTCCAAAACAAAAATCAAGGAGATCTGCATGATGCTAAATATTGTAACACTGTGAACAGTGAAACACTGATGCTCTGTGGAAAGTACACAGGCTATTTGGTGTGATGACCATATTTATTACATCACTACAGTAATGACATTTGATGGAGGCAAAATTGTACTAAACACTTCTGAAAAACTCTCTTTACTCTGACCAGATTATTGTCTAACAAATAATTAAAAAAACCCAAAACAAGATGAAAAGTAAATACTGTTATCCCTATTTCACTCAGAATGGGTCAAAGAAAACTAAACATTCCTCACCATAGCAAAGTCATGTTTTCTTCATAACTACCAATGAAACAGTTTTTCTATGTTTTAAGCGGAAATACACGAAAGCCAAATCTCACGGGTCATGACCCTGAAGCATTAAGGCCTTGTTCATTTTCCAGTTGTTCTTTTCTAAATTGTTCAGTATTATGACAGATGAAATTCTATTTTTTTCATAGTTCCATTAAATTGTTCAAGAACAATCAAATGCATTAACACGAAAAAAATAAGATCAGTTTTCATCAACAGGAACAGCAGTGACACTGCTGTGTCACTACATAGTACTAGAAGCGCGTATGTCAAATGCTTACTTTACACTTGGTCCTGAACACCTCCTTTACATGAGAAAAACATATCTCAAAATAAAGATTTTAAACATAGCTTAATTGCAAAGGGAAAGAAGCACACTAAAATTATAATCTGAATATGAAATTGCTTAGATTGTGTCAAACAAACCAATACTTCTGTTTAAATTTTATGTATCCATTTATGAGGCCACAGTTGTAATTAATTGAAAAGAAAGAAACCATAATCAATATATGTGATTAGTGTATTATAGACTGCAACACTTTTCACCTACAACAAAAGTAAAGTTACAACTGTAATGTTAGTAAAGGTAGGCCAGACAAATTTTAAATGGCACAGCATTAGCCTGTATGCACTTCCACCCCAGCATGGAAGCTCAGAGTGCTGTGTGAGAAGGCATACCTCTTTTCATTTTGAAATGCAAAGAAAAAATTGTTGAAGAATGATTTTTCAAGATTAAATATATAACTCCCAATAAAAACAACTTCAGAACAACAGGGTTTTTTAATACATCTATCTTAGGTGTTGAAGAAACTATTCTGTAGGCATCATTCTTGGATCGTTTCTTTTTACCCATTTCAACACACCTTTATTCAAGCTCAGTATCTACCAACTGACGGAGTTAATTGCTCAGGAAGTAGAGTACTGAGTAAAGGCACCCCTCCAAGCAAGAAAATTAAAAAATAAGAAAACAGAAGTGCAAATGCTGTCACTTCTATATCACTGAATATGATTTTTATTACAACTATGAAGGTACAATGCTAAAATAAGAAAAAAGACGTGATTTTTGCAAGTGAGTTGGTTAACATCACTGTATCACTAGCTGGAGACTGGGTTTTTGTAGACTCGGTCAGCCAGTAAGGCAGAGGGAACACAAGACTACCTGTCTGGCATGGTGGTATCCCCTGGTCAGAAGCCATCAAACAATAATAGTGGCAATCATAAGAGCAGTAGGAGCTTAAATCAAACCCTAACAGCAATGTGCAGATGGTGATCACCCCTGTGGATTCTTCCACAGATGTTTTCTGGCAAATCATCAGAGCTGCCCTTCTTCTAAGGCCACTAATATCACCTAGTCTTACACTCAGTTTGAAAAAGTCCAACTGAACAGCAGAAATTTGGTAGAGCTATAAGAGTTGAGAACAGTGGCTTGTGAAAATAGCAGTAGGCAGACTAAAAAATTGGCTGTACTACTACCCTAACATATGACCCAAATGTTCACAGGTATGTATACATCCAACCTCTTCCGTTTCACAAGAATTTTATGCTATGTTTTTCTAATAAAGTAAAAATAAAATAAAATTGGAAACTGCAGATTTAATTTAATTTCTTTTGATTCTGTCATTTTTGTTCTGTTCTCCAACATGAGTATGTGGAATCAGTGAAGCTGTCAAAAGTGAATGAGGCTTGTAACTAAAATCAGCTTCTCCCTTCCAATAATTTTGCTGATTCCAGGAGCGGACCCGTATCATTTCTAATACTCCAAATGAGTAATATGAAATGGGAGAGGATACATCTTGCCTTCAGACAGCTAGATTTTAGATGATATCTGCATTTGATGTCTACATCTGAAGTCATTGTCTAGATTTCTATTATGGTCAAGGAAGGTAAAGGATCAGTTAGAGGCAGTAACACAATTTTAAAATAAGCATATAAAATCACTTCTTTGAACTGAGCCTTGGAGAATTCTGTTTCTCTACACAAACAATAAATAAAGCTCAGTTCATTTGCATTAATGATGTTATCCGTATAGAAGGTTCATAAAATAATTTGTGATATATCGCACCCTAAATTGAGATTGTTTTATTTTCTTCCATTACTAAAATAACAAGTTGTCCTTCACTCTACAAACAGCCACTGTTCTCTTCTCTATCTTAGTTCAAAGTCTCTCCAAACGTGCTTTTAATAGTTTTTATTTTCAACCAAAATATTGATCATTCCAAAGGCACTATGTAATTTTAAGCTTCTTTTCCACCTTCATTTCCAGGTCATATATTACTAGTTTGTGTTTGTATCTCTTAAGGGAGCTCTTTTGCTCCTTATCACTTTCACCCAATATCTATTTCTTTTCTTCAAGTTCATTCTGAGTTGAAGATGAATTTACAGTCAAGTGATTATTCATCCATATGTAGAAATTTCGCAGAACCAGCTGTTTGCCAACTAATCACCCAGATCAGTTAATTTTGTTAAATAGTTTCTAAAACTTATATATCTACTACTTTTTACCACAAAAGTAGCCTATAAGCAAATTAGTCCAAACTGAATGCTTATCTCTGCTTTCATGGAGAAAGAAGTATCTTAGGATTTCATGACTATTTTTCCCTCAGATCCTTGCCTGTACAAAATAGCACTGCTACAGGGAAGGTAAAAGATGCTTTCTGTCTTCTCTCAACTGTACTTCTTTCCAGAACAGAGGAAAGACAGATATCTGTCACAAAGCATTATTTGGCTGTTTGAAAATATCAGAGGCTCTTGTTGTCAGTTTTCATTTAGGGGAATACAAAGGTTTAGGTACTTTAAAAAGTTAGAAATGTGTCAGCATTTTGAGACTTTTTATTCCAGTTTTGTTTTTTAAGAAGCAGAAAAACTTAAAATAATACTGCATTGTCCACAAGTAGACCATAAAACAAAACCAGCAGACTAGTTCTTCAGTAAAGATTTAACTATGATTGCTATAATTAACGGCAGTCAACAGACTACTAAAACAATCAGAAATGCCAGATAAACCTGATCTCTTTTTTAATGTGATTATGAGTAAATTCAGATCTAATATGTTGATATAATTTACTTGAACTGTGATGGTGCTCAACGTAAGTGATCACGCTATTGCAATTAAAAATATACGCACAATTCATTTTCTGTATTTTAAATGGATTAAAGTTCCCTGACTGATAAACCTTAAAACATAACTAAATAGAAAATTAACATCAGATCAACTGTTTGTACTGTTCCTGTAGGAATTTGTCCTTTTCCCAGTGCTGGCCTACTTTTTATCAATTTTACTAAGAAAATGAATAATCAAAAATATTGCAAGATGTAAAACTGTCAAAAAAGGTTCATAGAGATCGAAGATAGGGAAATATAAAGCACATTCTTAAACTGATAGAATCCCACCTAGCTTTTCAAAGTTGGGATATAGTGTCTTCCAAATCACCATACCGAGTTACAAATACCCAAAGTGGGCCTACAGGAGAGATGGGGAGGGACTCTTTATCAGGGAGTGGAGCAATAGGACAAGGGGTAATGGTATTAAACTGAAAGAGGGGAGATTTGGATTAGATATTAAGAAGAAATTCTTTACTGTGAGGGTGGTGAGGCACTGGAACAGGTTGCCCAGGGAAGCTGTGGATGCCCCATCCCTGGAGGAGTTCAAAACTAGGCTGGATGGAGCTTTGAGCAACCTGCTGTAGTGAGAGGTGTCCCTGCCCATGGCAGGGGAGGTGGAACTCGATCTTTAAGGTCCCTTCCAATCCAAACCATTCTATGATTCTATAAATCATTAAACTGGCCATATGATTGTATAGTGGCATGTGTAGTCATTATTGAATAGTCTATTGCTCTCCACTAGGCCAAAGAACACAACATGAGATAAATGGTCATCTCTTTCAAACCAGTTGCATTATTTAATTCGTGATGTGTTCTTTTCTGATCACTACAAGAATTATTGTACCATTTCATTTCAAGGCCTGTAAGGTTTTTGGGTGATTGTTTACTTAAAGTTTTCTTAAAGTTTTTCATATTTGATACACAAAGACTCATTATATACACATTTTGAGTGATTTGACTGCTGGGTTTAGCAAAATTTCATGTACATATAAACATTTTCCTTGGCAGTTACTAGGCAACAACTATGCCAGATGAATCCTACTCATGAGCTTCTGAGATAAATCACTATGCAACATGAAATGCAACTTGATAAGCCTTTTCCATTCAGTCCTTCACACTGTAACTTTGTCCTTAAAAGGTAGTTGGAGATCTTCCGATTGATCTATGCTTCTGCCAGCATTCAATACCTCGTATTTGACAGTAACACTACTGATATGAGCTATAATGATACCAGCATGCACTTGACAAGTACAAGATAAAATTGCAATTGTTTAAAACTGTAAAGATTTAGCACTTTGCATAACAACCACAGCAAGAAAACAAAAATCAGTAAAGTTCATAATTATTCCCATAATGACTAGTAGCGGAATCAAAAGTGCGTATTAGTTGTAGGCACCTAGTAAAGGAGTTCTCCCACAGTAAGCAGCTGAGTTGTCATTGTTTTTCAAGGGAGAGGGCAGGAGTATTACCAGGTTTATAGAAGAGTATTGCATTTCTGTAGCTTAGAAACCCGAAGAAGGGATAACAATTCTCACTCTATAATATTAAATAATTATTTTAACATATCAGAAGATGTTATAGAAAATACTTCAGAAACCACATTGCACTAGTAAATTTGGTTATTTTATATTTAGAATACAATCTTTTTTTTGTTCACTGGGTCCTGCATCAATATTTTTTTCATTTTTATTTTACATAGCTTTTAAAATACAGTAGATTATGGAAAAACTATAGAAGATTAAGCAAAACAATAAACTCTAAAAAAATAAAAATCTCTTTAAGTAGCTGGTCAGATATATAATTACTTGATATAATGTTTGTTTGCTTTTCATAAAAGAAAGCCTATATTTTATTTGTGGATCATTTAGCAAATCGGCATAAACCCATATATATGTTTCAAGTGCATTAGTTATAGATAATGATTGATTCTACGGATCCACATTAAAGAGTTTTATAATTGCCACATTAGAAATAGAAGGAAAATGACATTATATTTCTATATATTATAATTATCTGAGTGTGGACAATTTTTAAGATGAACATTTATATAACAATATTTTTTCTATGTGTTGTCTTAGTTTAAGGCCATATAATGTCTTTGGTCAATGTAAACTACCATTGAAATCACCAGCAACCCCATCATGTTAGGGACAATGTATAGCTTTGTTTACAACATTATCAGTAATGTTATGTATCATCCATGTTGTACTCTATAGGCGAAAAAAAATGTTGCTAATACACCTCTAAAATAGCAGCTTCTTCTCACAACCCCAAAGAGTAAAAATATATAAATTCATGTGGCATTTTGTTGTTATTTTGTGTACCAGATATCTATAAAATACTTTTCTCATTTGTATTGAAGCCTTGTATCTGGAATAAACTTATAAATGCAGTTTTGCACATTAAAAGATTTATAAAAAAAATCAAAACCATATTCTTAACAAAATTCCTTACTGCCCCACTATCACTTGTTTTCTTTATGAAGCTTGGGGGGGGCAGGGAGGACAGGGGAGAGGAAAAAAAAAGTTTCCTCTATGAAAAAACTACCTTGAAAAAAAATAGTGACAAAAATTAATTAAACAAAGTGTTTCAAAATACTCTGAAAATTTTTCTCTGTGTACAGCTCTTCAATTGAATATCAGGTGAAAAGTGGTCTTTTGTGGTCAGTCTGGAATTTGAGTAAATTCTTTGTTTCTTTTTTTAGTGCTAAGGTAATGACAGTAAATCGAAATGGTATAAGAAGCTGCAGACTATAGTGGCTTTACTTTCATCATTTGCTGTGGACTTTGTTATTCATTCATCATCATTTGCATTTAAATAATCTGTCCTTCACACTTAAGTATTTTTGTATTTATTTTTACCAGGCAAGGTTTTACATTTTTGGTGACTGCCTCCTCAGTTAGAAGATTGCATAAATTGCATGTTCCAACTTTAGTTTACATCAAAATTAATGTCACATCTGTAACAAAATGGTACGCCCTGCTATTGTTAAACACTGTAGGGCCAAGGTTGGCAAATTAGTTAGTATTAGCATATAGACCTTCTGGCAGGAAAAGAAAGCTTTCAACTTGGAGCTGGGCACTCAGCTGGGTCTGTCAACTCAAAGCTGCCACTGGCCTCATTATCTCATTTGTCTTAGTTAGTCTAAATTGGCAGTTATGTCTTCATGGCAAATGTTTGTTTTTACAAATGAGCAATAGAGCAGTGAGCAGAAGACATAACATGAGGACTTTTCCCCTGAAATTTAATTGGAGAATGCTATAGTTGGTGACTGTTTTTAATGATTTTAATTCCCAGGCAGTTTTGAAAGCTGTCCTTCCTTCTCCTGACTCAGTAAATGTACTGTAAAGTTATGGAAAGAGAGGTTATGAAACTAATGTTAAATACATTTCTCTCCTCTCTCTTTCAGATTTTTTTTTTTTTTTAATCATGTCAACATGTCTTGCAATGAAGTATTTTGGAAAGCATAACGAGATCAACAAAAAACATTGCCACAGTCATGATGCTGTATGTACAGCCTATTTAGCAGTGCTGACAAGAATAGGCAGGCGGGAAGGTTATACATCTTATTAAATAACATCACATTGCACTCTGGGCCACAAAATGACAACAGTAGAATTTTTCAGTTAATCAGCACAGAAAGCCATTGCACAAAAGAGAGCTATAAAAGTTACATAATATGCTTTTATGCTTAGTGATATCTGGCACTGCAATCTCACTTCTAGTCATGTTCTGAAAATGACATTTCTACAGCCCATTTTAAGTCCTAAGAACAATTTCCCGGCATAAGAAAAGTCCTTTTCCCACTCTTTCATATTTGCGCACATCTCTCTTCAGAATGACAGGGTACTATAAAGAGCTTTTGGCCCATCTTTCTCAGCAATTACTCAAGAACAAATGAAAATGATTATGCAGAATGGAACTTAATAACCACATTTTTCTGAAATATTTTTCCGATGGCACAAAAATAATGTATTAGGGAAATAAGTTATTTACCTTTTATAAACTTGTTTATAATTTTATCATTTTTCACTTAAGGAATGCTCTACTGCCTAAGACCTGAATTGTAAACCTGTGAATCAGGTTTAGTTCTGGTTTTCACCCAGTGAGTGTATAATACAAGAATGCATACAGTGCCTGCAATGCATTGTTGCCCTTTCCAAGCAGAGTAGACAATTATACTGTTGAATAACACCATGACTTGCCTAACTGGAAGATATGGAGGCAGGGAGGATCCTACTCCAGTTGAGCCTTCAGGCCATTGACAGCATAATTTTTTGAATCTGAAAAGGTCTTCCTGTGACTGTTTATTATACATTTCTTACATATTGCATCTACAACTGCCTTTCACTAATGACTCCATCCTATTAAGATTTATTAGGCATGCTGCCAGGTTGTCTACGCATTCAGGTCCTCTTTAAATGTCCTTGTACTTTGCCTAGCTTATAAAAAAAACTGAGGTTCAGGCTAAGAGATAGATCCTTGGCTGTTCACGCAGCAGTTTTGGACATATGCAGAAAGAGAAAATTAAGTGACCAATAAACTTTTAAGTCCAAAAGGAGGAAACATAAGCCATCTACCATGCAGAAGAGAGGAAGGAAGAAAGGAAGTGTGTTTTAGCTTTTTTTAGATGGCGTCTAAAATGTTTCGGATTTTCTGGAAGCTACTAACAAATGAAGTTTCTGGACAATTTCCTTAGTGTTTCTTTAATAGCTACATTTCTTTAATATTATTTAGATGTAACTTATTTCATGGATTCATTCTGCTATTCAGAAATTCATGTGAATTTTTGATGTGAATATTAGTACATGATTCAAGCTTTTTAAATGTCATGTCTCTAATTTAATATATGCATATTTAAAATATATGTGTATAGGTGTGACATTTAAACAAAAACCTCTAAAACAACTAATTTGGACTGTGCTATTTACAAACACCACCATTTTCAGCAAAACAAGTCTTAAGTGGTTTGACAGGGAAGATATAATCTGATGATTTGTTACTGAAAAAATTTACTAAGCTCAGGTCAAAATAATATTTATTATTTATTTTATACAAATTTAACATTTATTAACCTGTTTTATGAACTGATTCTTTAATAACATGCTCATTATAGTTTGCACTGCCAGACTTCTGATCCCCTGCCTAATTTTTAGAAGCTTCATGTTTCTTGCAAGATATAGCTTTTCCTGATGATTAGACAAGCATGTTAGGACACATTGCATTACTTATTTAACACAATATGCAGAAAGCTAGAAGGATGCAACCAGTTTAAAGGCATTTGTGATGAATCTTACAGGTAGAAAAACTGTATTCTCTTTAATCCCATCTTCACTGACCTAGAATCCTGTCAAGTGGAATCTATACTTCATCCTGTCTTCAGGACATAAAAAAGAGAATGAAACCATTAGAAAGACAGGATTAGAGCACAAAAGTCAGAACTAGAGGTATGCCAACCGAGCAATTCCATGATCAAGGAGTAGCAGTTGGAAAAGGAGACAACAGAGTCTCCTAAGAGGGGAAAGCTCATTGAAACACAAGAAGTTGATTAAGTGGTCATGGAACATTGATTTTTCAGTGGTACACAAATATTTAGAAATATGAAGAATCACAAAGGCATTAAATAAAGTCAGAGGACTCCTGACATACAACTGAGTAAGCAGAGACTGGAATAAACACCAAGAAGATAGGTCAACAGGGGCAGCACAGGAGAGCACAAGAACCAGAAGCTTTCTGGGCAGCCTGTATGTTAAGTTCCTAACACAGATAAATAAGGAGAGGTACAGTCTGCTGGACCTTATACAAACAAGGAAGCACTCATCAGGAATCTGAAAGTTGAAGGCAGCTTTGGCTGTAGCAACCTGACCAGTCCTCCCTGCTTCTGACAGCTGGTCCACAGTGTTGCCAGGATATGATGACACTTGTTATGGAACATGGAAGCATGATAGCACGTGAGATATTCTGAATGGCAAAACCTCTGATCCTCTGGTGGTCAGGGATGCTTTCTGTGGCTGTTCACTCAACTCTTGCTCAGATTTAACTCACACACGGCCCATGCTAAGGCCTGATATATCCTCGGAGCAGTACCATTAGGTCAAACTGAGAACAACAGCTAGGCAGGACCAGACATAGAAATGACAGGAAGAGATGAAGATCATTAGGCAGCCATTACCACCTGCAGCTTGCTGTCTCTTGCAGTCAAAATTCTTGCATTTTGATTGTCTGGCAGCCCCTTCAGAATCCACCAACATATTGAAATCATAAAGACCTAAGTCCCAGACTGAGAGATATAAATGCATCCACTTAACCAAAACACTTCTGAAGGTGATGCAATAGCAGCCAGGCTGCTAAGGGCTTCATGCTTCCAGGTGTGGTAAAGGGGATGCCTGCACCGTGATGGAGGGGTAAGGGAGACAACCCTCATTGTTGGCTAGAATAAGTTTACACCACCTCTGCCATTTATCCTCCAAGGATTGGGTGAATTATGTACGTCTTGAAGTCAGTGTCTAGATTACAATTATTGTATTGCACACTGATTGTTAAGAAATTGACCCAATCTGCAGAGGGTCCAGGTGACTGAAAAGTCTAGGTACCTGAAATTTTATGTAGTAGGAAAGCTATGCTAATTGCTAGAAATTCTGCACAATGATAAGTTATGCTGAGTACTGAAAGCTTTATATAACAATAAAGCTCTAAATATAACTACAACCCTGTATCCCGTTCTCATTCTATCAAGGATCCTTAAAAGAACCTGCCTGACCCCATAGCATTAGGTAGCTTTGGATGACAATTACCATGAGATGGTAGAATTCAAGATCAGATGAAGGAGTAGAGCAAGTAACAGGATCACAGACCTGAACTTTAGGAGGGCCTGGTCAAGAATCAACTTGGAAGAATCCTGTGGGCAACAGACCTACAGAGAAGATAGATCTGGGAGAACCAATTAATTTTTAAGGATTATGTCCTTCATGTTAAGAAGATGATAGGGAGTAGTCAGCATGGATTGACAAAGTCGAAATCATGTCTGACCAACCCGATAGCCTTCTAATAAATGGTTTCACAGATGAGGGGAGAACACTGGATGTTTTTTATGTTGACCACTGTAAGGTTCTTGATCCTCTCCCATAGTATCCTAATAGACAAACTGATGAAGTATGAGTTAGATACACAGAATGTGAGTGGATTGAAAACTGTCAGAACTGCTGGGCTCAAAGAGTTGTGATCTGAGGCACAAAGTCCAGCTGGAAGTCAGTTACTAGCATTATACCGCAGGGGTCAATACTGAGGCTATACTATTTAACAACTTCAATAATAATGTGGATGATGAGATAGAGCACACCCTTGGCAAGTTTACAGACTGCACAAAACTGGGAGGAGTGGTTAATACACCAGATGGTTGTGCTGCTGTTCAGAGATACATGGTCAGACTGGAGAACTGGGTTGAGAAGGATCTCATGAAGTTCAACAAAGGCAAATAGATCCTTCCCCTGGGGAGAAATAACCCCATCCACCAGTACATGCTGGGGGACCAAAAGAGAAAAGTTGCTTTCCAGAAAAGGACCTGAGTGTCGTGAAGTACACCATGTTAACCACGACCGAGCAACGTGCTCTTACAGCAAAGAAAGCCAACAGCATCCTCAGCTGCATTAGGAAAAACATCACAGGCACACTGAGGGAGATGATGCTTCCTCTCTACTCTGCCCTGGTGAAACATGTGGAGTACTGTGTCCAGTTCTAGGCTCCCTAGTACAAGGGGGATATGGACATGCTGACAAAAATCCATCAAAGGACCACAAAGATTATGAAGGGACTGGAACATCTGATATAGGAGGAGCATCTGAGAGAGCTGGGATTGTTCAGCCTGAAGAAAAGGCTCAGTGGGGATCTTACTCATGTGCACAAATATCCAATGGCAGAGAATAAAGAGACCAGTCCAGACTCTTCACAATACTATCCAGTGACAGGAAATGAGGCAATATGCACATACTAAAATACAGAAAATTCCACTTAAACAAAAGAAAAAACCCTTTTACTACAGGATTGATCAAGCATTACAGCAGATTGCACAGAGAGCCTATCAAGGCTATCTCTATCCCTAGAGATATTAAAAAAACAACTGGACATGGCCCTGAGTAACCTGCTTTAGCTGACCCTGCTCTGACTTGAGTTAGACTAGGTTGGATTAGAAGATCTCTAGAGGTGCCTTCCTACGTCAGCCATTCAACGGCTAGTCCAGGCTCCAATATCTAATAAATACAGTGTCATAGACACAAAGCATTACATTAGAATATGATCCCTAAGTGGATACTGGACAGTATGTCTTTGTTCAAATTTATAAGAGGCAATTGTATACAACTTCAACTCTGGAGATCCCCCAATTTTAATTGCTATTGCAACTGGAACAACATCCGTATAGGGGCTTATGAAAAAACGCTGAGAAAACAGAACTTGACCTCAAAAACAATTGGGCTAGCAGAAGAACAGGCTGGAAAGGGTAATTATTGACCTTGGAAGCACTATTGGACCACAGCTTAGCATAAATTAGGAATAGCTGCCATTTATATTAAGATTTAACTAACAACATTAGGTATTTCTATTCCTTCCATTTTCTGCCAGATAGCAAATATTTCCTATGTAGCAAGATGCATAATATTGCTACGCACTTCTGTAGCTTACAGAATTTGAAGTACCTACAGAATTTGTCTCCAAATCCTTCTGTGCCTGGCATTTCATTAAACACAATGAGCACTTCAGCATACTAAGGCCCTAAGAAGCACTAATACTTCCAGAATATATCTCTCAAAATAGGGAGGAATTGAATGAATCATATCATTTCTTAGCAATTGTTGAGCTGATGGCTATGTAAAGAGAACCTCTCCTCGGAGGGTTTCTATCTGCCTTGAGGTACAAGTTAAACCTCCACTGAGTCCGTATCTTCACTAGATCACAAAGACAAAACAGTATCAATGGCATTGCAATTTCCACATTGATCATATGTCTTATCACTGCCTAAAGGAAACACATTCACAGAAGAGAGGACCGTGCTTAATGAATCTTTGCCCCCTCTGAGAGCACTGCCAAAACCAAGTATGTGAGTTCTTTGTGATTTGAACATCTACAAAGAAGAACTTGACACTGAAACAGTGCCACCGCTTTGTTTCACATAAAGGAAGGAAATAACATCCAATGACAAAGACTTGCAGTCAATAGCCACCCCCTTAAATAGATATCAGAAAGCTGGAATGTCCTACATACCGTTTTCCTATATCTTGAGCCTTTATGTCTCCAAGTCTCTCTCCTCACAAAGCTCAGAGCCTTATTTTCCCATAAAAAACAAACATTGAGCCAGATTAAAAATTGGAACTTGTAGCCTTGGAAAAACCATAGAACGCTTTGAGTTGAAAAGGACCTTAAAGATCATCGAGTTCCAACCCCCCCTGCCATGGGCAGGAAAACCTTCCACTACACCAGATTACTCAAAGCTCCATTCAGCCTGGCCCGGAATGCTTCCAGGGATGGGGCATCCACAATTTCTCTGGGCAACCTGTCCAGTGCCTCACCACCCTCACAGTAAAGAATTTCTTCCTAATATCTGATCTTAATCTCCCCTCTTTCAGTTTAAAACCATTGCCCCTCACCCTATCACTACACTCCCTGATAAAAAGTTCCTCCCCATCTCTCCTGTAGGCCCCCTTTGGGTATTGGAAGGCCGTTATAGGGTCTCCACAGAGCCTTCTCTTCTCCAGGCTGAACAATCCCAACTCTCTCAGCCTGTCTTCATAAGAGAGGTGCTCCACCCCTTTGATCATCTTTGTGGCCCTCCTCTGGACTTGCTCCAACAGGTCCATGTCCTTCTTATGTAGGGAGCCCCAGAGCTGGGCACATTACTACAGGTGGGGTCTCACTAGAGCAAAGTAATGGGGCAGAATCACCTCCCTTAACCTGCTGGCCACACTTGATGCAGCCCAGGATATGGTTGTATTTCTGGCCTGCAAGTGCATATTGCTGGCTCATGTTGAGCTCATCAATGAACACTCCAAGTCCTTGGCCTCACAGCTGCTCTCAATCCATTCTGCACTCAGCCTGTGTTTGTGCTTGGGATTGCCATGACCCAGGTGCAGGACCTTGCCCTTGGTGTGTTTAAACTTCATGAGGTTTACATGGGCCCAGTGCTCAGTCCTGTCCAGAACAGGACAGCATCCCTTCCCTCCAGAGTGTTGACTGCTCCACACAGCTTGGTGTCATCAGCAAACTTCTGAGAGTGCACTCATTCCCACTGTCTGTGTCATCAACAATGTTAAACAGTACAGGTCCCAGTACCAAACCCCGAGGAACTCTGCTCGTCACTGGCTTCCACTTTGACATTGAGACATTGACCTCAACTCTTTGAGTGCAAGCATCCAGCCATTTCCTTGTCCATTAAGTCCTCCTTCCATCAAACCCAGTCTAGAGACGAGGCTTTTGTGCAAGACAGTGTCAAATGCTTTGCACAACTCCAGGTGAGTTGCTCTTCCCTTATCCACCAATGGTGTAAACCCATTGTAGAAGGCCACCAAATTTGACAGGCATGATTTGCCCTTAATGAAGCCATGTTGGCTGTCACCAATCACCTCCTTCTTTTCCATGTGCCTTCCAGGAGGATCTGCTCCATGCTTTTGCTGGGCACAGAGGTGAGATTGACTGCGCTGTAGTTCCCCAGGTCTTCCTTCTTTTGTCCTTTTTAAAAATGGGGATTATGTTTCCCCTTTTCCAGTCAACAGGAACTTCATCAGACTTGTCAAATATGATGGGTAGTGGCTTACCAACTTCACCCCCCAGTTCCCTCAGGATGCCCAGATGATCCCTCGATTCTTTCATATTTCATTTTGTTCAGAGAATGTCAGAATTTTGAGAGATTTTTTTCCTTCTCCAGTAAACTTTGAAATGCTTATATCTCTATTGTCACTTTTTTTTTTTAATTTATGCAGTAAGAGTGAGCTTCTCTTGATGTCACTGATCACAGTATTTGAAAAAGTACTTTAAAGACTAATACTGTGTTGTGCTTTGTCAACAGCCACTGATATATGAGCTGTTATCTTCTGAAGGCCCCATGGAGCGGCATTCTTACTAAAGAAGTGTGGAACATCTGTGTTTGCTGTGGTCATTGTGTCACTCACAATCATAAAATAGTTTGGGTTGGAAGGAACCTTTAAAGGCCATCTAGTCCAATCTCCCTTGCAATGAGCAAGGACACCTTCAACTAGATCAGGTTGCTCAGAGACCCATCCAAGCTGACTTCGAATGTTTCCAAGGATGACAAGGAGCACAGCACAATAACGCAGCAGAATATTTTAATTTACACATTTACCTGAGCAACGAAATAGAGAATTCTTCAGTTTTTTGTGCCTAGCAATGTCTCTTCTTACAAGAGGCTGGAGGCAAACAAGTTTGCATTCTGTCTAAATCACTAGGTTTTACTTTTACTCCTATGGATGTTCTCATTAGTGACAAATTAATTTTTGAATCTTGCCAAGCTCTTGGCCTTGGTGATATATCCTTATTGTATGTAATTATCCTCATTACATAAAGTTCCCTTTCTATGTAGTCAGCTACAGTTCAATTTGAGGAGACATTACACTCTGTGTGCATGTATGTATGTGCATGTATTATTATTACTATTATTATTTTGGAATATTGTTGCAAATAGAGTGGAACTCTGTTTTGCTTTAACCCTTTCATAAGAGTGAACTGTCTCAGTGCCTTGAGAATGGTACTTCAAAGAAAACCAATCTTCCTGCATTCCTGAAAGAAAAGCTGCTTTTATACTTTCTGAATATAACTGTAGAAAGATCAGTATAAAGTAAATAAAACTAGTGTTGCAAATAAGTGATTCAGGTCACTTAAAGAACCATTGTCAAAGCAATTAGCAAAAGTGGTTTTAATATGAAGTTATAAAAGTACAACTTAACAAAGTTGGATTACAAGGTTCACTCTATTACTCTACGGCACAAACATTTGAACAATGATTCAAAGTTATCAAGACAAAGTCAAAGTCACCAAGACACAAATAAAAGTTACCATACTACGAGGTTATGTGTGATATCAGTTGCTTACCAAAGATCTTCCAATGGTAAAAGGTCTCTCTGCCTCAAGGATCAACCTTGAGAGGCTTCTCAGCTCAAGGGGAGATCACCACCATGCAGCCAGGCATCTTAGGCAGGAAAGCTCAAAGAATGCCCACTTAGGCTGCCATATTTATGGAATAAAATGGATGGCTTGTAGTGACATTACATGCAATTAGGTATGAACGAAACTTCTTGTACCAACAACTTTTTTTGTTCTTTGATAAACGAGTCTTGAAAAAACAATGCGCTAGTCATGTGCTAATCTCGTGATTGGTGTTCCAAGTTTATATGCATTGATGTTCACTGTGTCACTCTGCTTCTTTGTGGGGTTTCAGAGAACAGATTGAAACTAAGGGAGTTCTTGGCCTGTTTATGTCTCAGGTCTTTAGCTCCTTTGGAGCCTGAACTAAACTACCACTGGTTTGGTTTAGGGGTTGAGTACGTCTGTCACAACTAGTCATACAGATTCTGTTCAAAATGCCACAAAAACAAATAAATTAACCTGGAAGACTGAAATCTACTGTTCTTCATCAGAGTGTTTTGAGTGTCTTGGCAGTGAGTTCTACGGGATAAATATTCCTTTTTCAGTTATATTTTTTTATTATTATTTTATTATTATTTATAACTTTAAATTTTCTACTTTTCAGTTAACAAAACACACTTGAAAGCGCAACACCATTTGTGTTCATACAAACCTTCCTACATTATTTGCTTATTAACATCTACTGATTTGTCTCTAATAATCAATAAACGAGAGACTAAATAATCTGTAAAGCAGAGACAGATTATCAAAAAAGTTTGATCTGTTCATGAGCTGCAATATCTCACAGCAACATCATGACAAGAAGTACCTCACTTCTCCTCTAAGTTCAGAGAAATCAAGGAACATTTGTATGAAATTAACTACTATTTGAGATAAGCCATAAAGAAACAATGTATGAAAAACATTTATGTGAAAATGATTAATATCTCTGACTTTTTAAGACTTAAGTGCTGAAAATGTTTTGTATATTACACATAATTTTGTTGATCAGTAATAAAATGTTCTGCAAATTAACTGTCTGTGAAAGTGATGGTCAGCACCTAGAACTTAACAATAAACATTTTCACTCTTAAACATGATTGGACAAGTTTCAGTTTGAGTATTTCATATAGTTAAAATTAACTTTGAAAGAAAACATACACAAGAATCAAAAAGTTGTAGTATGTCATATAGCTATGCTAACTGAGTTTAAAACTATGCTTTGAAAAAATCCTTCAAAAGCCCTATTAAAAAATTATTTTTGATACCAAACTGTAAGTGCTTCTAGGAAAACTGAAGAATATCTATTCAATACCAGTACTGAGAATTTTTACATTAACAAACTCAGACTTCTGTCACTGTGAAATTTTCCTAGTAGGAAAGGTCAAACACTCAGAGATGTCTACATACACCTATCCTTGAATACATGAACAACACCTTATACGAAGAGCTGGGCATGAATATCTGGTCCAATGTTATCAGAGAGGGCTGCATATTCCTTTCTAGTGCTAGGCAATCATTGTCCTCTGTCCACTGACCTTTATACTGTCATTAAACTCTTTTATATATGTTTCTTTTCTGTTTCTCCCTAAATTGCACTTTTTTGACTCATATACCCTCACGACTGCTGAGCTCTCTGAATATGTTCCCAGAATACTTCAAGATGGGGTCATCTTGCTACTGCATTACTCAAAAAACTCAAAATCAATCCATAAACTTAATCTAACTAGAGATGGTACTGATACTCTTTTCCTCTTGACGTTTACTTTTAGAATGAATTACCCAAGTTCTCCTTTTTACAATGTACTGTCTGCATGCAGTCTTAATGGATCCAGGATCTCAAAAGGAAAGAAGCGGCAATTCTAGACAAAGTAACCTTCCATAATCTCCTCTGTTACTGGAAAACAAGTTTTCTTCTTCTACCAACTTCTAACCACATGATAACTGTCACTTTAGATCCATTAAATCTAATTACCTCTAATATGTGCAACAGTTAGTTTTTGCCATGACAATAGCACTTTTAATCCATGTCTAGTACTCCCACTATATGTTTTTATTAAGTAAGCTATCCCACAGTGCTGCAGTAGCAAGAGTGAAATCTACCTAATTTAGGCGCTCACCTTTCACATACATTTTTTCCTGCAGAAAATACCTGATGCTTTTCCACATAGACAAATGAAAGAAGCAGCTAATTCTGGGTACCGCAGACAAAGATCTTGTACAGCTAAATTTAGATGCCAAATTTTAGGCATTTGGGTGGGTTAATTAATGGAGACCAGAAAACTTCAGATGAACAAAAATAACTATATTTTCCAGTGAACTGAAATGCTGAACTCCCTTCACTAATTATTACTAGATCATCATTGACTGTAATGATAACATAAACATCTAGATAGATGTAGAATTACACACTGAGACAACTAAATTTAATTATTTGTAATCAACATCTACAATCTACGATCTGGGAACTGAATCCAGTTCCTAACTACAAGGAAAAGCTGCTTAAAAATTATATTCAACCCTAGATTCTTAGATAGAATCATAGAATCATAGGATCGTTAGAGTTGGAAGGGACCTTAAAGATCATCGAGTTCCAACCCCCCTGCCATGGGCAGG
>JAOXNO010000001.1:170289289-170314554 GCA_028565335.1 Limnodromus scolopaceus
GAGACTGACTGGCCTGTAGTTCCCCGGGTCTTCTTTGTTTCCTTTTTTGAATATCGGAGTTATGTTCCCCTTTTTCCGGTCAGTGGGAACTTCGCCAGATTGCCACGATTTCTCAAATATGATGGAATGAAGTTATCAGCTCAAAATCTTGTCAATAACCTGCAGCAAAAATTAATTTCTAGATGAATCAGGAGAGCAAACCAAGATTCAAAGCCACTTCCACAGTTATCACAGAGGACTATTGCTGATGCTGTTCAACCAGGGGAGGTTTACTTTGGATATTAGGAAATATTTCTTCCTGAAAAGGTTGTCAGACATTGGAACAGACTGCCCAGGGAAGTGATTGAGTCACCATCCCTGGAGGTATTTAAGAGGCATGTAGATGTAGGGACATGGTTTAGTGGTGGATTTGGCAGTGTTAGGTTTACAGTTGCACTCAATGATCTTAAAGGTCTGTATTTGGTTTCCATAGCACAGTTTTGGTAGCAGGGAGGCTACAGGGATGGCTTTTGTGAGAAGTTGCTTCATACTTCCCCCATGTCTGATAGAGCTAGTGGGAAAGTCGAAAAAGCAGACACTATTGGCTACAAATGCTAGAGAAGTGCTAGAGAAAATCATATAAATCATAATGTAGAACTGCTCAAAACTAATGTAGTTCACCACTTAAAATCATCTTGTACTTTTCAAAGTTTATAACATCCTATTTTGATCACAGTTTAATTCTTTATCCTGGATGTTTAATGTCTAGCACATCTTACACAGGCTTTGCCCTAATTACTTAAAATAGTTCTCCCATAGTAATGAAAGGATTTCAATTTTACACCTACTGGATTAAAAAGCCACAACAGCAGCCTGTGTATGTGTGATTATTTCCTCAAACTGGATTTTCAATATTTTCAATTTTAAAACAGGCTTAGTCAGTTACTGTAACTTTTTTTTTAATTATTACTAGTAACTTCTCTTAGTAATTCAAATAGTCTGTTTTATAGTACTGTAGTTTTTAGCACTATTCAGACTGGCCTCTTCCAGAATTTAACTGACAAATATGCAACAAAAAGCAGTCTGTAGAGTTAGAAGATTTCTGTTGCAATATTATTTAAACTGTTATAATTTCCTTCTCTGATCTGAGCAAATTGAGGCAACAATACCTAAAATAGAGATTGCCAACCACTAAACTAGTGGCAGAGACAGTATGAGAACTCTTTTGTTCTCAGTCCAAGAATAAAGCTTGCTTTATGAGCAGCAAAAGTTCTTAACTCATGCAATTGACATATCTCCCTCTGGTTTCCTTATCAACATTTTCTTCTTTGTTGTCTCGTCAAAATCTATCCTTTCCATCTCTGCTGTTAAAATTAATTTATCATGTCAATTGACTCTCTTTAGACCCTTAAACTGGTATGCCAGTGCCTTCCTCACATGCCTAGCAATATCTGATACTCCACCCTGAACCTGATGCTTCAGAAGAATCCTGACGTTCTAAGTGTTGATGCCTACCACTCAGCCTATGCTTCTTTTACAGACAATGGAGAGAAATAGTCATATATATAAGACCTAGTCATCTGACTTCTTTCAGAGCTCCATTACTGGAAAGGAGTCTTCACATCCAGAAGTGCTTTCTAGCTACACTAATTATAAAGAGTATTTAAAGTAGCTAGCACAGATGCAGATGCCTAGAATGTATCTATTTTCATGGATTTAAGAAAATGTGATCCTGTCTTTTTTTCTCTAAGTTGCATAAGCACAGTAGCCAACCATGATTTGAGGCACCCAGAGCTATATGAAAATCCACATGGGCCTGGTGTCTCTGTGTCACAGGACTTACAGGAGACCCATGCCCTTCTACTGGCAGCCAGGAGCTGCTGGCAGCCAGGCTCTTGGCATCTGCAGACTCTCCAATACCAGTGGCTCCTGTAGGCAACTGAACTGAGCCCAGTCAATCTCCTCTTCCTCAACTCCACTTCTGTAAATATCTTGTTAACTGTATTCAGTGAATATGCAAACTGTCATGCATCCCTTTTCTCCGTCTCCAACTAGTCCATCTCCAGCTTTTCCTATTCAGCCCCAAAATGAAAACTTACTATTCCACTTCCAAACTTTGCTGAGAACTAATTTCTTTTTTTTCAGCTTCTCCCACCCTTCAAACCTCAATCCAGACACCATCTATGCAGCCACTAAATGAACGTAAAGCAAGAAGGAAAAGAATATATAAAAAGTATATGCATACATTTATCACACATCATGTTTATCATGCATTATAAAAATTCCATGGTCCCATATCCCCCATTTTGTCCCTTCTCTCACCAATCACCTTGCATCAGATTATGTCAAATCAAGAACATAAAACCTTTGGGGATTTTTTGAGTTAAAGTCTTTACCCTTGAAACAGATCAACTATATATGGCACTAAAATAAAAACATAGCCAAACAAAAATACTAATGATGCTTTGCATTGTAGTAGATGTACAAGGTCTTGAACCATCAGACCACATGAGTCATGCACTAGCTTAAAGATAGGCACTCAGGTCAAGGTAATAAGGACACCCTTTTCCTAACTTTTCTATTATGTGTGCCCATTCATTGCAAGGAAATACTCATAATAATGCGCAAATCCACGAGCATCAGCAGCAGCAGTAGTGCAGAAGATCACTCTAGTGACACTTTTAATTTTAGCCATTTGTTTAGTATTCAGAATTGTTTGCCTCTTGAGTATTCTCTTGACATCCACTAAAGAGAGAGACTACAGCAACTCATTTTTAGAAAAGGTTGTTTCTTGAGGCATTTTAGTTCATTGCTAATTCAGTTCATTTCAACAATACAACTAAAAATCATAAAAGCATTGTCTCATAGAAACCACGGGCTTTGACCTCAAAATGATGAAGTACCATTGGTTTTTTATTTTTTATTTTTTCTATTTTTCATTTAGAATTTCTGTATGAAAGTGATTTGTCAATGAGAGTAAAGGAAAATATGTATCAATATTTTAATTTCTCTGGGCTAGTTCCTGGCCCCGCTGAAGTCAATGGCAAAATCCTAAATGTCTTCCGTGAAACTGATCTGACCATATTTTTCTTTGATTTAAGGAAATACGTCAGTTAGGCATATGAGAGATCCATTCACAGAAGTTATCTAAAGGGAGCTTCCACAATCTTTCTCCCACTCCCAGTGCAACACAGCTCTCCATTACTGACTGTACTCAGCAATATTTTGTTTCACAATTATTTTTAGTGGTTTTAGCAGCCTTAAATATGTTACTAGAAAACAAAGAGTGATAGAAATATGGAAAATTAGATTAGGAGTTTTTTCTGTTCAAGATTTCCTCAGAAATCCTGCCTGGCCTCCATCTGCCACTCCAATAAATCTTGAATGTCTCATAAGTATTCCGCTGTATCTGTTAACTCCATACAGATGTCTCAGGCATTCAAAGTCCTTTCAAGAGGCACTAGATGCCTGTGTGTGGACAGCTGAGTCACAGTTCTCAGGCAGGATTCTGTGCCTGAGATCCCTACCTCTAAGTAGGGGGTCCAAGCTTTCCTTATCATTAATGCAGCTCCTCAGAGCTTGATTCAGCTGCTGACACTCAGCTGCTCTGGGTACTGACTCAGAGCACTTTAGTAACCCTCAGGGAGTCCAAGGCAGCCACACAAGTTTCTGGTAGATATGAGATAAAGCTTGCAAAATACCAATACCCTTCTGGAGCGGTAGATACCCAAGAACATGTACATTGGTTCTAGAAAAATATATATGGACTAATTAGTTGACCTGTACATTTAAAGTCCTGCCAATGGTAACTTAAACATCTCTGGTGGGATTCAGTTGGCAAACATGATTATCTTATGTCATGCAACACATTCATCTGGTGCTGATAGATAGCACAAGGTACCTACAAAAAACCTTCATTTGTTCATATCAGCATCTGTAGGCTAAATAGGATGCTCAGCAATGTCTAAAATGACACTAGATGCCTACAGTAGGCAACTAAACCTTCTGTTTTGTTGCCCATGGGGACAGAGAGGAGAACTGCCCAAATTAAGATGTCTAGTACTATTTTAGATTAACTGTGCTATACCTACCTAACTGAAGCTGCAGCAGAGCACCTCCTTGCAGTTCCATGTAGATTTGGGTTCTCTTAGCTGTGGGTAATTTTTTTGTGGAAATTAATTCTGCCCCTATGCATAGAAACCTATCTTTAACTGCAAAGGTATCACATATTTCTACTATAAAGATATCACATATTCCTGCTATCAGCTATCACCTTTTTGAAAATCAACTTGTTCTGTTTCATACTGGACTTCAGAATAAGGCTATGCAAAATTGATCTCAGGTTACATAGGTATCTGCCACTTCATTTTGGCTCCCTATTCTATCAGTCAAGATAACTGGGTGCCCAATTTAAGTAGGCTGAATCTCCAGTCATGTGGATATACATTTTAAACATTTCCAATTGTTTTTCTACACAGTGAATAGAAAAAGGTAGTTACCTTACTCGAGTGAATTAAATCACACGCTCCTGGAGTTATCTAGCTAACTTCAATGACTGAATTGTTAAACAGGTGTGTTGGGTTGAGATTAATGACATCCTGGAATACCTATCTTTTACTATTGACTATAAAAGAAGTCAAGATGAGTAATGTAAATGCAGATATTGCAACACAAATGTCTAAAGTTAGCTGATATGCATTCTGCTTTGTGCTCCTATCTTTTCCCTTCTGTTCTTCACAGTGAGTTGTATTACATATTCCCTAGCTTCTGACATTCTTCCTTTTATTTTCTTTGATAAAACCCAAAACCTAATGCTTTTATTTCAATTTATTTTGGGGGAATTTTTACACTATTTTCTTCCTAATCACACTCTTAATTTATTTTGTAAATATTCAAATTATGCAGTGATATTTTACACAGCAAAGCCAGAAATTTTCTAATTAAAATATCTTTGCACGGAAGAGTTCAATCTTTTAAAGAGGGATATTATACTTACTGCTGTCTTTTTGATCAGTCTTACAAGATGCGATGCTCATTCTGAGTTGATCAGTAATTTTTGTCTCTTGTAAAGAAGCATCTTATTCATTTGAAAAGTTTTGAGTTTTGTATTGCACCAAACTATTTATTAGAGATCTACAAGCTTGATAGGAATGATTTAACTCACACAATTTATATAGACTTATTTACCCTATTAATATCGAACATGTTTCAAATTATGGTAGTTTCAAACAAGGGAATGATTTTTCGTGAGCTAGAGGACAGGAAAGGAGGTTAATGTTGGCTCTGTGTTAAGATTGATTCTGGGTCCCATCCCAAAAGACTACATGCCTGCCTCCTTTACTTAATATGCTAATTACCTACACAGCTGTCCATATCACATCTCTGTATGAGCTCGTATGTACTGTACTCTCCACTGACAGGGTGTCAGCCTGTAATCAGTCTCTTTCAGGAAAGTGCTTGCAGTCTGGAAGGAGCCAGAGCTACCCCGGGAGAAAACACTTAGCAATAAACTATAGCTGAAGGCTCTGAAGCTGTTAACGCGTGAGCCCGTTTGCCTGCCTTGTTGACAAAACCACTTTTGTTAGATCTGCCATGGTTCTACATGATTTTAGACAACTTAATAGAGTTCTCATCTTAATGAATAGACATATGCTGGCCTAAAACTGGAATGATACAGAGAGAGATTATGACCCTTGCATATCAGATATACATTCTGGTCAATCTCTGGCAGCAATATGTAACAGAAGCCGTTGAATTTGTTCAGGGAAAAAGCAATACAAAAGATTTTATTATTTTTTTCATAAGCAAACCAGATTTTTGTTTTGTTTTGTTTTTGTGTTTATTAACAGAGATTGGAGAATAATGAGGATGCTTCTATTTAGGAAATAAGGGCAAATCATAAATTGTAGTTCCTTTCATAAGAAAGTGGTAACCAAAGACAGTATGGTTTGTGTACCTCCATGCTACTTTTTACTGCTTAGTGCAGATAACTATTTCAATTAAATTGGATATTAAGTAGATAAGTATATTTGAATCACCTCAGATTACTGCTGATATTATCAACTATCCCTATTACTGTATTTATTTATACTTCATTGATCTATTAGAATCTCAGACAATTTATACACTAGAACTCTATTAGTATGTCCGATCAGATTGCATGTATGGGGTTTTAGGATGATCATCAATTACCAATTATTTTAAAGGTATGTGCCACTCTAGTATATTCCCTTGATGGATCTTCCATAGAGCTCACAACTAGCATAGAATGAGATCATGGGGATGTTATTCAAGTTAAAGACTCCATTCCTAGTTTCAAAATCTCTGGAGTCTGGCTTTTTTTTACATCATACTTACAGGAAAAGCATACTGATGACCCTAACAACAAAAATAGAAATTTAATACTTCCCATTATATAATGTTTTTCAAAATAATAGAGGAAAACTGTCTCAAATTAGAAAAGAATAAAGCATAGTATATATGTATGTTCATGAAAAGACAAAGTAGGAAGGACGTTCCACAACTATATTGGGTGGTTCACCAGAACTCAATTACAAGAAACAGTAAAGAATCCTTTATAATCAGATAGCAGGAAAACAATTTTTTGTAACTTTTTGTCTGTGTTCTTCCTCTCTTCTGGGATGGTGGTAGAGAATTAGAATAATCAACAGCTTGCTTAACACATCAAGACAACTTCTATTTAAATTTGGTAGAGGGAAACTCTAGCGCAGAGAAAAACAAGCAATCTATATCAACATAACTAACTACAAATTTCTGCTTTTTTTTCTCTTTTAATTTTCTTCAATAAGTAACCATATTCTACTATTTCTGAATAATAGTATATGTAACAAGTTTCATACCTATATTCAGGAAAAAGTGGATTCTTCCAATGTCCACTAGCAGCCAGCCAGGACTCTTGACATGCAGAAAAGTTGTAGGGAACATAATGGAACACAGGTAGTACGGCATATTTATGTTATCAGCTTTAGAAGTGAGTTCCTCTTTGCAATAGTGACTACATTAAGATATATCAAAGGTATTTGTAATCTGTTTAAAAGGTTCTGCAAGCCAATGCAGCTGATGCCTGACAGATCTAGTTATTTAAAACCAAGAGATCAAACGCCTTTGATTCATTTAAGAAAAATCTTTGCACTATGCTCCAAATTTAAGATCTATCATCTAGACCATCCAGATGCACCAAACACATTTTGTTATTACACTGCAATCACAATAACATGGACCTGGTGTAAGGGCATCCTGTTTTTCTGTCGGGTTCTCACACCTGGCCACACAGATTCAGTAAACGGAAGTCTTACTATGCCAGTATTAATCCTTAGCATATGCAGTTTTCAATTATCAAGATACATGCAGTTGTACATATCTTTCAGGGCTTTTTTTTTAAAAAAAAGGTAATTAAAACCCTTGACTGCCTTTTATATAATTTATGATGCCCTGGAGACCCTTTCATCCATAGATGAAGGAAGAGCACACAGAATGTTTGTATTTGTGACTGATCCTCAAACTGCACCACATTATAAAAGAGAAAATGTTTTTCCCTTTCTAAACGTGAAGATGTTTAGAAATAATAGTCAAGAGTATAAGTGTAATAATCAGGTATTCTATGCATACTATATATATGACTTTAGTGAAAAATGGCATTAAACCATAGCAAATTACAAGGAATTGCACCCTACTTGAGCTAGAGTGTAGGGACTTCCGTAACGTACAGTGTCACCGTAAGTAAGGCAATAGGGACCAGATTCATCTCAGAGAAAGGTGGGCAACTCACTCTGGGTCCTAATTAAGTTGGTGTCACAGTTCCTTCAGAACATAACTGGTTCTGTGTTAAAATCATAGGGGCATGATTCTAGACTCCGAGCACAATTGGTCAAGTGGGATTACTATAGGAGTTAGAGTAAAGCAATACTGTGTGTAATTTACCCTCTCTTATTCAGTATTTAAAGAGTAGTCCTTTGAAATTTCTCATATAATTAGTATCAAGCCATTAATTCACCCTTCTTTGTGCATTTATGACATTATCAATGATTACAGTCTTGTTTTATTGTAATAAAGGGAAAAAATCCCCAAAGAAATGTCATATTATGAATGGATTCCTTTAAAAAACCTGATTTCTGAATTAGTGCTCACCCAGCGACTTGAGTGACACTTACTGAGTCAACATCACCATTTCTTGGTTTTCTCTTCAAGTTTTCCAAGAATATTCTAGCATTGAGCAATTTTAACGTTAATTAAAGTGCATAACTGACTTGAATAAAACAAGACGGGAGAAATGTTAAAGCTGTGAGCCCTGAAAGCCGATCATAACTTCTTTGAAACACTAAACCAAGTCTGAATTCTAGTTTAGAGCTCCGTGACAAAAATACTTCTTGAACCAAAGAGGACACTGAATTAAAATCTGCACTGCTTAAGGGTCTAATGTTAATTCATCAAAATAAATGAAAAAAAAAAATTATTCATTTCAAGAGCATTTTTGGACCAGATCTTAGAAGCATATTTCACCTCTTGCAAACAAGAGGTGTCTCTTCATGCAGCAGTTAGTTCCTGGGCTTCAGTGAAAGCTCTGAACAAATAAAATGTTACCATATATATATTGCTGGATCATGGTCAATTTGTTGTGTACTGGCATCCCTGCCAGGCTGAAGGTAATACCTTAAAGGAAAGGAATGGAGTTAAGTCCATGCTTGGGGTGGTAGGTGAACCCCCTCCTTGCTCATTCGGCCTTCCTAGGTGCCTCTGTACAACACGTATGAGGCTCTGGATGCGGAAAGCCAGTCAATGGGCTGCATCAAAAGAAGCATGGCCAGAAGTTTGAAGGAGGTGATTCTGCTCTTCTACTTCTCTCTTGAGAGACCCCACCTGGAGTACTGCATCCAGCGTCTGGAGCCCTCAGCAAGTCAAAGACATTGACCTGTTGGAGCAGGTGCAGAGGAAGGCACAAAAATGATCAGAGGGCTCAAACACCTTTCCTATGAGGACAGGCTGAGAGAGCTGGGGCTGTGACCCTGAGAAGAGAAGGAGAGACCTTATTACAGCCTTTCATACATAAAGGGAGCTTATAAGAAAGATGGGGACAAACTTTAGCAGGGCCTGTTGCAATAGCACAAGAGGTAATGGTTTTAAACTGAAAGAGGGAAGATTTAGACTAGATATAAGGAAGAAATGTCTTATAATTAGAGTGATGAGGCACTGGAACCAGTTGCCCAGAGAGGCAGTAGATGCCCCATCCCTGGAAACATTCAAGGTCAGGTTGGACAGGTCTTTGAGCAAGCTGTTCTAGTTGAAGATGTCCCTGCTTATTGTAGGGGGCTTGAAATTTAAAGGTCCCTTCCAACCCAACCTATTCTATGAATCTATGAGTCTATGATATTATGTATCTGACCATATTTCAAATTCCCATAAATGTCTTGTTTCACATTTCTGGCAGGTACTGATTTTTCAGAAAACTCTTACCTGCATTTAGTATCTGATAACTTCTTTGTTCTCCTTCCAGCAGAAAATTAATAAATTTCACCAAGGGACCCAGGCCTCGTCTTTCAACCTGTGAGCATTTTCAATGCTAGGAAGTTCAGCAATTTCATATACTTGCATGAGCAATGATATCACCAAGGGTGTAACTAGTCTGTCTTCCATCAGACATATCTGAACTTGTTTTGAATAATCAGTAGGGAGAAATGGGGAAATTTGGAAATAGCAGTCTCACTTGTTGAAAATAACTGAGTTAAATGTCTAGCTAGGTAAGACGAATTGCAGTCTAACTATCTGTCATAGTTGAGGACAAAGTGGCAACCCACAATGGGTTTAGATCCCAGAGTTTATTTAAGAACAGAGAAGATTAGAGCTTTAACTTCACTCTTGCTCACTCACACATTAACTCACTCCCCTTCAGCTCTTCAGTTCACTAGGTCTTGACATCTCTTCCCTACAGGGAGGTTACTGCTGGTCCAGGACAGCTGGGCAGAAAGTCATGTTGGTTCTTGCTGTGCTGCTGCTCACAGTCACAGCCCAAAGCCTTTCCCCAGCATTTGTATCCACATAACAGTCTGATCTCTGGCATCTTCTCCCACTCCCCAGATCTTCCCTTCAGCCAGGATCTTCAACTTCTTTCTTCCTGAAGCTAAACAGTCAGTGTGCAGAAATGCAATATGTGATAGGTCTCCTGACTGGTAGTTCTGTCGCATGTCGCTGTCAACTAGAGGATTCAGGACATGCCACTTTTGCTCAGTCCGAGCTTTATCAAAATTTTCAGACACATATACACCCAGTTATCTGCCATGTTAGCATTCACATTTAAGCCATTTTTTCACCTGTGATGGGATATTATAGAACTCTCAGTGTTTTCAGTTTCAGAAAATATTCAGAACACTATAAACAATAGTGAAAGAAATGACAGTATTCAGAGGTGATTCCCCTATGTTCAGAATAGCTTTTTCTTATAGATTTTTGCTCTGTCTCTGCAATATTGTCTTTGACAGAATAGATACTATTTTCTAAAAACCTGATTTCTCAATGCAAATACTTTTAGAGTATTCATATTGAATACCATCACTTTTTGCCTATGCCAGATGATGCAACTGTATATTAATAATGAGATAATTTATCAAAGTGAAAGCCATTAACTCATTTCAATATTTAATCACCAAATAAAAATTGACTAGACAAAACAGCCGTTAAAAACAAAAAGATAAAAATTAAGTTACTTATTTTGAATAAAATATTTATGTCTAGAAGTCAAGACTGGAGTTATAACTTGTACTGAAGCACTTAACTTTTTTATAAGAGCTCTGTAGGGTCCTTTTCTAACAATAATCATGAAGGATTCCAAATACTAAGACCTACAACCAAACCTGTGTGTTCAGGTTCAGGGGTTATATAGGAACGGTTTGCGGTAAAACAAATATCACATTAAGACCTATTTATAAATTTAAATTCAAACAAATTCACAAGTTATTACAAAATATTGCATGATAAAACTGTTGGAGTTTTCAAAATTCTTTATTACTAAAGCTGGACTGTTCCATATTCTGCACGAAAAGCAGTATCATTTAATCTCTCATCATTTTTCTTTTGTCACATATGAGCACCCCAAGACCTTTGAAAACACAAGTCAGTATACAGCTGATTGGTTTAAGGGTGAAAAATTCTGCCTGCAGAAAACACAGGTACTCCTTGACAGTAATGTTGAAACAAGGGTCAGAGAAGGCTGACAGACGGATTGTTAATTTGTTTGATGAGGCTCAGTGCAGGTCAAATAGATTTCTGCGTATTCAGTGATCATAATTTCTCTGAAGCAGACAGGCATCTCTCTCCCTGATTTTTATCTTCTTAAGGAGAGTTGACGGAGAATTTGTATTGTCCGGTTTAGAAAAAAAAAAAATCCTGTTTTCTGTATCTCATGATCATCATGTATTGGAAATGAGTAGGAGGATTTTAGTTGCAAGATCACGCAAAACATCCAGACAACAATAGGAAAGTTCAGAGAAACCACTTTGCTTCTATGTTCTCTACCTTGCATAACTGCAGAATTCAGTATTCTTCCTTCATATGTCACATTTATAGACAAGTACACAATAAATATTTCTTCTTAAAACTGCCACATACTTTCATCTTGCAAAAGAATCACAAATGAATGCTCAGCTTAACTGTTAGGTACCTAAGTATTTGTGTTTGGATCCTTCTTCCCTTCTTCCTAAGTTTTTGAAAATTTCTGGACTGGCCCTTCAAAAATGACAGCCATATTTTGGCACAACTATATCATTTATTCCTTTCATACTGATTCTTATGTTTAGTGTTGACAATACAGAGGTCTGGTAACCTTCAAGGTTTGGAGGAAAGCATGTATTGGGTGCTAGCAACGTCCCTTTTTATAGAAAACTATTTGTAAAAGTTATACTGTTGTAACATTTGTTTGCAACTCAAATTGCACCTTCAAAAGGTAATTTACCTGCCATAAATTCAACTGAAATGAATTACCACTGTAAATCAAGTTGATTTTCACTTTGTAAACATCTGCTACAAATATTTCACACTTCAAAGTGATGGGAATTTTTAGTAGATTATTATAATCAATATTGACCATTACTAGAATGTCAGATAAAATCAGTTTAGAAATGTTTATCTCATGGCAGTCAGAATTGGTAGTTCTTCTACCATTCTATTTTTAACTAGAAGTGTATGACTTATATTAGCTCTTGGATACATATACTGTGGCATGAATGTGTACACCCTCTTTGCAAAATCCTCTCTTCTCCTCAAAAAACTTTATTAGCCTATTGAGAAATTGAAGTCTAAACTGAGAGCTGATAATGAGACAGAAATAGAAACAGATCTTTCTGTTGGAGTGTTCATTTACTCTATTACATGTATGCCTCGTTCACATCTTTTTCCTTCTGTCGAGAGGTACATTTCAGTTTTCAAGATCTATTTCTTGACAAAATATTTTAAAATCAATATTTTCTTGGGTGTTTCTCCCTCTCTCCAGTTCTTGGTGGCTTTGCTATTGGATTTTAACAACTAGAAGGTGAAATATATTGGATGACACAGCCTTGTCAAATACCTTCAACTTTAAAGGGCATATGAAACATTGCAATTTGAATAGATTTCAACTCAAATAATATTTTAGTAGTTAAGTGGTTGGATCAGATGAAAGAAAATAAGAGGCTTACAACTGAGACAAACCAAATCAATAACAAGATTTAATTTAATTGGTTCATAATTTCACACAATTTATTTTTTAATGCTTATTTGTTTTCCGAGTATGTTTGGCCTTTGTGGGAGGGACATTTATTTTTGTGCTTCTGTTCACTTTCTGGTGAAGGGTTATTGCATGGAGAATAAAAATATCAGAAAACGAAAACCCCAAACCTAAATAAAGGCTTTATTAGTTTCATTTCTGTGCAATAACATAGAGATTATAAAGAACAACTGGAGCAGAAAACATTATGCAAGGCTATACTGACAGCAGCAGTCAAAAAGCAGAATCACAAACTTAATACCACATACAAAAGCTGTGACAAGTTTAAAATTGTGTTTCTGGGGGTGGGGGAAAGAAAGAGAAAGGTTTCACAGCTCCATACAGCGAAGTGATGATCAGTGATTATGTTTAAATTAAGGACATAGTTTAAATGTTTAGTTAGACCTGATTTTAAAAGTTTACCTTCCTGTAAGTTCAGTTCTTAAATGACACAAATTGTTTTATATGGGAATTTTGAGAAAACAACTGTAACTGAGTAGACCTGTTCTCACTTAAATATGTTTTAACTTCCAAAAGTGAACTAGAATAGTAAATCATAGATTGTTCACTTTCTATATAAAATTAATTTCACACTAGACCTTCATCTAATACATGATGTAAACTCACAGTTTCACAGTTTTTCACAGTGTTGACAAAGCCAGTGCTTTGAGAGGACCAAGCCATAAAAACTGTATATGAAAGAAACAAATTGTTTTTTCAAAAATCTTCTTAGAATTGATAAAACTTGAAGAAAAAATAGACCATTTTTGCCATTGATTACTGAGATATTTTTTATTATTTAACTTACTACTGATTTGTTGTTTTTAGTTGTTCAATGGACAATAAATGTGAACAATTTAAGTCTGCAGATTTTTTCCCATAGTTACTCATAATGTTCTGCACACGATTAGTCATCATTATGACACGATATTTTTTCTGCTCCTGGTATAGTTGACTGTAAAGAGAACAGTAGAGAATAGCAAACACCAAATAATAAATACGTATGTCCATATGTGAATTCCTTTCTTCTCGTATGAGTAAGTACCTATAGAAAAAATGGTATTCCCCCAAGCATCCTTACAAGCAAACATTTCTTCTTGTAAATATTTACAGTTTGCAAATAAAAGCAGTTTGAAAGCAGTTAAAGCAAACACTCATCTGGAATTCAAACAAATATTTGTAAACATTGTTTTAATACATTTCTCCATACCTGTTTGCATACATATTTTACCCTCTTACACTTTTTTAAATGCAGAGGAAAAGAACCTTATGAACCATGAATTTTTTAAACCATATTTTATATCATATTTTTTGTATTTGTCTTATTCAGTATATGAAATAGAGATAATGTTTTCTACAGGGGAGCCTTGACTGTTTGTTTTTATTTTTAATTCATTAATCTTATGTTTTAAAACCCACAGCAAACACATCATATCTCTCTGTGAATGTTATTGTATTCCCTGACTGTTGTCTTATGTAATATGGAAAGTTATCAACTATCCAATTTTTGTTGAAAATCGCAAAAAGACTGTCATATAAGCTATAGGAAAGTAATTTCCTGAATTCATTGACCTTTCAATTGATATCATAACGCACCATAATCACTAGACATTCAAATTAGCAATGTAACTCAACATAGACGGGTAACAGTGAAATCTCAAGGGTTTGTTGCCTGAACAGGACCACAGCGCTGTAGCTAAAAGGGTAAATGTGTTTCATGTTTAGGGATGACCTTTAATTCCCACAGCTGCCTATCATATGTCTTGTTAATCAGCCCTGATGTTGGGTTTCTCTGCTTGTTTTATGCTTCTCTTTTGAGGAAGAAGTTTATTCTTCAGCCAGGTCGAACATTTCTGCCATAGGTGCAGTGTGCTTTATTTTACCCTAATCTAGGTACACAGTCATGTGCCTGAGAAAAATGTTCAGGTACTGAAAAATAAAAATAAATGTACTCTTAAAAAATACAAGCAGAGCTTAATAATGCTTATTCTTTGACACATGTATCTGATTAATAATAGGATTCATGCCACAGGATTTTAACTTCCTTAAGGACAATCATATAACCTTACTGGTTATAGTCTGAATAGTCAACGCAGAAGCGCTGGCACTCCCCACGTATTCCTGATATTTTAATACCTAACCAAAGATGAGGCAAAAGAATGTCTGCATAGAGGTGTCTCCCCTTCTGTACTGAGGATAGAGAACAGCAGCCTCTCTCTCTGATGGCATGGAGGAGAACTCAATGACAAGCAGGGAGAAGAACTTCAGGACAAGTTTTTAGAACAGGTCACTTTTGAGTGAAGAATTCAAAATTTACAAGACTTTGTTTTTCTCAGATCTCTTCTATTTACACTTACAGACAGTCTGTGAAGGTGAAAGTCCAGCTGCATAATTTCCTTTGTCTGGACCAACAAAATCAGAGGCTTTCTGTTTATGTGCTTTTGAAATTATATATATGTGTGTATAGAGAGTGGACACATCTAGTATGATCATTGTTGAGCATTAATTGCGTCCCATGAAAACAGAGGAGATTATTTAATGAAAAACAAAATTAAACCAGAACAAAACAACTGAGTGACTTAAGTCTGTGAGATCAAATTCCATAGCCATTGACTGGAAAAACCTTGGAAGAAGCCTAAGGAGGTTTTTTTGATGAAGGACTGGAAAATTTGATTAATTGGTGTTCAACATTGGTGTTTGAAATGTGTTTGGGATTGCTTTTCAATCCTTAGCAGGCAAGTGCCCATACCACTGAGAACCCTTGTCACTGACATGAGAGATGGTAAGGACTGGATACAAAAGGCATTTGGACAAACTTTCTTATCCTCTAAATCATCTCCTATGGGCACTCAACACTATATTTTTGCTCCAGTCGAATTTGTACTGATATTCCTGTTTTTTACAGGATGAATTCTGGTAATCTATACAAAACCTGTTTACTCAGTATTACCTACTGATTAGCTGACGATCTGAATAAATCTGCGATGTACCAAAGTAGCATCCCACATGAGCTGACAATGCATGATACTTGGTAGCCTGAACAGCAATACCAGAATGTTCGTCTCTGTAAAGGAACACAAGTTAACTGATAAAATCTGAGTTAGTTTTCCTTTTAATTGGGGAAAGAACTACAGCCTTGTGTACACAAATTACTCCGTTCTTTTAATGTACTTTTTTTCCTCTCTGACATATAAACTTTTCTAAAATAAGCAGTAATTTTCAGGGTTTATAACATTCATTATCCCCTCTGCTTATCTTGTGTAGCAGGCTTGTGCTTTTTAAAAGGACATTTTTCTTCTTGTATTGCTGTTTACTTCTCACACAGTACTTTTACAGAGAAAATGTCACGTTGCGAAGTCTCCAGGTAACCTCCACACAGTTCTTTTAACCACAACTTTATTTTACAAAAGGGCTTCTTAACAGCAAACCCAGTTCAAAGCACTGCAGAGTTTGGAAACAAAACAAAAGTTCCACAATAAAGAAAAATCAATGATCTTTCAAATAAATCAAGATTAAATCAAATCAAGACATCTTTAACAGTGGATTTTAAAGCCAAACAGTGACTTGGCTTACCTGATACCACAGGTACAGCAGATCAGATGAATATAAAGCTGGTAGTAAATGGCTGTACTCTCTCCAAGCAGACGTTACAAACAAAAAGACATTGAACTAGCTCTTGCCACCCTTATTTACCATTGGCAGCCATTTATTCCACAGATTGTCTTTCTGATTTCAGTAGGACTATATTTAAAATAAAATGCTATTTTATATAAGATGGCAGAAATTGGCTTTTATCATCAATCAGATATATCACTTTGAGTAACAGTGAAGTACTGAAAGTCAATAAACATACTCAACATCCCAATTAAATATTAGAATTGTAAAATTGAAATTCAGTAAGCTGTTTCAAATTATGCAGGTCTTAATCACTTCCTTTTGCACAAAACACATGCTAGATAATTCTTTGGAATAGTATGTCTCATTAAACACAATGTTTTTTCATCAGTCCTAGGGGGGGAAAGGTTTATAGCACATAGCCAGCAGGAGGAAAAATATTTTACTTGAAGTTGTGCACTTGTTCTTACACTGTAAGTGATTTTGTCATTTATAAACTGATTCTTGTTCTGGGCTCTCTAAATCTCAGCTAAAATGCCAAGCTAGTCATTACCCATCCATTTCCTTTTCATCCAAGTGCTCTGCCCAGTGTAGAACTTGACACATTAGATAGTGTGGTGACATTCTGCATACATGCACAGTCTCAGTTTATTGTTTCAGTTGCCAGTAAGCATGGCTACTTTCGCAAAAAAATAACACATCTGGTTTATCAGTTCAGTCATAAAATATAAAGTGATCATCCTAGCTGAAAGACATGAAGCTTTTTTTTAAGCTACCTCCAACATTGTTAGCAGATGGCTAGCTCATAGCAACAAAATATTAAGTTCCAACTCTCTGATAACTGTTCACAGTTTATGATCTGTCTTGGGTAGTCTAATCTTTTAAATGATTGTGATCAGGGTTTACCTCTCAAGGGAGAGCAGAAGAGGTAAGACAACATTTCACTGACAAAATGCTACTCAAATGTTCCAGGTGAATTCATCAGCCTCCCTAAAAGCAGTCAAACAATGAAAAATATCTGGATATCTTTAACCATACAAAAATTGAACACAGAACATGGGATTATCTCACATTAGAGAATTAGGGTCTTACCTTCTTGGTTTTGCTATTCGTTTAATATTTTGAATCCTCACAAACCGCTGTATGTTCTTTTTGACTCTTACAGTGCCTTTATGATAATTTGCTGTGTAATTAGTGGTAACTTCAGGAGAAAAAAATCCTAAACTTCTTGCAGAAATTACTGCTAAATGGCAGTATTTTTCCCAATGCCTCTGTTCACTAGTGGTTTTTTTCAGTTCAATTTTCCAATGCAGATCATCTTCACAACAGCTGCACTAATAGCCAATACTCCATGCCAGGTCTTATTTTCTGATCCATAGAACACATTAAATCACTTTTACTCACTAGTTTGCCAATTAGGTTTTTCCACTGGATGAGTTTTCTTCATCAATTAAAATTATTGGTGATCATCTAAAGTCATTTCCCTAGTTCATTGCCACTATTCCTGTGCCACCGTTAAAGCTGGCACATTATGCCTTTCCCAGCTGCCTTTAATCTGTCTATTGGTCTAAACAGACCAATGCTGATACTTAAGTTACAATGCCAGATCTCAGTCATGTGCTCAGTAACAATTTGGGATCCACTCAAAATTTATCTTTTTGTTCCCTTTGTTTTCTTCTGCTTGCTGGGTCCTTGCTTTTCCCCCACCTTGGATCATGTCTAGCTTCTGTCACATTAACTAGATTGATCTCTTATCCCTTCTTGATTTTCACTGGCACGTTTACTGTGTAATACAGAGACAAATCTAAAACTTCTTTCATATAAATCTTACCTAGTAATTTCATGACATGCGAGCCAGCATTACAAGCAAATACGAACATCAAAAAAAATTATTTCCGCTCATTTTTCTTTTTAATGAAGCCAGTCCTCAAAAAAAAAAAAAAAACCAAACCACCAAAGTTTAAGACATAATTCTAATGTTAGTTTGTTGGGTAAGTACATCTGAAATATATGTGACCAACCATAGAGCAGTCTCTATTCATGAAACACAGAATATGAATACATGGAAAGTGTTGCTCCGGTCCCAAGTCCATGTATGGTAAGTATAATGTGATGAAGTTTTTTTGTTTGTTTGTGGGGATTTTTGTTTGGATTTTTGTTTTTTGGTTTTTTCCTGAGGCATGTGTAATGTTATTCTTATTTTAGCTTACCTTTTTTTCTAAATCTTTTTTAGAGATTTCTGTATTTTCTTGGTGCTTCAGGAATCTGCAGAATCTTGTTCAGTGCCTGAACTGAGAGTAACGACAAGGAAAGTACCATTAAACTATTTAGCACCGAAAAAGCAATCAAACAGTGTTATTCATTACCCACGGCTTCTGAAATTCATGATAAAACTATTCAAGAGTAAAAATTAAATGACAGTTAAAATTAGCATTATCCAAACTGCTTTAAATGAATAAATAGTGACCATATCAACAACACAGGGCAGGTGTGCTCTACAATCTTGGATCTATAAGTACATGGTCTGGAAACATCCCAGATGCATGCCAGACACCTGAGTATGCATTGTGTCTTTGTACACTAAGGTTTCCTTTGGAAGGAAACTTGAGCACACAGAGAAAGAACTACAATGTGTTCCAGTCTGGATGATTGGAAAAGCAGGTGCATGACAGAGCACATTTGCTCAGCAATACAGACAGTAATTCTGACTGAAGAACAAACACATTTATCCAAAGCCTCTACAAAAGTTACAGGCATCTTTCTCTTACCATGCCTGGACTTCCAATCTTCTTTTCAAAAGACTATGTTCCAGAGTTGAAACTGTGAATATTGCTTGCAAAGTCCATATAAGTGAGTGAGCTAAAAGTAACCCACAAATATTAATAGTGTAAACTTTCATTTTCTTTAGGAAAGCATTAGTTTTAGTGTAGACTGGTAGTTGCTAATACTAGCACTAATCAATAATCTGATTCCATTTTACCATGTATATAAAAACAGACACGTATAAAAAAAATGTAATAATAAAAATCTTTAATGCAGTAGTTTAGCTTCTCATGGAAATGCTAAAGTTTCTCTTTCCTCCTCCTCTTATGTTTTATGCCATTCAATGGCATAGGAAAAATACAGTGAAAATCAAGGCATTTTCCTCCCTTTCCCGTGACTGCTACTACTTTTTTCTATTTCTTCTCTATTATTCCAAGTTTTGGAAAAGTACAACAGCAAAAGGAAACATAAATGACATCAACAATGAAAAACATTTTTCTATTATACATAGTGTTAGTGGCAGAACCAAGCATTTGGAATATTAAAAAAAAAACAATCAATATATTGTAACCCTCTAACTAGAATCTCATTTTTTACTCATTTGACTGAAAAAACAAGTAGTTTTTAAAGCACTGTAGTCCCAAACTTCTATTACAGTCGAGAAAGGGAGATGCCAAACTTCCTACATATTTATAGGTCTAAATATAGTTGTTCATTGTCACATTCTCAGATCTGGAAATTGATTCAGGCAACAGTTTCAATGAAAGTTCCTCTAACATGATGACAAAGATCTTCAGTAAGACAGTTTTCTTTTTCAGTGTCAAAGCAGGTTGGCTACCTATGATCATATTTTTTTGATATTTTAATAAGAATTCTATCATTTCTGGTTCAGCAAGACAGAGTTCTTCCTGAAGCATATTGTGCTTAATAATAAGGTATAGAACAGTATGTCTATTAAAGTAAAGCAATGTAATTATCTAGGGCAGTTGAAACATTTTAAAAGAAACCGTGTAGTCATTTTCTATGAACCCAATCAAAACTTTAAGGCTAGACTGCAATGGATAAGCCACATGCGGTGGGTTGATCCTGGCTGGATGCCAGGTGTCCACCAAGCCACTCTATCACTCCCCCTCCTCAGCTGGACAGGGGAGAGAAAGCATGACAAAAGGTTTGTGGGTGGAGATAAGGACAGGAAGAGATTATTCACCAAGTACCACCACCAGCAAAACAGACTCAACTTGGGGAAATTAGCTTAATTTATTACTAATCAAAAGTCAGAGTAGGGTAATGAGAAATAAAACAAATAAATATCTTAAAACTCCTTCCCCCCATCCCCCCGTTCTTCTTGAGCGTAATGTCACTCATGAATTCTCTACCTCCTCCTACTGAGAGGTGCAGGGGGACAGGGAATGGGGGTTTGGGTCAGTTCATCACATGTTTCTTCTGCTGCTCCTGCCTACTCAAGACGACAACTCCTGACACTTCCCCTGCTCCAGTGTGGGAAACCTCCTGTGGGAGACAGTCCTCCACAAACTCTTCCAACATGAGTCCTTCCCATGGGCTGCAGTTCTTCACAAACTTGTTCAGCATGGGTGCCTTCCATGGGGTGGAGTCCTTTAAGAACAACCTGCTCCATCATGGGTCCCACATGGGGACACAAGCCCTGCCAGCAAACCTGCTCCAGCATGGGCTCCTATCTCCATGGATCTACAGGTCCTGCCAGGAGCCTTCTTCAGCAAACCTTCCCTCCTTTGGGTACATCCACCTGCTCTGGTGTGGAGTCCTCCACGGACTGCAGGTGGATATCTGCTCCACCATTAACCTCCACAGGCTGCAGAAGGACAGCCTGCCTCACCATTGTCTTCACCATAGGCTGCAGGGGAACCTTTGCTTTGGTGCCTGGAGCACCTTCTCCCCCTCCTTCTTCAGTGACCTTGATGTCTAAAGAGCTATTTCTCTCACGTGTTCTCATTCTTCTCTTAGGCTGCAGTTTCTGTGTTTTGCAGTAACTTTTCCCCCTTCTTAAATAAGGGTGCTAACCAGAGGTGCTACCTCTGTCAGTGATGGGCTCAGCCTTGGCCAGTGGCAGATCCAACTGGCATTGGCTCTATCAGACATGGGGGAAGCTTCTAGCAGCTTCTCACAGAAGCCGTCCCTCTACACACACAAACACACCCCACTAACAAAACCTTGCCATGCAAGGTATATGGCAATTGCTTTCAGCAATCTCATAATGGAGTACTTAGTGATCGCAGGCACAAATGCTACCTGTTGTTACAATTTAGGATGCTCAGTTATCTTTTTTCTTATAGTACGTACACATTGATGGAGTAGACTGCTGGTCAGGATGCTGATAGCTTCAGTGTGAGAAAGGAACTGATTTTGTTCATAAACCAATCTTTTCTTGTAGTAATAGAGAGAGCAAGAAACAAAAATAATAAGCCAAGGTGGTTGCTAGGGTGCTTATGTCAGAGCAAAATAAACCCCTGTATTTACAGAGAAGAACAGTTATTTAAAAATATTAAAGGAGATGTTTTGAAGCACCCTCATCTCCCCTTCCCAGTCTCTACTCTCCTTGTTCTTACACTCTGTCCCTTAGGTGAGGAGACAGGCAGCGCAGAGGGTTGACGTCAGGGTACAGCAATTTCCTTCTGCTGCTCCTTGTTCCTTACTCTTTTTTTTCCCTTGCTCCTTCCTTCTTCATTTTCTCTGCTCCAGCATGTTACTCAAGTGCTGCAATCACTTTGGGGGTGAACCTTCTCCACCATAGAGCACCACCTACTGTTCTACCTGCTGTCAGCACTCTTTCTAATGCACCCCAGGAGACCATTGGCCTTCTTGGTCAGAAGGGCACATTGCTGCCTCATGGTCAACTTGTTGCCCACCAGAACTCCCAGGTCTCTCTCTGCAGAGCTGCTTTCCAGCAGGTCAACCTATAGCACTTTCCATCCATCTCTCCTAGAGAGTCTAATAAATGTCAGTATGAGAAATACTTTTTCACAAATATGAACATGGAGGCACAAAAATAGGAAACAAGCAATATTAATCCGGGATAAAGCCAGACATCCGAGTCCCAACCCAAAAAACAAATCTTATAGATGTCACCAAACCACTTTAGTCACATAATGTTTCTGACCAGTGAATAAAAAGAAAGGAATGCTTTTCCTGAAGCAGCTATTTTGAACAACTTTAAGCCTGTCTTACAAAGACGTGGATCATGCCCTAGACTCCACTGACTATATCAACTAGATTTTATTGACTATGAAGTAAGACCTCCATGAAAGGCTCGGGTAGACACATCTAAACTCTATACTTAGTGAGACAAATCCCATCTTAAGACTTTGAAATCGTTATGCAATACATTAAACACTTTTTATCTTCATTCCTCTTCACTAAAAACATAAATGAAAGTCATTTTAAGAACTGTCTCCTTTTCTTGAAAGCTTTATATTACTGCATATCCTGTTTTTTCTATTGGATTTTTTGTTAGGTTTGGGGTTGTTTTTTCTCATTTTTACCAGAAAATTAATAGCCTAAGAAAACCTAGAGCAAGAGAAACTACAGTTTAGCAAGGCAATTTTTGATTTTCATTAATGAGTTCATATATTTTTCACTAGAACCACTTCTAAAAATTATTTTACCTTGACTTGTATTTGCTACATAGTTATAACAACAAATTAATTTGATTATTACTGCTGCTTACTCCTCTTTCCATGTGCTTCGTTCCCCTTGTGGATTGCAATATATGCAAATATCAGCCTATAATTTCTCTGTGCATCATGAATCTAATATCCTGTGATGGAATGCTAATTTAATTGAACTTACTTCGAAGTGGATGTTGAGCTGTCATTCCAACAAAAATTTCAATAAATCTTGTCTAAATCCTGTGTAGTTCCTTAAAGAATAGTCTTTGTAAGCTCAGAAACCTCTCCATTAATTTATTTTGATTTAGACATCACAAGCAAACTCATTGTATCAAACAAATGTTCAAACACAAGTTTTCATGCTAGGGGGAAAAAAACCTCAAGTATTATTTTCTTTAGCTCGGTATTTCCAAGAATATGAGCGTTGTAAATGGTCAATGTAAATCTAGTACTGATGTAGGTGGCTAAAGACAAAAGGCTGTATTTCAGAACTAATTTCTGTACCTGTTATTTGTAATTAGGCGTCTACAAACCACTTATTAAAGAAAAATGAACACAAATTGGATATATTGTGTGCTGACAGAAGCCTGATTTCTTTACTGAAATTTCCATTTCTAACAGTGAGACCCAAAAACTCTCTAGGAAGATTTTGCATGACCCTGCCCCATAATGTTTGAGATCCCCTGTCCTGGTATCATTTTATAGGACTGATTGGCTGGCTTTACCATCAAAGTGTAAGTGACTGACAGCACGAACTATTCATGAGTCTTGGAAAGGTCAAAAAGATGCATCTGGAATATATATTTGCAATTGAACTTCTGCTTGAAAGGTGAATTAAATAATGGAACTGTAAATAAGGGGGTGCAACAGAATATAAATGAGAAAGAAAACCTGAAAGACTTCTGAGAAGTCTCTCCAGTCGGACAGGAAAAGGACTTGTATCTAAGGCATTTATACAAGGATTCATTTCCAAATTTTTCTGACTAAATCAAGCCTTTGAAACATGGTGTTTATCTTTCCAAATATTCTGCTATAGCAGCCATGAAATGTTGCTCCTGTACTACACCTATAACCACAAGATTTTCATGGTCAGTGTTATTGCCTAAAATAGAGAAAACTGTAAGAATGAGAGATGTAATTCCCCAAAAATAAGAAAGAAATTCTCAGAATATATAGACTTCATAACTGAAAGGCTACCGTACTGAAATTGAAATTTTAACAGAATCACAGATTAGCAGAATGATTTGGGGCTGGAAGGGACCTCTGGAGATCATCTAGTCCAACCCCCCTGCCAAAGCAGGTCCACCTAGAGCAGGTTGCACAGGAACGCGTCCAGGTGTGTTTTGAATGTCTCCAGAGAAGAAGACTCCACCACCTCTCTGGTCAGCCTATTCTAGTGCTCTGCCACTCTCAAAGTAATGAATTTCCTCCTCATGTTTATATGGAACTTCCTATGTTCAAGTTTGTGTCCATTACCTCTTCTCCTGTCACTGGGCACCACTGAAAAAAGACTGGCCCTATCCTCTTGACACCCACCCTGTAAGTAAGTATAGGCGTTGATCAGATCTCCCCTCAGTCTTCTCTTCTCCAGAAAAGACCCAAGTCCCTCAACCTTTCCTCATAAGAGAGATGTTCTAGGCCCCTAATCATAGCCCTCTGCTATAACCTTTCCTTCTTGAACTGGGGACCCCAGAACTGGACACAGTACTCCAGATGGGGCCTCACCAGGGGAGAGTAGAAGGGGAGGATAACCTCCCTCGACCTGCTGGTCACACTCTTCCTGATACACCCCAGGATGCCATTGGCCTTCTTGGCTACTAGGGAACGTTGCTGGCTCATAGTCATCCTGTTGTCCACCAGGACTCCCAGGGCTTTTTCCTCAGAGGTGCTCTCCAGCAGGTCAGCCCCCAACCTGTACTGGTACAGAGGGCCATTGCTTACCAGGTGCAGCACACTACATTTGCCCTTGTTGAATTTCATCAGGTTCCTCTCTGCCCAATTCTCTAGCCTGTTCAAGTCTCACTGTATGGTGGCACAGCCTTCTGGTGTGCCAACCACCCCTCCCAGTTTTGTGTCATCATCAGGTCATTGAAGAGGATCATATATTGAAGAGGATTGGACCCAGTACTGACCCCTGGGGAACACCACTTGTTACAGACCTCCAACTAGATCCTGTGCCACTAATCATGACCCTCTGAGCTCTGTCTTTCAGCCAGTTTTCAATCTACCTCACTGTCCATTCATCTAACCCACACTGCCTAAGCTTATCTATGAGGATGCTGTGGGAGACTGTGACAAAAGCCTGAAGCTTTTTTGCCTGAAGCAAAAGCTGAAGTCAAGGTATACAACATCCACCACCTTCTCATCTATCCATCCAGTCATGCCATCATAGAAGGCTATCAGGTTAGTCAGACATGATTTCCCCTTGGTGAATCCGTGTTGACTGCTTCTGATAGCTTTCTTTTCCTCCATATGCCTTGCGATGACACCCAGAACGAGCCATTCCATCATCT
>JAOXNO010000001.1:170314654-170330684 GCA_028565335.1 Limnodromus scolopaceus
CATTCAACAGCGGGCCCACATTTTCTCTCATTGTCCTTTTGCCTCCAATATAGTTGAAAAAACCCTTCTTGTTGACTTTGACATCCCTTGCCAGTTTTAATTCCAAGGACGCCTTGGCTTTCCTCGTTTCATCCCTGCATACTCTAACCGCATTCTTGTAACCTTCCCAGGTGGTCCACCTTAAAGAGAATGATAAGAGAGAGATACTGGTAGTTTACAGGACACTTCCAGGGTAAATAACCATACTCAAGCAACTAGATCATCATGAAATGAAATTAATAAATTTGTGGGGTTGTTTGGGTTTGTCCCCAAAGAAATACAATGGAAGCGAGTTGGAAGCAAACTGCTGAGAAAGACTGAGCAATAGAAATGAGGAAATAATAAGAAAGCCAGAAAAGTGCATTAGTATCACTATCACATAAAGGTATGTCTATAATTTTCTAGGCTTCAGAATTACAGTTATGCATAAGTGCAACTTTCACACTGACTGTCACAGAATCTTGAGTGTCAAGGCAAGGTGAACAGGACTTCCAATACCTCCTACGAAAACTGAATAGCAAGCTGTTTCTCCTCAGTTCATCAGTGATATGAGTCAGCCCTGGCAGGACTCGAATCTGTGAGCAAAGGGGGCACATAAGCCAAAGTTATTAATGGTATAACTGAAGCAAGTACAAGCAAATCTAAGTATTTCCCCAAGGAGTTTACTGAAAAAAATACAGAATATAAAGTAATGTTTTCCAGCTTCAAATATTTCAAAACCCCACAAAGACTATATTACATATGTAAAGGATTTATTCTGTGGACACTGGTCGGTTTGGTCATATTTTCTTTGATTATTATTGTATCTTTCGACAAATGTTTGAATGATTGAAAAAAGAAAGAATATTTTTCTACAAACATGACATGTTATTATATTATATTATATTATATTATATTATATTATATTATTAGTATATTATATTATATTCTGAATTGTATTGTATTATACTGTATTGTATAATACTATATTATAGTACATTAATTATATTAGTTATAATTATTACATTATTTGACACCAAATACTTGTGTTTGGATGTGTGGATCTTTTAATTACATGTGGATGAATATATACAAAAGATTTTACTCCTGCCTTTTGCAAACTATTCTTGAAATCTTAAATATTTATATTCTTTCAAGACTTCCACTACCAAAGACTAACAAAGCTGTATTTAATTTTTTCTAGGTTCTCATTAAATGTCTGTAATTAAATCCAACTCTACTCACGTCAAACACGCTTCAGGAGATCATGGATTTGGATGACTTTAATAGAATCTGGATTTCATCTGTTGATATACTTCTCATCAGCACACTAAATATTGACACTACCTTACGCTGACATAAAGAGCTAAACTTTTCTAGGATACATATACAGCTGACAGTTACATATAACTGCAAAACAGAGTTTGCAGCTGCACTGAAACTGAAAATACATGATGTATGCCATGGATCCTGTGCCTTCATTTTTCAGGTTTTCATTCTCTTCTTGTCAGGCTCTTTGGCCTTCTTTCCAGTAATTCCAGCTAACTGCTATTTTTTGCATATTAATAAAAGCAAAATTTAAAATGTTCTAATATATTGCTGTCTCATTACATAATGCAAGTAATTTTTGTTTTAATTAAATAAATTTCTGAAACTTCTTGGTTTATAGCCTTAAAAGCTTTTAGGAAGTTCACAACTACTTTTCTCTTCTCCTGATTTTTATTTAGCGTAACGAATTGCTAGGCATTTTTCTTCTACTCTTTTTTAGATTGTCTCCAACTGGTACATAACTTTCTGGACATATGGTAACTTAAATGAGACAAAATACCAAGTTGAAAACTTGCCAGCCCTGGGAAAGCCAGCAATTTATTTTATATATCTTAGAGATTATGTTATTCAAAGATCACAATATGATATTAGGAAGTTTTTTTACAATAGCATGATTTTTTTCCATGTGTGTTCAGCTTGTGATCCACAATAACCGCATTATATTTTTTTTTGCAATACTTTGGATTTTTTTCTATAAAATATCATTCCATGCTTTTCAGACTAAATCACCAAGATTTTCCCAAAATTAAATCTGCAGAGTTAGGACATATATATATATATATACATATACACACACACATATATATGATCCATTCCACCACTGAAGTCATTAATAAAATTACTACATTGTATCAAACTCAGGAGATACACTCCAGAATTCATCATAAGAACAGCTACGTTAACGTTCAGTTAACTCACAGAATGGTTGAGATTGGATGGGACCTCTGGAGGTCATCTTGTTCAACCCCCTGCTCAAGCAGTGACATCTGGAGCAGGCTGCCCAGGATCATGACCAGACAGATTTTGAGAATCTCCAGAGGGAGACTCCCAACCTGTGCAGTGCTCAGTCACCCTCACAGTCAAAGTGTTTCCTGACATTCGGAGGGAATCTCCTGGGTTTCAGTTTGTGCCCGTTTCCTCTGGTCCTGTCACTGGGCATCACTGAAAAGAGCCTGGCTCTGTCATCTTTGCACATTCCCTTCAGGTACTTATGTATATCAGTAAGTTTTCCCCTGATCCTTCTCTTTTCTAGGCTAAACAGTGCCATCTCTTTCAGCCTTTCCCCTCATGAGAGCTGACTTATTTCCTTAATCATCTTTGTGGGCCTTTGTTGGATTCTCTCCAGTACGTCCATGTCCCTCTTGTACTGGGGACCCTAAAACTGGACACAGTATTCTAGGTGTGGCTTCACCAGTGCTCAGCAGAGGGGAAGGATCACCTCCCTCAACCTGCTGGAAATACTTTGTTTAATGCAGCCCAGGACACCATTATCCTTCTTTGTGACAAGGGCACACTGCTGGCTTATGTTCAACCTGGTGTTCACCAGGACCCTTAGGTCCTTTTCTGCCAAGCTGCTTTTCAGCTGGGTGGCCTCCACCATGTATTGGTGAATGGGTTTATTCTTCCTCATATGTAGGACTTGACACTTGTTGAACTTAATGACATTCCCATTAGCCCACTTCTCCAGCCTGTTGAGACTCCTCTGGATAAAAACACAACACTCTGGCTTATCAGTCGCTCCTCCCAGTTTCATGTCATCAGCAAACTTATTAACGGTAGACTCTGTCCCATCATCCAGATCATTAATTGAGATGTTAAATAAGACTAGACCTAGTATTGACTCCTGGGGCCTCCAACTAGACTTTGTTCCACTGGTCACCACCCTTGGGGCCAGTCTGTCCAGACAGTTTCCAATCCACCTAACAATCTGCTCATGCAGCCCATACTTCAAAATCTTCTCTATGATGATCTTGTGGATACTTAGGCCCCAGTGTACACTTTTCATGTTTCCTATTATGTAAAGAAGAAAAGACACGAATATAAAAATAAGGTTGGAATTCTAATTCAAGAATAGAACTGAATGCAGAACTGAGAGACAAAGATAAGAAACCTGGGGAGAAATTATATTTACTGGGACTCAGAAAAATTTAAAAAGCTTCAACAAACACAAAACTCTTACCTTCCTGAGAGTAATTAATCAGATATTTCTAAATATCTCATAAATAAATTAATTTAATGCCTCATTCCAATGTAAAGAAATTATTGGAAGGGGGAGGTGGAAGTAAAAAAAAGTTGTGGTTTTCCTGTATTTGATACCGACTTATTACTTGTTGCATAGACACATTCTATTCCACTGAATTCACAAGAAAACTGAATTTTATTGGAAATCATAGAATCATAGAATCATAGAATGGTTTGGGTTGAAAGGGACCTTGGAGATCATCTAGTTCCAACCCCCCTGCCATGGGCATGGACACCTCCCACTAGAGCAGGTTGCTCAAAGCCCCATCCAGCCTGGCCTTGAACACTTCCAGGAATGGGGTATTCATGACTTCCCTGGGCAACCTGTTCCAATGCCTCACCACCCCCACTGTAAAGAATTTCTTTCTAGTATCTAATCTAAATGTCCCTTTTTCCAGTTTAAAACTCTTGCCCCTTGTCCTTTCACTACACTTCCTGACAAAGAGTCCCTCTCTGGCTCTCCTATAGGGTCCCTTCAGATATTGAAAGGCCGTTATAAGGTCTCCCAGGAGCCTTCTCTTCTCCAGGATCCCCAGAGCCTTCTCTTCTCCAAATCCTGCATAATTTTCCATCTTTAAAGCCACTGGTATGTGTACAGTGCTTCTGGGTTTGTAAACAGATGTAGAAAGAAAATGAAACAATTTCTGAACATGTTGCTGAATTAACAAAATTAACAGAGAAATATCATCTCGGAGTTAAATGGTGAGCTGGCCATGAAGTGTACTTCATAACATTATGCAAAAATAAGTACAAACTGTGATGGATTTGACCCTAAAATAGACACAAAACATTGCACAGCAGGAAAGCAATAGTAATAGTGATCAATTATTTCAGAGTAACAGTTTTGCGTGACTTGTAAAATATATAAATGGTAAAACAACCAGGAAATAACATTTGGACGTGAGCTTTTGTAGTGAACCGGAGTTGCAGCACATACATATGTGGTTCATTTACCAAAGGATTTCTGAATAACCTTGCAAATGACAACACACAGTCCACTGAAAAATTATAGCAGCTCTCCAGCTGTTTAATTTAGGATATGATAAATGGCATGCTGTTTGGATTTCTTTACAACTAGAAAGGATGAGATTCAAAATCAAGCTGAATATCTATCTGCTCTTTCTGTAATTTCACAGTAGGGTTATCAGAGACTATTCAGTCTGGACTAATTGAAGAAAAGTCCAGTGCTGTTGGACATAGGTATTTGTGAACTAATGTTTCATTTCAACCAAGAAGACAAATTGTTCTTTGTCTCATACTTGAAATAATCACTGTAACACCTCTACAGAAAGGAGGTAATATGCTAGAATACGCATCTAAGTGTGATATGTGTGAAGTTATCTCTATGAAGCTTAAAACATTCATACAACAGGAACTCCATGAAAGACGTTTGAGACATATGATGTCATTCCTTACCAACTTCTGTGTAATCGCAGGACTGATAAACAAATGGAGGACATAGCAAAATGAAGTCGTGGCTCACAGTAAACAAAAACATTTTTACATTCTTAGGACTGGCAAACAGTTCTACAAATCTTTTCTTTCATAATTTTATATCAATATCCAGTAATCATGATGATATTTTACAAAAGCCTAGAACATGCAGTCTACTCATGTCTCTAATCGGTTAATACCTAGAAGGACACAGTGTGAAACCAGGTTATCTTTGAAGAAACTATATATGGAAGAGAAGTTTGGATTCACCATCTATTGGTGAGACTGCACATCCTAGATATCTATTTCTAAATCAGAATGATATGAGGTTTTTCACAATTAGAAGTAAAATCATTTGAAGGCTTTGAAGAATTCTATTTCCACCTTTATCAAAAGCTTTGTTTAGAAGCACCAATGCCTGTTTTCACATGACTGGACTTTAACCCATCAAGAGCCAGCAGTTTGAACAATATTTATAATCACCATCTAAAACAGAGTTTATGTGTAGTGTCATTTTCATTATCAGATGATAGGTTCCAGATAATTTCACTCTCCATAGAGTTAGATGAGGCTATTTATGGGTATTGAGATGGAAAATTGGGTGATATTTTATGCTATTTTCAGATCTATTTCAAAATCTCTAAAATTCTTACCAAACTAATAGCAAGGCATGTTCACAGGAATGCATCTCTGACTGAAAAGGCATATAAACAAATACTCAGAGTAGTACAAAATAATAGTGATCTATTCTTTGTCTCCAATCCTCATATTTTTGTGATCTTTGTATAAGGGAATACAAGATAATTAAACTCTAACTCCTTGATACTTGATCTTGACTGCAACAGAGCCCCAGAACTGAAGGAAGGGTTCCTTCCAGAACTAACTATTATGACATAAAGAAAGTCCAAGATTTCAGGAAAATTCTTATCTGCTCATTTAGGGCAGGTCATACTGTACTGCTGAAGTTGCTGGAATAAACGTTAACACAAAAGATCTATCTCACGCACTCAAAAATCAGATGGCTTCATTGCTTTAACTTGGCTGAGAAATAATAAAAACCGACTGCCAAGTGCAACAGCAATCACAAGTGCACATCCGGGTCTTACTCAAATCTCAATTATATTTGTGTAAATCAAAAATAACTTTATTGAGGTCATTACATTCAAAGCAATTTAAAGCCAATGTAAGGTTAGAATTAGGCCACTCATTTAAAAAAAAATATCTAGTGAGAGTATATCTTGCAGAGATTTTTTTCCTACTCTTCTTGAATAATTTCCTAAGTCATAAACTTGTATTTGTGTAACATTTATTAAATGCTAAGTCATGGTATAGTATACATTAAATTCTTTTGTTTGAAGCTCTCCCATCCTAAATCTGCTAAAAGACAACATATGCTTGGCTGTTCCTTTAAAACAGATTTTGCTATTCCACAGCTCAAAATTACATAGATGGTAATTTCAACTCTACATGAGACCTGCAATGAAATGACATGGTAGAGGTCAGATACCTGACCAGCAATATAGACAAATACCTGAGCCAGCAATAAATAGAATGTTTTATTTCACCTGAAAAAGTATGTTTATATTGCACCTATGCTTTGACCCCTCACTTGAATACTATTCATTCAGTCCAAAAAAGCTGCCCTTAATGAGCATCATGTGTTGGCAAGTCTGCACCGCTTCCCACATCAATACAGCCATAAAAGTCATAGCAGCTTACAAAACGTGTGGAAGATAAGATGCAGGGGTCTATATTTCAAAATATCCTTGGTCTTTGTTGAACAGTTATTTTGTATAATTATAACTATTTATATTGATTGAGCTCTCTGATAACTGAAGACTTAACTCCTAATAAAAACTCTCTGCACAATTTCAGAGAGAGCATCCCCAATTTTTTTTGGATCCTTTCAAGTAGTCTTTCAACACATGCACACACACTATACATAAATGCAAAAAAAAATAATCTCACCTCTTATCTTCCACTCCTTTGCTTATTCTAAATCAGTCAAACAGCTGATAAGTGCATTATTGAAGTACAACTATAGTAACAGTTGCAGTACAGTTGAATTTGAATAGTAGTTAGATACCTTACAAAGGCTGTATCTCATCCCTCAGGCTGGGGTAGAGATTCTTTCTATTTATAATATTTTATAAATGATTCGGGACATTGTTTAGCATTTTAGAAATAGAGAAAGAGTCATATCTTTTCAATGCATACAGTTAGTAGCTAGTTCCAGGAAGACAAATTCTGTTTTTTCACTATGAACTGAAGAGTAGCCATGTGGTTTTCATTCAAGCTTCACCAATTGATTGTTATCTTTTCTGGAGTTAAACTGCTTGCTATAATTAGTGCTGCCCCCAGGTAGTTGTAAGTTTTACAAGCAGCATTTACTCAGCATGTCGTCATAGGTCTCACTGGCCATGATAACAGTATGGGGTCACATTAATACAGATTAAATGTTCTTGAAAAAATTCTTCACTATTAAATTTATCTCTCCAGCTATTTTGACTTACAAATAAGTCTGTTGTAGAAATAGGACAAAAGAAAACCCTCACCAATTGCAGATAATGTTTGTGATCTTCCAATTGTCTTGAATTGCCAAAGTTTTATTCATTCTTATTCATGTCTTTATTTTATACGGATCAGGCTTCATCTTTCAAGTGCTGTAAATTTATAATAAAGTTTTCTCAAAGTATTTAAAGTGCCTATTAGAGTATGCCATATTTAAATGACTGCCCACAAAGTAAAAACACTTGTTCAACTGTCGTCTTGGTTTCAGCAATACACATTCCACTACTCTTTCCAGTCCATCACATCTCATCTCAGCCACAGCAATATAAAATTAATGATACTAACATTTAATTTGCTCTTTTTACTGTACCTGAAAGCACAAAGATAGGCTAAAGCATCTTGTTTTCATCCCAGTTACCAGGTGAAAATTGAAGGGCTAGTGGGTATGTCTACAGAGTTTTTGCAGCCTCCTGGAATAATTGTAGAGGTTTGTCCAGGCCAAAAAGAACACGGTACATACCCAGTATATCTGATATCTGTCTAGACACAGCTGATGTCTATGAGAAGCTGGCAAGCTATAATTTCAGACATGCCCAACTTTTACTCCAGAGACAGCTAGTTGACTCTCTCAGAACAGAGAAGGCCCAGGAGTAGACCAGCATGAGTGTAATTTGCATAGTCAGTGGACCAATGCCCTGCAGCAAAACTGGGAAAGAAACTTACTCTATGACTGCACTCATTTCTTAATCCTTTGTCTTCATGTCATATCTGCTACCTTGGAATTTAAGACAACATTAAGATATCTGCTAAAAATTATGAGGTAACCGATACACAAAGTCAGTGACTGAATTAGAAGTCTGGTGGGTCTTAAGGGGCTTCAATTACTTTGGTTAATTGGTTGGAAGATTCTGAAAGGGTGAAGAATCATCTTTCCTGAGGACAATCACACGCCTCCTCAAAATGCAACATGTAGATAACATCTTTTGTTTTCTCTCACAGAGATATACAGAACTGTGAATGTTTTTCTAGATACAAGTGTGCCTATAGCATAATATTCATAAATATTTTTACTGCTGGGGAGTGAAAGAGAAAATGCACATTAATGAAAGATTCAGACACAAGAACTGTATGACAAAATCACCTACATAGCATAGATTATAGAACAAGTTAAGACTGCGTATCACATTTCCAGACCTCAATACAATGTCTACATAACCTTGTTTCCCAGCCTTTCAATTTTATCTCTGCTATGTTGTCAAGTGTGTTGCAAGAACATTCTCATAATCTAATTTAGTACTGCTAAACATCACTTCTTTAAAAATCAGCAGCTGCACTGCTTATTAAATAGTTATTTTTTATGTAAGTGGGATTTTGCATTGTTGATAATCGCTGTACACCAGCAAAAAATGGGATATTAAAACTATAGCAGTCGTGTAAGCATCATTTCAGTAATGACTCATGTCATTGCTCTGGTGTCCTGACCTCACTGTGCCTCCCTAGATTAAGTCTGGCATTATGACACTGATATCTTTAACACTAACAGCTCTCTTGAGACAAATTGAAGCAGCTTGAGATGGTCTCAGAATATTCAACATCCAGGTCTTGAATAGCTTCTGATTCATGAGGAGGATACTTCTGACTGTCCAAAACTGTCCTCCAAAGTGAGCTCGAAGTCTCAGAGGCGGTTAAAGAGTGAAAAAGGCAGGTAGAAGTCAGAAAAGCTTGAGCCAAGCTTGAGCCTTCTTTGTATGACACTTGGCCTGGTTAATGTTAGCGAATATGTTATGGGCCAATAGAGCAGTCACTCACAAATTCACGATGCTCTGATTTTGTATTCTTCCCATGAGGTTAGGATAGCTTTTGCAGTTGTGATAGGTCAGCTTTGCACAAAAAAAAAAAAAAAAGAAAAAAGAAGAAGAAAAGTGCCATTTAGGACACACATAGGTTATTCATTGCATTGGTGGAGAGACAGAAAATATGAGGTTTTCAACCATTTTTATATGTACCTTGAGGCCATGACCAAAATCAAAGCTGCAGTGTATTTGTCCTTGAACTAATAATGAAGACATTACAATTGAAATATAGAACTTAAAGCAGGATAAAATTAAGAGTGGGGTTTTTTTGCAGGCAGATAAAAAGATACAAAGTAAATAGCAGAAGGTTGTAAAAGATTTTGTCTCAGAGCCAGATATTCAGCAGTTTTACAAATTTTATGCTAAATGAAACAAAAATGGGACACGGGAGAATTCATCGGTACTCTGTTGTAGAATATTCTTAACTCAAGGCCTCTAAAAGTGCCAAGAGGTTAGTACAGGCTTTTCCACTGGTTAGCTCTCTAAAACTTTAAATTATCTTATCACAATAATAAACTAAAGCTCAACCTCAAGTGCTCCTGTGGGAATGGATGTCGGAAAGGATTATTACGGGTTTTGAAGACAGTGACCTCTTGGCCATCCATTTGAATTTAATTTTGCTAAGTAATAGCAATAAACTGTTACAATGCAATGAATATTTAATAGCATAAATACAATTACATGTGTGTTGTTATTTTTGATTAATGATCTAAGTCTGATTCTCCTTGATTTAAAAAAAAAAAAAAAGTTATGTATCCATACATAACACCATTTACATGCAAATACATTTTAAAAGATAGGTCTATTACATTCTAAATTGGACATAATAAAGGACTGCTTTAGAAGACATGAAGGCAAAGAGAGAGTGATACACTAAAGAGCAATGTGTGTCTATTTCATTTATATGCTAGCATTTTAAAAACAAGCGCTATGAGCCCTCTGCAACTGAGTCATAGAGTTGTAATCGTGAACTCCTGCCTCTCCTCAAATTCAAATTTTTTGAGATAGTGTTGTGGCTTAAGTCCAGCTGGCGGCTAGGACCTGCAGCTGTTTATGTAGTTCTCCCCTTTCCTCCAGAAAAGCAAGGAGAAGAGGGAAAAAAAGAGAGGAGAGGGAAAAAAAGAGAGGAAACGGAAAAAACCTCGTGGGTTGAGATAAAGACAGCTTAATAGAACAACAGAAAAGGAAAATAAAAATAGTAATAATAGTAATGTTAATAATAATAATAGTAATAGCGACACAGGTCACTCTCACCACTTGGTGAATTGGTACCTTCCCAAGCAGTGATCTCAGTCACCCACCACCCAGCTAAACCCCATTTATATACTGAGCATGACATGTATGCTACAGAATATTCCATTGGCTATTTCATTGTTCTGTCTAGGCTCCTTCTCAGCTTCTCCGGGAAACTGAAAAAAGTCCTTGAAAATTATAAACACCTGGCAACAACTAAAACAATATGCATTATTGACATTCATACTGAACCTGAAACACAGCAACCACTAGAAAGAAAATTAACTCTGTTCTGGCTGAAACCGGGACAGACAGTTAACAGATACAGGCTAGGAAGAAGTCTTTTGACAGAAGGAGAGAAAAAAAATAAGGCAGCTGCTTATTCTCTCTTCACACCTACTCAGCCAACTGAAAACAAATCATAAATTAAACGCAGTGAATATACTTATCATATAGACCATAATTAATTGAAGGTCCAGTCTTGAAGAGGTTGTCTTGAGGATCAGGGGTTCCAGCTACTATATCACTGTACTCTTTAAAACATGTTGTTGCTTAAATGAGAGTGACTAAACAAACATTGAATCCATCTATTTATGGGTTTGATTGCGACAATTAATTTGAGACTCTGAAAGAACTGCAGTAATTATTGACCTGGCTCTTCTCACTATGAAATTTCAATACCATTGACTGAGGTGATGAATAAAATCGTGTGTCTATAAGGCTTAAAATGCACTTCTGGAACCTGGCTGGTGCTCCAAAAGATGTTTGCGTAATGAAACAAAGCCAATGAAAGTGATTCTCAGAAATCTGAGTACATCAAAGTGCTTCAAATCAACTGAATCCCAAGATCACTCGATAGCACTTCTTCAGTATTTTATTTGCATAAGCAGAAGAGACTTTGGGGTTTGGGATACTGGCCACAAACACAAAGAAAACAATAATGCCTCTTTTTTTTTTTAGAGCTCAGTGTGATACACAAATAGCTGAGCAAATTGACAAAACCACAACCTTTGCAATAATTTTTGCGAGAGCAGAATCATCGGACTTCAAGTGCTACAACACACTGAGAGTGAAATGTTGAACACCAGTGAATGAAATGGTATCTTGCACTGGGGTTTACCACACATCCAGTGCTGCTATACTCAGCCCTAATACCTCTTGTGTTTAAATCTGTAACACGCCAAGAATGCTCATAATTCGGCAGCAGTTTCATTTTAGCCTTTGTCATTGTGTGTAATTTTAAACTGGGCACAAACACCAACGAGAATCAGATAGTTTTCTTTCTGAATCATTACGTTTATATAAAGAAGTTGGTCTCCAAAATATGATCAGAAATTACATATATGTATATTTCTACTACATGTACAATCACGCACTACAGAAAAAGTGCTTATAAAAAGTTTTATTTTGAAAAAAGGCAATTTTATGACAATGGAAAATTAAATTTTTATTGAATTATGTTATTCCCTATTATGATAAAGTATTTTCATATATTAATATGTTATATTTTTTTCAAATGGGGGAAGTTTTATCTATGTCTTTGATATACAAATCTGGGAATCCAGATTACCTATTTCCTTTTAGGCAGTATACCTTTAAATACTTTGACTGAAAGGCTTTTCTGACAGAAATTTCAAGCTGAGAGGTCTTAAAAAGTGATTTTGCTGTTGTTCATAATCAAATGTAAAAACAATCTATATTGAAAGTAATTGTTTGACTTTTTATGTATGATTGTCCTGCTGTATTCGGCACTGGTAAGGCCCCACCTTGAGTACTGTCTTCAGTTTTGGGCCCCTTACTACAAGAAAGACATCGAGGTGCTGGAGAATGTCCAGAGAAGGGCAATGAAGCTGGTGAAGGGTCTGGAGAATAAGCCCTATGAGGAGCGACTGAGGGAACTGGGGTTGTTTAGCCTGGAGAAAAGCAGGCTGAGGGGAGACCTTATCGCTCTCTACAACTCTCTGAAAGGAGGTTGTAGAGAGGTGGAGGTATGTCTCTTCTCCCAAGTAACAGGCAACAGGACAAGAGGAAATTGCCTCAAGTTGCACCAGGGGAGATTTAGGATGGATATTAGGAAAAATTTATTCACTAAAAGTTTTATCAAACATTGGAACAGGCTGCCCGGGGAAGTGATTGAATCACCATCCCTGGGGGTGTTTAAAAGACAGGTAGACATGGTGCTTAGGGACATGGTTTAGTGGTGGTTTTGGCAGTGTTAGGTTGGTGATTAGATGATCTTAAAGGTCCCTTCCAACCTAGGCTACTCTATGGTTCTATGATTCTACTGTTCTAAGCAGAAAGACATTTTCTTTAAGGGCTGTTGTTTGAAATATATAGATAGTTCCTGGAACTAGAATAATCGTGTCATGGCATTTAAAAGTCCAAACACTTGAATTCTTCCCTTTTACTTTTCACTAATTTTCATCTTCCTTCTACAATTTAACAGAAATTTAATTTATGAAACAATCAGTAATGAATTAATATATTACCTTTAAAAATATCAAGGAATTATTCTTTATTTTTTATTCTACAGAGAGCAATAACAGCAAAGTTGACAGATATTGTCACTATAACATGCTTTCTGTAGTCACCTCAAGTGAATGCTGGGATTGATTATTCACATTAAAGTTCTAAGATAAGAAGCTCAACATATGGTAGGATATCATAAGTGACACATATGACTCAAGTCAGAGGTCTGATATGTAAAGCAGGAATCAGAGATTTAAATACCTTTTTGAGGAACACACAGGACATGGGAAGGCTTTTTTAATTTTTCATTTCCGTAGGCAATTTGGATCCACCAAATTTGTCCAGGAATTTTCAAGATAATAGAACTTTTGCTTACCATTACACCTTTGGCTATAATGAATAACTCAGACAAGTCTCAGTATTTCTTCATTTTTGCCAGTCAGGAGAAGACAGTTTATCACTCACAGCCTGTGTACAACTTCTTACTTTCATTAATTTGTTTAAGCACTGACCTATAGAGACTTTGCTAAGCAGTCTCATATATCCTGGATCTCCTTATTTCACATGAAAATATAAATTATGCTCATGAGCTTTTAAAATTCAAGATAGTTTGAATCCCAAATACCTTTAAAAATAAATCTTTGTAAACTTCTTAATTACATTTATTAGTCTTTAAAATAGTGAATTATATTGTTCAGAAATCACTAAAGGCTAAGGCCATCAGCAGACCGCTTCACTTAGTATATGAGCTTTGGTTGTCAGTACTCAACATGAGCCTGTGGAGAATAGAAAATGTGGTCCCGGTGATGTATGTTAGACCAGTTAAGTTCTCTCACAAAACCTTTCTTAGGCGTACAATATTAACTAGTAATCCACAACAGTAAAATTTAAAAAAAAATTTCTTTTACAAAACATCTAGTTCATCTGTGACCTAAAGTTAGCTAGGAATGTGAAATCAATTTCTCAAGTGCCTGACTTTGTCAAAAGTATTAGAGGACCTTCCTTTAAAAAAATAATCACAGAACACCCCAACTGCTGTTACATAGAAGCTCCTTTATTTCCAAACTTGACTGCGGATTTTTTTGTCAAAAAGGACAAACGATTGAAAGATCTCCAGATCTGTTTTTCCTGCTGGATGAGGTTTTCTAGAGCTGAGATCATTCTAAATTGTCTCCAGTTGAGTCCCATCTTTCTTGAAAAAATCTCGTTCTACTGAAAATTTACTTAAGCCAGCTATTTTAGAATGTTTACTTCATTTCTTGGAGTCAGAAAAAAATTCCTTTTTACTGTCTTAATCCTTTCTGCAAATTGAGAGAAACAGGTATTTCAGGGTGATCTCGATCTGATGTGCTTTAGATTTTTACCTTTGGATGAAATGAAATTTTCTTTAAAAAACATTTTCAACACTGTTCCACTCAGATGTTGATGGTACTAGATGGCTCTATTTGTATAAGTGATGTTTTCTTCCTAAGGTAATACCTTCACCTACTTCTAATGAATGTGTTCCAATTTCTCTCTTCCTCTACCTGCAGAGTTTTGGATGTACTCCAGCTTTGATTTTCCCACCTCTTTCTGTTTCAGTATCATTCTGTGTAGTATATTCTCCAACAGTTCAAGATTCCTGTCCATTCTCCATCACATTCAGTCTTGTTTAGGTAATTTCCTTTGCTTAACAAATTCTGTTTACTTTTTTTTTTATCTCCAGCATGTTTTCATCCAGGTTTTTAATGGGTTTTTTTTAGTGTTGGGTTTTTTTTAATTTTTCCTTTTATTTCTATTTCATAATAGGGAATTCCAATTACTCTGCCAAATTGCAAGATGAGATCTCATCCATAGTTGCATTACAAATTTCTTTCTGCTTTTATTTTAATCAACTCTATTAAAAGCATCTTTCCATCTATTTTACATAAAGTGCTGTACTTCTCATTTCTATAATAGTTATACAGTTTGCCTCCTCTGCTTGAATTAACTAAGCAGTATTAAAATCAGGTAATGCTTCAGAAATAGCTGCTTTAGAAATAAGACTGACTCTAAATGTCATCTTTTCTACTGTTGTCCATTTATTACAAATTTCAAGTGGAGTTGAAATCTTCCACATTTCCAAATACTTTTAAGTCTAGTGAAACTTTTCATGACTCCAGTCATATTTTTCAGTTCTCATTTAATCTTTTTTTTGATGCTATGTATTGTTCAATGATCACTGAAAACTGAAATGTCTTAAGAATGGTGGGGTACCTTGAGTCACACCAGTTTTTTAACTGTTATGCATTGTGAGGCATGGCCCATTGAATCTAAAAACATTCAGTGACAATTAATTCAAGACAGAATATTCTTCTATGGCATCCTATTTTAAGCATGTACTTTAACAACTATGTCATCAACATTTTAGGTATTTGGCCCCAGGGAGGCAATTCAGTGTCTCTAACATAAAGTTCTCTGTTGAGTCAAAGGGACTCTTTTAAAGACAAGCAGAAAGACATAGTCCATCCAAGTAAGGTGCCTGCCTTTTTTCATTTAATATATAAGAAAACAGCAAATTTATTTCAAAAAGAAACTCACTTTATTAGGTCAAGTGTCTAGCTCTTTCTACTAGAGGGAAATCATAGGAAATTACTCTCAAACTTCTTGTAACTCAGTCCATCTAACCCTCTTCACTAAAGGAGTGGAGAAAAGCACTTGACCTAATAATCTACTAGTTTGAGCATTTGCTCAAACAGGTTGTTGTGAGGGGACTTAGTCATTTCCATAATAGCAAAGGTGGGTTGCAACCACACTTACATTGAGTATTGCTCCTCTTCTCTCTAGTTAACTTCAGGCTACTGTGAAGCTCAGCATAAGACCAATCAGAGGAGGGAACCTTATTAGTAGTACATACAGCTGAGTACAAAAAAGACTGATGGTTTCAAATTTGCTCTCAGGGGGGGGGGGGGGGGGGGGGGGCG
>JAOXNO010000001.1:170336162-170362831 GCA_028565335.1 Limnodromus scolopaceus
TTCCAGTGGCTGACCACCCTCTTTGTGAAGACCTTTTCCTAATGTCCAGTGTGAACTTCTCCTGATGCAGCTTCAGCTTTCCTCATGTCTTATTGCTGGTCACCAGAGAGAGGAGATCAGCTTCTCTCCCTCTTCTGCCCCTCTTGAGGAAGTTGTAGACCCCTCCACATTCTCTTCTCCAAGGTGAACAAGCCAAGTGACCTCAGCCACTCTCTCTTGCAAATCTCTCTCTCAAGACTTTTCACCATCTTGGTTGCCCTCCTCTGGACACATTCTAACAGTTTGATGTCCTTCTTATATTGAGGCACCCAAGACTGCACACAATGGTCAAGGTGGGGCCACATCAGTGCAGTATAGAGTGGGACAATCACCTTCCTCAATCAGCAAGCTATGCTGGGCTTGATGCACCCCAGGACATGGCTGGTCCTTTTTGCTGCCAGGGCACGCTGGTAACTCATATTTAACTTGTCATCAACCCAAACCCACATATCTCTTTCTGCAGAGGTGTTTTCCAGCCTCTTGTCCCCCAGTTTGTACATATAACTGGGATTACCTTATCTCAGGAGGAAAATCTGGCACTTGCTCGTGTGAAATTTCATACAATTAGTGATTGCCCAGCTCTCTAGTCTCTCCAGATCTCTCTGTAAGGTATCACTGCCCTCGAGGGAGTCCACAGATCCTCCTAGTTTAGTACAGTCAGCAAACATACTTAATATACATTTGATTTCTGCATCCAGATCATTTAAAAAACATTAAAGAGCACTGGCCCTAAAATTGAGCCCTGGAGAACTCCACTGGTGACCAGTCTGATGTATCCCCTTTTACTATAACTCTTTGAGCCCAACCCATCAGACAATTGCTCACCTAAGGTAACATGTGCTTGTGTAGCTTTAGGCTGGACACTTTTTCCAGAACAATACTGTGAAACACAGTATATGTGAAAGACATTGATACATCTAATATTGAAATGTAGTATTGGAATATATGTTCTCTATTTTCTTCATCTTGAGTATTTACACTAATGAATTAGTGAATTATGGAAATAGATTTGAGTAGGATTACATGAAATCTTACTCGCTGTGATTAAATTTAGTCTAGACAGGAAATAACCCTGTCATACAAATGTCTTCCATCTGATCATAATCATTTATCTTCAGGTTTGAATGATTAAGCCTGAATTACTAAAGCTGTAAGCAAATTGTCTTCTTTTGATTTTCAGATATTAGGGAACTGTGCTTGCTGATTCATATAACACTATATGGGTTGGGTTTTTTTTTTATTTATGGATATTACAATATTTAAATACATCCTTAAGTTTTTTAGATTTATACTGGCTTGCTTTATATAAAGCCCTCCTATGAAATGTGCCAGTGTTCAGCTTTGATTGTTCGTTCAGTTGATTTAGTATTCAAGAAAACATTTTCTTATTAGCTAGGCTGCTTCACTTAGGGTATTGTAATTCCATAGCAGAACTCTCAACACTACTACATCATTGTTCATACATTATTATTGATTATACAATTTAGGGCCAGTATACGGCCCTTATGTTTTAAATCTTCAAAATACATTTCCAAGCATTTCATTATTATGATTCAGGCTTCTGCAATATGGTCAACTGTTCTCCATTACTTGAGTCCATCAAAACTCAATATATTTTTATCGAGAATTGGTAATGGGCTCTTCTGCAATTGCTGAAGAAATGGAAAATTGTTAGCTGAATAAATAGAATCTAGAATATTTTATAGCTGAAAATGTGTCACTATATTCTAAAAGGTTTCCTTTAATATTTAATCATGTCTTCATGATAGTTAGATAGATTGAAAAAAAACCCAAACAATCCCATAATACAAAGAAAACAGTTTATGCATTCCACTGCTCAGCTTTAGTTTTGAAAATTAAAACAGATTCTAGGGAAATTATCTGTTAAATTCTACTGAATTTCAGGTTAAATCATCCCATTACTTAAAACTCTTGGCAAGAACTGTGGCAAGAAATGTGTCCTCACATTGTATAGAAACTTCACCCAGAGTCATCCTAACATCTTCTGTTTAACTTTTAGAATAATATATTGCTCAGCACACATAAAGACAGGAATGTGTGGGAGGGTGAAAAAATAGTATTTCAAATGTATAAGTCACTAAATAATTTATAAAAACATTTTCTAGCTCTTGATTTTTTTTTCCCTTTTTTTAGTAATTCATTCTTAAAGGATATGTTCTTTCAGTGTCACTAGAGACACCATTGTATTTTCTTCTTAACAACTGTTGAAGAGATTGCTTTTATTTGTTTCCTCCTTTCACATCTTGGAGGGAAAGTTGAGTAATTAACACCAACTAATTTTGTAAATTGCTATACATATTTTAAATTCAAATAGCATATTCCAGCTACATAGGTGGATCATGTGCTACATTAGTAGAAACTTGAAAATGAGTTCCTTGTATGTACTCAAGCTGTCAGCATAAAAAACAAAGGAATTGGGAAAAACTGTGAAGTATGTAAAGAGATACCATTTTCCTCCATATATCTTATAAATGCAAACAAAAATGACCCATAGAAGAAAATTTTGGTCACAAGGAGACTGCCAATGGTAGTATGGCTCAGATATAAGATAAACTAAAAGTAATCAACATTCTTCGTAAAATAGTTTTAAGTCAGCAATACTTTATTGCAGTTTGAAGGAATTATAGTGTTTATGAATTAAAGGCTTTCAATAATAAAGCCTTCCCAATGGGAATTTTTATCATAATTTTAGTGAATTTAAATTACAGGTTCATTTGCAATATGAGAGAGGAAAGTCACATTTTACAATATAGTTTATCCCTGTAACAATTCCTAACTTTCTTATAATTCCTGAATAGTAAAATACATTATTACTAGTAATAATATATCAGTATATCAGTATTATTTTAAAAACATATATATTGTGTAAGGTTCATTTGCATGAATTCCTTAGTAAAATAGTGTCTTATACAAAGAACATGGCTTTATAAAACAATGATTTGATTGCTCAAGAGTTCTTGATAACATATTTTTAACTTTCCTATATATAAACAGTAACATATTCAAAAGACTTCAACTAATAACATTTAACCATGCAACAGTTATGACATCACTTATATACTTTTTGCAAAATACACTGCACAAAATTATAGTAAGTTGAAGTATGAGAAACATATTAAGAACATCCCAGAATGTATATAAAAATATTGAAATTTCATAATTATAGGTGTTATCTCTTTAGATATTCGAGATTTTCTTCACAGTGACTGAAAACAGAAACACCAAAATTTGGTAGTTCTTTTGATCATTTAACAAAAAATATGTCTAATTTTCAAGCATCACAGGTTTCTCTTAAAATTCAGTAGAAGCATAGGTAAACTCATAATAGCGTTACATGATATGAATATATTACAAATGTTATATTAACAGCCACTCATGATTCAAACTTGAGGTTTTCCACTTCAGTGAGAATATGAATCCTAATAAAATATGCATATTTAAGTATGTAAGACCTAAAGAGCAATTTAACACTACCACAATGCAGTTACTTAATCTCTTATTTTTCTGTGTTATGTAGATGTTCAAGAGACTTCAGAAATCTATCTTTTAAGTAGATTTACTGTCATAATAAATGATCAGGTTAACAGCAATTCTGTTCCGAATATGCTTTTTAAAGTTGCTTGTCTGACTCACAGTACACTGTTCTCACAGCTTCTGAATTTTAATATTTTATATTAAAAAGGAAACTTGTATCAAAAAGTAAATGCACAGATTGTTATTTATAGCAGTTTCATATTAATTCTTCAGTTTAATCAATGAGTATTAAAACTGGAAGTGGCAAAACAAGCTTGCACTTCTTTCTCCTTCCAAAACACAAACAGTAAATCATAACCACACATAATTTCTGCTGTTATATATTGTAAAGGTTATGTTTATACTATGAGCTGTGAATTAGATTAATGAGTTTTCTCAGCACCATAAACCTCCTCCACCAAAATAGGAGCTAAATTGCAATAAATCACTGTTTATGTTCACATATTTATGGGACAGCAAAGATTTAGAGTTCCTCTATAGGGAAAACTACCCCAACAGAAGCAGAAAAAAATTACAGCTTCTGTATTGTAAGGTGGATGAACAGGGGCAAAAGCATAAACATTGTTTTCATTTCGCTATAATAATGCCAGTAATTTATTAAAAGCAATTGCTAGATCAAAGCTTTTTGCCAATGCTTCAGCCAAAGTGACAATATACCAACCCAATATGTTTTCTCCTTCTGTGCCACTGAAGAGCAAAACCATTGAATTATACATCTTTTTACATTGCTCTTCAAACAAATAATTCTTTTTTGTCAAAAAATTATTAGCGATGGTATGTGAGCTGTATTCTTTATATACTGCATACATTAAAAGCTCCTTACATGAGCTTGAAGGGTATTATTTACCTCACATATTTACATTGGTGATTTCAGGCTACCGTGGCCATGATTTCTAAATTTATTTCTCATAGAAAAGTACTGTACTTTCTGCATTTTCTTTCATCAGACTTTCTTTCTACATTTTTTTTCATCAACCGCCCATAAAATTTTCTATTATCTGTCCAAAAGAATTGGATTTAATTTTAATTTTTAAAGAGGTTTTTTTCCTGGTTTGTTTTGTTGTTGTTGTTGTTTTTGGGGGATTTTTTTAATATCTGGTCTTAAAAAAATAAACCTCCTATATTTTCATGGGAATCTTATGCAAATACACTTTCCAATGTCTATAGTAATATTTTCTATTATTATAGCACCTGAAGCACCTGAAATTACAACAAGAATATTTTTTGGAGTTACTGCTTTTTATTTCTTCCAACAGCTTCAAATAGAGGAGCAGTGCAGCGTTCACTCCCTGGCCCAGGTATAAATGCTAGCGCCAGCAACTAAAGGCAGTTAACAGCCATTCCTTTAACTTAAATGCTTGCAGACAAGTTTTCAAAACAACAAAGAAGGGGGACATTCTTATCACACCATGCAATGTTAAACTGAGGAACTGATTTTTTTAGAATGTAGCAGATGGCAAAAACTTAAATGAAATACAAAAGTCATCAGATAAGTTTGAAAAAGAAAAGCATGCATGAATAGGAAGCTTTGCTAATGGAAGTGGTATTTTATGCTTCCTACACTACAGCTTTGTGTTCCAACACTCTTCTCTAAAGCATCTATTATTTGCTATCAACAGAGACAGAGTATGAAACTGCACGATCCTTAACTTAACCATCATATGGTTCTTAACCCTACAATGGTTCTTATGGTTCCTACTTTACATTGTTACAAAATTGCAGTGTCTTCTTCATTTTCTAACCTGCAGGCACCAATCTGCTGCCACCTCAGCTGAGAAACAGTAAAATGGTGGTAGGTATTGAGGTTTTTATACAAGCAGCAAAGTGAATGCAAGCTCCTTCCTAGAAATAAAATTAGTCATTTTAAATTGAAATGATTGGTTAATAAAAAGTAAGATTTTGAAGGAAAAAGTTTAGTTTAGATTTATATGCAGAAGGTGGCACACAAAGACACATGATCCTACAAAGGTGGATTTCGTTTTCAAAACTTTGAGAACCACTGTATGCATGGAAACATGTTGCTATGCCAGAGATACTATTTCAGGATGGTAGCTTCTTAGGGACCAGCCATGTCTTTTAAAGAAAATAAATCCCAAATCTATAGAATCTACTTTTTTAAGAAGAAAATTGTTCTGTTCCCTAGTGTAGTGCATTTCTGTTCTTATTCCTTCTCCCTTGAACCTCCTCAGTAAGTTTACACATCATACTTTGGTTATTTAAAAAGGCTGGAAAATCTCACTCATTTAAAGTCAATGAAGAGAGATAAGAATTTCTAGTAAACAGTCAATCTGATCTCTGCCGATTGTGTGCTTCGGGGTGCTACGCCTATGTCCTACAAGTGCCTTTTCTTCTTCAATGAGTGTGAAGGGAGTGTGCACTCACTGTGTCAGGCATAGTTGCCTTCACTGGGGCAGTCTATGTGTAGTCAGGTAAAGACTCCCACCTGAGGAACAGTAACTCTTTCATACAAAATGAAGAAGCACGAGTGTTTCTTTCGATATGTATAGGGTTGAAATTAATAACGTCTACTCTAGAATCAGAACAGTATGCTAGATAGTCTTATTCAGTCTGAAATTAACAAAAAAACAAACAACAAACAAAAAAATTCCCCAGTTAATCAACAATCCCAAATGTTCTTACTCAGGTCACTAACTTGGAATAGTGTCTAGCACAGTTAAAGCCAGATAAAGATTCTAGTGAGATTTAATTCCTTAGGCACACTACAATAAGCAATAACTGCAATACTCAGCTACTCAGTTCATCATTCTTACTGGGGGAAAAAACAAGTTTACTGTTAAGACCTTGCACAGTAGAATGCAACAGTAGAATATTTTCAATTCAATAATTAATTATCTTGTTGATCTGATACAACAGGATCTTTCTAAAGGACTGATACTTCTTTTCAGTGCTTAAGTGAATTTTCTCCTTGGTGATAGTATCTGCCATGCTAAAAAGCCAGGTACACAACTTGAGGTACACAAATTAACGGATCTCCATTTAAATTGGGTAAACCACACTTCTCAAGGAGAGACCATCCTTACATTTGAAATACATATGATATAGACAAAATGTTGTGACAGATGCGTAATTCCTATTCTGCAGCTAGTGTTCCCACGCGCAAAAATGCGCATGTTTCAAATTTAATTTTCTTCAACATAGCAGACAAATTCTGGAAACATCCAGCTCCTTATGGCTTAATTAAGATGCTTCTTAGTCATCTGTATATGCAATTACTCATCTCTGCAGTTTTTTGTGTAAGAGTTAACCACACAGAATCTTTGAGTTTTTAGCATATAAAGGCTTGCAAATGTATCCATATCATTAAAAGCAAAATTTCAGGAATATTTATAGACTTACCAAATTTTCAACCTGTGCGTCTCCCCTGGGATGAGCAATTGGTTATTGTATTCTCTGTCCCTAGAAAAAGCCCCAGGTAACATAGACTTTTCCAAATTCTTTATAGTTCTTAATTCGTTTGTGCATGAATGCTGACCTGATTCCTAACAGTTTGGTTAAATAAAAAAGAAACCTAAAATCCAGTAGCATTGTAACTGTACCGGGTGGTTTTAAAAAGTCTTTTGTCTTTCTCTAAGAAAAATACAAATTTCATTTTTATTATATCGTATAAGAAAGAAGCAGGTTCTTCCATGATATAGGAAACAAAGAAAAGATTTACTAATGGCAAGGAAGACAAAATGTAAAAGTTCTGTTTGGTGACTAAAATTCTGTTAAGTTCCATAACATCTCTTGATGTTTTGCTTTATCTTGTTTGCTAATCCCCCTGCTAAAGCTGCAATATTAGGTTACATCGAGTAAAATCATATTAGACTTGCACCAGCATAACAAGTCCCTATTTTACAGAGTTAAGGTCACATGCAAAAGTGTTGAAATAAAGAGTCATTAAATTTCCATAGCAACAAGAATAACATTTTTGGAAAAGAGATATATAGATATCTATAGTTGATAAAACTTGTGTCATTTCAACAAGACTTAAGATCATTACACTATTTTTCCTACTTTCTGCCCTTTTAAAAACATTATGCTCAGAAAATACTCTGCTTCCATTTCTCATGAGCAAATAAAGAATTTTAAAAGACAAAAGTTTCTTCCCTAATCTTTTTGTGTTTGCAAGGGTAGGCCAGTTGCTGTCTGGAGAACTAGGTTGTTTCTTAGGTAATGGAAAACCACATACAATTTAAATGTCCAGATTGTCTCATCAGATAACTCAGATATTACACTAAACCCCCGATATTATGTGACATATTTTATTATGATTTATGGACAATCACTTGCAACTTGCTGTAGTCTGAATTGCAATGTACTGATGTACTGATAGGTAAATAGGAGGAAGGATAAACAGTCACAGGATGGCATTGCTTATACAGAATAGGTATTTCCATCTAAATGATAGTGACCATTCTCTGCCTATTCTTTATTAGGCAAAAAAAAAGGTAAGGGAACCGTGTAAGGTACTTTCCAGAGAACTACAATTCATTATGAAATTATTGATTGTTGATTTTTTATTTCTAAAAAGGAAAGTTCCTTTTTTTTTTTTTTTTAGTTTTGTTTATATTTATTTACTATTTGGTGAAGTAGAGGTGTTAACTCATGCATTAGCTTGAACTTGATTATAATATCTCTTTCTGAAGCAAAATCTGAAAAAATATAAATATGCAGGAAAGAATAGTGGAAAAATTTGAAGGAGTCTGGCAAAATCATATGCAATTCATACACTGGAGGTTTTAATTTTATTAAGTACCCTCAGAAGAAACAGAATGTAGTTTTTATACCACATTCCTCTTTGTGGATCCTAGAAGAAGAAAGGAGTTTACAATGTGCATTGTATGAAAAGGTGATCAGGGCTGCCTATGTGCTGCAGTCATCTTTGGCCAAGCAAGCAGCTTTGTGACATTGATTGTTACCAACAATGGCTTTTGAGTGGAATTGTTTCCCATGACTTTTCATTTTCTTCTAGTAAAACTTTTGGAAACAGTTTAGGGCCTATGTAAAATGCTATGAGGGCACTAGATCATCTTTCAGCTGATATTTTTACTTTCACACCAGATATAATCACTATTTTGTTATTTTTAATTAACTGAGTCATCTAAGTACTTGACAGAAAAATTTTTTACATATTTATGAGTTCTGGAAGATAGAGAATTTTCTCTTTTTCAACATTTCTTCCTCCAACTTAGACACTTGGTAGCTAAGTCTTTCTGGATTGCCTGTTTTCCCATGGGGAATGCTCTTCAGGGGTTATTCAGGTCTTCTGTTGTGTTACTGACTGACTTTATCATAGATTTCTTCTGGACAAGGAATTATTAGACAATCTGGCCTATGGTCAGACTGTAAGAAACATGTTTAATTTACTGTAATGATTAACTTACTATAGCCTTGAACTTACTGTAACTATGTGAAAGATTAGACTTCTCATCTAAGTTATTTTAGTCTCTTAGGAAGCAGAGAAAATAAACATGTTAAGAAAATTAACTTACCCCCTCTGAAAATAGGTGCCTAAGTTGAATAACACATCATCTATATAGCCTGTCTTTCCTCATTAACCAACGATAGTGGAAACCAAGGAAAATAGCTCAGAGTAAACAGTTAGGAACTCAGAGTAAATACTTTGGAGCTTTCTTTCTGCTATTTATACACATCAACACCTTGTTCCAACAAGCTTCTCGTAAGTATAAACCTAAAACAAAAGATGAACCCGGTCTTGCTCTGAAACTCTTTACGCTTGGATAGAGGTATTTCTTTAATTTATTGGTGAAATTACTTGCTATCTGTTTTCTGTAGTTCGGACAGTGGTGTCTTAACAACATGGCTCTTCAGTGCAACAAACCTAACCCAGTAACACCTGTGTAATCAACACTTCCTAACCTGAGAGTTGACAAATTCTTGAAGGTCAGGTCACATAAACCAGTAACCTTTCTGGTTCCCTGGAAGACGTAGTGAAAATACACAGAGGATTCTGAGACTCTTCTCATTCTTTAGCACAGATTTTGTTCTCCCTCATATTTTCATGGACACCAAAATGGCATGAATAATACAGATTCTAGATTTGGCACTCCAAGTAGTTTGTCCCTGGCTTTTGTTACCTGTTGGACTTATGTTGTTTTAAAAAAGCAGGGGATGACAGAGAGAGTAAAATACAAAGAGCATGAAAGAACTGTACGAGCCCTTCAGACTTAAATTACAAATGACACTAAAGAGACACAAAATACCTATGTGAAAGGAGAATCTTAATTGTGACCTAGTTGGTTTTATTAGAGTTAATTAGGTCAGTGGAGCTGACCTAATTTTTTAATTAATAAATTGATTCCAGAGGAACACATGAAAATATTGCCAGACTTTCATAAACCAGGCAGGATAATTGCATTGTAGAGATTACAAAAACAGATTGTAATCATTAATTTTTCATCTGAATAACTAAGTTCTTACACAACAGTTTTAAACTATGCTGTAATGTAGCTACAGTGTAAGTGATAGTTCTTACAGAGTTCATATAAATATAAGCCAGCAAGTATGTGGGTTTTTTTCTCTCCCAAATTCTCTAGTCAGTACTATTTGGGAAAAGTTTATAAGCATATACTTTTTTTTGTACCTTTCCTATATATTTCCAAATAGAAAATATAGATAATTTTAGCAGCCAGAGGACATCATCACAACTGTGTAAAATTCCCAGAAGTTATTTCTAACAGTGTCTTACAGTTAGCATATTTATTCTTTATATTCAGTTTCTCTGCTTCTATTTTAATTATTTTCATTTTTATATTGCCTTAAAGAAGATTAAGTTTTCCTAATAGTTAGAGGACATCTTAATTGGTTTTAAATATTACAAATAAATCAGCAAAGTTCTTTCCTGGAAAAAAAATGTAGACCTGATGAACTGTTTTATATTCCCAAAGGAATTTTGAACTCATTTAGGTTAAGTTACCACTAAGATTAAATACAGGGTTTTTTAATATGCCTTACAGTTTGAAAACTAGTTGTAAAGAAATTAACATGGGGAAAACTAGCAGGGGAAAGAAGTTTGATAACATGAGTAAAAATGTTCATATTATACTATTACATCAGATCAATTTCTTTAGAGGAAACTTTAAAAAAAGAGAATGGCTAAATCATCAGAAATTACCTTTTATTAGCACTAGATCTAAAGCCAGTTTATTTCTGGTTTCACCTGGCCCATCTCTGTTCAGTCTGGTAAGGTTTACTGCAAGTTCTTACACAGTATGCAAAAGATGACACTTTATTGTGTGGTCTCTGCAGAGGAGAAGCAATATAACTCTGATTCTGTAATGCCTTATACAAACTCATCATCTGGGAGCTCCAAGTTCAGAAGTTTATGAGCCTGATGTCTCAATTCCCACCACACAAAACTTCTGCTGAAGTCCAGGAATTTTAAGAAGTACAGAATCTATTACTTAGTTATGTCCAAACTATTACAATACTATTTAGAAATATTTCTGTACCTCCTAAAATTTGTCCTGTACCTTACTTCTGGAGAGATAACTATCTTCAGAAAGCTGTAAGAGGTGTTGCCTGTAATATTTCTGTAAGAAAGAGTCCAGAAATCAAGAACTGGAAATTCACAGATGATTCACAGATTCATGGCTCTTAAGGTTTTTCTGGCATCTACTGAGGAAAACAAAAAAGCAATGTTAGTTTTCATGAGCAGGCCTACCTGAAAACAGCAGCCTGGACTACATTGGCCCTGCTGTAATGGTTTAGGTCTGCTCAGGAAAGACACGCAGAAGCAGAGGAACAGTTAACATTACTTCCTTGCACCACATTTGAGGAGAGACCACAGTGTGAAAGTCACCCTTGTAGCAATTGCTTTATTGGCTTAAGATATGGGGAAAGTGAAAGAGAGTGGCCTGGGGCTATGTGAGAGGGCACTGGGGGCTTATCCAAAACAATAAATAGTTGTATAATCAGCTCCTTGAAGGGGAGCTTGTCCATGGTTGTACAACACTATGCAGAAGGCTAAACTAGAGTAGGAACATCTGCATGTAGGGGCCAGGCTGCCAGCCAGCACCCAGCCCCATTGAAAGGTCAGAGTGAGCATCCTGGTTCCCCAGTTTTATGGTGTCAGACACAACTGGACCAGAGGAACAGCAGCCTTGGCCTGGCATGAGTACATTTGTACATAGTGTATGCTTGTCCCAGAAATCTTAGAATAGAAATTAATATACACCCAATATGCCTATACTGCTTAGTAAATAAATTTTAAATTTTATGTTACAGAATGGTGTGGTTTGTTCTTGTAGCCACTCCACCCTGTTCGCCTGTGATGGCATATTATTATGGGCTGATGTGTACTCTGAAGTATACCTGCCTGTCAACCCTCAGCTTAAAACTTCAGCTAGATCCAGCAAGAAATCCTCCTGTACAGAAAAAGGAATTAAGTCCACATAACTAATCAAAACTCCAACTTCATGGACACTCTCTGTAGAGGTAGTCAAACACGATTTAGAGGCACAACAGTGTTTCCCAGTTCCCAAATAAAAGATTTTTATCATCATTGGAACCAAGTCGTGGTGTTACTATCAGGAAGTTTGTCAGCACGTATACTTATGACTCCAAAGCAAGTCCGTGGTATAATTCCATTGTTGATTGTAAGACCACAGGTTCTTCATGGCACTAATTGACAATACAAAGCAGAACACACATGATATAGGCTTTTCTTTAGAATCCTACCAATTTCTTTTAATCACATTTCTTCCAGTGTCTCCTTGGAGGAAGAAAAATCATGTGGTAGGATCCTTTCATTCATAAATCTCACTATGCTTACTAGTATCATTTTTCACTATCCTCACCCTGACTTCTGACTATATTACTCCCCAGTTGCCTTTTTCATAAACTCTAAATTTTATTCATAACTCCCAAGTAACAGAAAACACCCCTAATCAACTACTAAATATGAAGTGGAGAGAGAATGAAATGCAAAAGTGTGAAAACTAGAAGCAATGCTTCAAAAATCTAGCTGAAGTTTTAAGCTGATGGTTGACAGGCAGGTATACTTCAGAGTTCTGGTACTTACTTCATCAACTCCTAATAGCTATAATTTCCTAATTATCTGCTCCAGTGCAATGATGAAACCTTTTAGTCTTTCACTTTTTCCTGCAAGAAAAGAATTTCACTATCTGAAGTGCTACTGTTTTGCTTTACCTCAAGATTCAGAAGAGAAAGACCTTAGCAATCTGTTATCCTTCATTAGCTATCCACCCAGCTGCTGCTGCTGTATCCTTACATATAGTATTTAACAACTTTTTTTCTTCTTTCACGTCCCTTCCTTGCCAATTATCATAGCTTTTCCTGAAAATTTCAATTTTAAAATTATTTTTACACCATGTGCTTTCTTATACTTTGGAGACAATAAAGTTCCCACTTTCTTTCTGCATTGTGTATCAGCTCATACTATGAGAAAACTTGGGAAATTGTTTACATTAATCTTGATAAAAACAAGAATTCATCTCATCTGCTTGTGTATACCGAATTAATCAAATTTGGCTATTAGAAAGAAACTGAATAGAATATAAGTATTACATGATAATGTACTATCACAGAGAATACTAAAAAGGGAGCGAGGGTTGTTATACGAGTGATAATGGGTAATTTTTGACAGGGAAAAGTTTTGCAAAGTAACCAAAGGTGTTCTTCCTAACCACGAACCAAGCTTCTAGAGGCTTGAAGCAGCTGACCCTATAAGAAGGTCAGTAAACTGTAGCACATGTTGGGAAGGAGACTCACAGAGCATAGAGAAAGCAATCCAATTTCTAGATTGTCATGGGTAATGGGAAAGGGAAAGTTTCCTTGATGGAAAGGAAAAGTTCAGAAACTCCAGGAAAGGTAAGTAAACTGCAGCTAGTATTTTGAGATACTAAGCTTTTTTTCTTCTGCTGCTTTTTCATTTGTTTTATATTCCATGAACCTTGGGTGAACCAGTAAATTAGATTTCGTTTTGCAGGCGAGAGCTTTTACCTTTCACAATAAGACAACAAACTTTGCTATGCCTGTCATGTTAGTATGATCAAAAAACATGGAATTCAGTGCAGAGATCCAGCCTACCAGTTCTGGAATGGTATAGTGCTATCCAAAGAGGAATGAAGGGACATAAAATCTTTCCCAAAGGACTGCACTTTAAAGGAACTGAATGATTCTAAAGTTGCATCTGTTCAGGAACTGGGATATGTTAATGGTAATTTCCTTGCTAGTACCACCTCAAATAGTACACTTGTCCCTGCCGTGCTGAATAGCAACTGCCAAAATCAATGCCCCTTTTCAGTCACTGACAAAAAGCTCTGCCTCGAGCCAGTTTGCAGAACAACGGACCAAGGAGGTCAGCAGCAATAAGAAGCTTAAAAACAACAGTGAGGAATTGAGTTGCTCCTTGCACTGTTCTGGGACTCTTTTCGTGTCTCTTTGACATGATGGGCACATTTTAAAAATAAATATATAATTTAGAATTCATGCAAAGACTCCAACTGACTTGGGTACCCAGGTACTCTCTGTCACTAGTAAGAACATGAGCCTCTTGATGCACAGAACAATATGTTATTGTCCTATGACCAAAAGTTTTACTATCCTTGGTGATAAGACAATTTAAAACACATGCAAGTCCATGTAAGAGTTATAGTTGCAGTATTTGGCAACAAATTTAAAAAAAAAATACCTTTATCTCAAATACACAGGATCAAACAAACAAAAAACCCTAAACCAACAAAAAACCCCAAACCAAAACCACCACTGTTTTTAAAGAGAAACTGCAGATTTTTACATTAAGCTTTACTTTCACTGTGATTCTTTTTGTACTTTGCAGAGTAAAAACTATTAAGGATTACTTTATTCATGGAACAATATATACTACAAATGAAACATCAAAAGAATAGCCCTCTGTAGCAGATCATATTGTAATGCTTGCAAATACATTGCTACAGCCTAAGAATTTTGTACCTATATCTTCATTTTACAGACAAGTTTGATAATGACTGTGCATATAATATATTTTATTTGGATTTGTAGCAAGCCTTTGATCAAGTTCTACATGACAGGCCTCATCTTAGAACTACAAGCTTCAGAGATCCAGATTAAGACACAGCAAGGGATAAAGAACTAGTTAAAAAATAGACTAGTGATTATGTGGTGGAAAAAAATAACTTACTGTGGTTTTATGTGGGTCAATGTTCACATCTGAAAGTGTTAACATCTACAGAATGTGTGAGGTGAGTAACAACACCTAACTAACTGCCCATAAATGCAAGGATGTAGCAGAGTAAATGGAGAAGTGAATGGCAGCTTTCCACGGGGCGGGGGGTAGCGTGAGTGAAGCTGGGGTACATCCCCCTCAAGAAGCACAACTGACTTTTCTCAGGAGTAATTTGGGTGTCACAGGCCCACTGCTGCACTCAGGGGTGCTACCAAGAGCATTGGACATCCTCAGTTATGACTGGACACCAGATTATCGCTATGGAAAACTATTATCTCTGCACGTAACCATTTGCTTTCCTGCTCACCTTCTCATGACCTGTATCATTGACATGGCCACTAGTGCTGTCCCACGTGCTCTGCTGTGGGGTGAGAGGGGAGATAAAGATACATTATGTCCCTGAATTACCTCTCCTTATCCTTCAGTGAACTGGATAAAGTCTGTTAGTTTATGGCACAGAAAAAAAAATACCAATAAAATTATATCAAAATCTACAAGCCTTTAAAAATGCTTATATTTGTTTTACAGAACTAACACAATTCTGAGTTACTCATACTCATTTATGTATGTTGCTTTAATGCAAATTAAGTTCATAAATCCAAATGTAGAAATGTAAATAGAAGTAGACCAATCTTAAAGAGGTTTAGCTCTTTCACCTTTCTGTGATTTCATCTGTGGGTTGCTCGTTCTTAGGAAAAAAGAATAAAGCTAGTGTAATATTTAAGCACTTAAGCACTAATCAAAGAGGTTAAGATATTAACTTGAGCTTAAAATTTTGCAAAATTTCTCGCATGCGTACTGTAGTAAAACACTCATGTCACACATGTTTCAACATTTCTGAAATGAAATAATTTTAGGTTATCATTCTGGGGAAAAAAAAACATAACCTCAAGGTGTTTGGTTTGTGACAGGACCTCAAGGCTTTACAGGAAAGCATGTCCACAGTTTAGGCAGAAGCTATCTTCTGCCTGGAAAATGGAATCAAAATTAGTTAGTGTGCACTACAGTTGTGATTAGACGGAGCAGTTGGGAAGCTGACTTGTATTTTTTACTGGTTTTGGCTGGGATAGAAATCTTTCTGCCTCTCTATCTTCACAACTTCTTTAGGACTACACAATGTACTGACCCTACCATGCTGCTCTTTTGAGTTTTATCCAGATGAAAGATTTGGGGAAAGGTTAGAAGGGTGAATAAGAATTTTTTATTCCTGATTTGAAGTAAAAAGACATTTTTAAAGTATCGGATTTTATGTAGTTTTTGTTGTCCCACACCAATCTTGAAAACTTTTTCTTTCCCATAGCAGAACTTACCTCCATTACTCTCCTGGAATTAACTAAATCAATACAAATTGTGTTCAGTACCTTCAGAGAGCTTTATATGCCTTTTAAGTTTGGGGAAGTTTTTTATTTTATTTTTTTTAAGAAAGCATGTTAACTGCATTTAAATTTTCCAGCCCAACTAAGTAATAAACACAGGAATTAAGATTGACTACAAATCTTCATAGGTGTCTGCCAATTTTTTACACAAAAATATGTCCATGCATGCTATGTAACTCATGCACAGTGCCTCTCATCCAGCCAAGATGGTGTGCAATCTGCTGCCTACAGATAGTCTGTTCATTAACAGCAAACCTTATGCACCCTGAAAATCATATACATGATGTGGTGCGTAGACCTTGGCTGGCTACCAGGTTCCCCCTCAGCTATTCCCTTACTCCCTCCTCTTTAACAGGACAGAGGGAGAAACTAAGATGAGGAAACCTATGGGTCAAGGTAAAGACAGGGAGATAAATTAGCATCATAGGCAAAATAGACTTGACTTGGGGAAAATTAACTTAATGCATTGCCAACTAAAATAGTCAGGTGTTGAGAAACAAAGGCCAAAAAAAAAGTAAAACAACACCTGCCCCCCAGCCTCCTTGCTTCTGAGGCTCAGCTTCACTCCTTCCTCCCAACTCTTCTACTCTCACCTGGAATAATGCTGGTAGATGGGAAATGGTGGTTGTGGACAGTTCATAACATATTGCCTCTGCCACTCCTTCCTCATCATGCTGTTCTCCTGCTCCAGCGTGGGGTCCCTTCCACAGTACTCAGTCCTCCACAAATTTTTCCTTCCCATGGGCTGCAGTTCTTCAAGAACTGCTGCAGCATGGTTCCTTTCCATGGTTTTTTGTCCTTCAGGAAACAAATTGCTCCAACATTGCTCCCCCAAGGGCCAAGGTTTCCTGCCAGAAAACTGGCTCCTGTGTGGGCTTCTCTCCATGGGCTGCAGTTCCTGCCAGGAGCCTGCTCTGGTGTGGGCTCTCCACATGCTGTAACTTCCTTCAAGAGCATATCCACCTGCTCTGGCACGGGGTCCTCCATGGGCTGTATGGGGATATCTGCTCCAATGTGGTCCTCCAGGGACTACAGGGGGACAGCCTGTGTCACCATGGTCTTCACCATAGGTCGAAGGGAAATTTCTGCTCTGGTGCCCAGAGCACCTCCTCCCCCTCCTTCTTCTCTCACTGTGCTGTCACAGGGCTGTTTCTCACACTTTTTGTCCTCGCTTCTCACTACCTGTGTGACACATTACCCTTTCTTGAGTCTGTTTTTCCTGAAACACCACCACCTTGGCTGTGGGGCTCAGCCGTGCCCTGTGGTGGGTTGGTTGGAGCTGTTTGGAACCAGCTGTGTCTGGCTCAGGACAACCCCGGCCTCTCACAGAGGCTGCCCCTGCAGCACCCACACCAGCACCTCGTGCACACTTTCATTGCTAGGGCAGAACGTCTTTACTAGGTAGATACATTAATCCAACATATTTGTGAATTTTCACCTTTACTGTGTACACAGACCACTTGTATAATGAGTGTGTGTGAAGTAAAACCTAATTGTGTGTGTGTGATAGATGTGGATGACGTTGCTGAACGTTTAAAATTCTCAGATACTTCATGTATTAGAATTTGCAGTAGAAAAGATAGACCAAATTGTGAAAGAATCAGTCTTCCTGTTGAAAGATCTGAGCACCAGAACTAATTTCTGTATGAATAGTTCAAATTTGGCACAGTTAAGAATTCCCTTTCTCTTCTGAGATTTTCTTGTCACAGCACATTCAGTTCCTCTTCTTAAACCCCATAAATCGTTCTCCTTATCTCCAGATGCTTACTGTTTTATTCATTCACTAAAGTGTGAATATTTACACATCTGATTTTTTAACTCTACCTATTATGCATGATTATTCATATAGTCTTTTCTTTAATTCAAATGACACCATCTTATAGTGAGTTTTATTCACCAACTAATATTTCCTCTGTACACAGTGAAAATTATTCTTGTTGTTGCTTTTTAGTCTATTGATTTTCAGGACTGCTAGTTGCTCATCAGTCCTTGCCTGTGAAAACAGATCATACTTACTTTTCCTTTATTCTTATTACATGTGTTCCTTTAATTAATTATCAGTCAAAACTGCACTGTCCCACTGCGTTTCTCAAATGCTTCTAGGTAAATTTCTCTCTGCCTTGCAATACTTGTGCTTCATGCAAGGGATATGTTACAATTTTTCTTGCAGAAGTATCCCCAGTTCTACTGAGGTTAATTACTTTAGGTAGGTTTTCTTAGAAATTGTTTTAGAGTATATTCTTTTGGATTTCGTTTAATCACAGGGCAGATGCTTTCGCCTCAGAGTTTCCACGTGACCAGTGTTCTCAATGCTCTTAAAACTAAAGGAACAGCAGGATACAGAAAATGAAAATTAGCTCATTTAGGCCCAGAGTCTACACTTAGGTTATTGCACAGAAGCCTTTAATCATTCATACCATGGCTGACATAGCCCACTCTGGTTTTTTTTGACTAAAAAAAAAAAAACAAAACCAAAACAAACAAAAAAAAAATCTGCAGAATGCTTAATAGCATAGGCTATGGAATAGTAATTGGAGAAGGATCTTCTTCTAAAAAGATACTGGGAGAACATTGTTAGAGGTTTGATTAAACCTCTCCAACCCAACAAGGTAAGTTGCATCTTCTATCAAAACCAGTCAAAATTATTAACCTTATTAGGAAAGCCTCCAAATTGAGACAAAACCATTGTATTCGTTTAGCCACTTGAGCTTTCTGGACAGAAATCCTCTGGGATATGTTCTTAAAATTGTGGAGAACAGAAAGAATTGAGAAGGACAAAAATCAGAAATCAGACAAATGTTTTTTGAAGAGGAGGCTCAAGGGAGACCTTCCAGTAGTTAAAGGGGACCTACAGGAAAGATAGGGAGGGACTTCTTATCAGGGAGTGTAGTATTGGATGAGGGGTAACAGTTTTAAACCGAAAGAAGGTAGATTTAGATTAGATACTAGGAAGAAATCCTTCACTGTGAGGGTGGTGAGGCACTGGAACAGGTTGCCCTGAGAAGTTGTGGATGCCCCTTCCCTGGAAGTGTTCAAGACCAGGCTGGATGGGGCTTTGAGCAACCTGGTCTTGTGGGAGGTGTCTCTGCCCATGGCAGTGGGGTTGGAACTAGATGATCTTTAAGGTCCCTTCCAACCCAAACCATTCCATGATTCTATGATTCTGTGATTCTTTAACAAATATTTGACAAAGAAAATACCCAAGCCTGAATATTTTTTAAGTACAGATTTGATAAGTATAAAAAAGAATAAAAGCCTTAATTCTGGTTACATGAGTCTTTTAACAGTTTCTTGCATTCAGGTTACAGAATACTTGAATTCCCACCAATTCCACACAAAATCTTGTTATGAGCAAAAGGAACACATCATATATGCAAAGCTGAGGATTTATTGTCAATGTCATTAAAGTCTTAACAGTGTAATCAAAAAATTATTACTCCAGTTATATTCATTTTAACATTTCTAGGTCAAATCATGTGCAAGTAGAATGATGTATACACAAACTCCGTAGTATCTACCACTTTCTCAGGTATTATGTTCAGCCTTCTACTGCTCCTCTGCATCCTTCGGTAAATGGCTTCAGATCTTGGGGGTTAAGAGTGGCAAGTCAAGTCATCAGCATATCAAGTTCTTTGATGGAAATAGTATGATGCTAATGTTAATGGTTTCTTTCTCCTCACTCTAGGATCTACTTGGGGTCATTTTTATACATATATTATCACATTCTACATCCCTCTTTCGACTGCAAGTCCACCATACATCTGCATTTACTGTATATGGTGTGATTTACATATAATGGATATTTGCTTGGTCTTTTTTATTTGGTCACCTCTATAACCGTTTTTCCCCGGCTCCCAAGGTTGCATTCCTTTGAAGACCAGTAGCTGAGCACTGATGAGTGATTTAAAGACATCTGAGTCTGATTTCACCTTGTGCTTGTATTTTCCAGACCTCTGTGATTACCCTGTGTCTCTATTCCCCCTTCTATTCTAGGTCTGCAGCCTGTCACAGACAATAGCAGTAATATATTTACTGGGTCACAATGCTACAAATTTGCAACGCAGGAATTTCTGATCCAATTTCACATTGAGTAAGGATGTACTTGTCCACAAAAATAATACACTACTTTGTCTAAAAGAGAAATATTGAATTGTTTTCATAGTGATTAAATAACATATTGACACTTCCAATTTCAACATTTTTTTCATCTTGCTGACTCTGTAGCTCAATATTTTTAAGTAGAAATTTTAACCTGTTAATAGAGAATTAAAAGAACTTATGTCAATAATATCCCATATAATTGTCAAATAAACCTCTCAAAACTGAATGCTATATTCTATTTCCTGATAAAAAAAATAAATTTAGTGATCTTATTTAGTTCCTCACAAGTGTAAATATCCTATTATAAATATATTTACTTAAAGTTTCTAAGATTTGTTACCCTTATTATGCTTCCACTTTCTTACTTGGTTTTACTACCACTTTAATTGCCAATATTTAAATAGATGGGAATTTTAAAATACCAAATGTATTTAGAAAACCTCAAATTCAGCAGGTGAACAACAAATATGGTATGTTTTATTAAATACTTGTTTTATATCATCTTTGTGCTAACATCTTTTTATTGATCGTGACTACTCTTCAAGAGACAAAAGTAGTTATTGGCTAACTATGATCTTTCCCACTGAATTAATTAAGCTGGTCACAACACCTCCTGTAGTCAGACAATGATATTAAGTACCAGAATGGCACTGTAAAGTGGTAACTGTTGTCAAGATAAAACAAAATAGTCCTTCATAGTTTCCAAATTATCAGCAATATTGTTTCAACACCTCTATACTATGCTTTCAAAAATGGGTGCACTTTCAGAGAGTTGGGGGTTTTTTTATCACTTTGCCATGGTGATAAAGAAAATTTTCAAGATTACAACCCTTGGTTCAGAATATTATAGAGCCTCTGAAATAAGAAAGTCAATGTTTATTAGACAAAAAGATGACAAAAAAAGAGAGGAAAAGCAAGGAACTAAAGATAGGGGAAACAACAGGAGGCTGCTTGTTGAGCTTATTGACCTTATTTGATGCTCTTAATATGCTAAAAATTGTGCCAATCACAGAAAAAAAAAAAAAGGGGAAAAAAGTCCTTTTAAATTCAATTTTTCAGCATAGTGGTTAGATATTGTTGGGGTTTTGTTTCCTGCATCTGTTTTCAGCACTTTTATTTTTTTCCCCTCAGGGTAATACTTAAAAATGCAACTTCGTGTAAGCTAAAAATAAAAAAAAACCCTGATTATACATCTGTAAGTTATTATTACTGACATGTATGCAAACTGCTAACTAGTACTGTGTGCCCTTCATTCAGCTTGTATTATTTCCTTGACAAGCAGCACCAAAATTACTTGGGAAGAGTGAAATACAGCCTTGAACTAGTCTCAGAGCTTATTAAATATTTAATAAGTAATAAGAATCCATCAAAGGATGGACTTTACTTTTCCTGTGACAGCTGGAGGCAAGAATTGTTTTACAATTTGGCCTGAAAAGTGATTCGCTATGAAAATGACATGAGCAGAAGAGTCAGGAAAGAGGAAAAACTATTCTATTGCTAGTATTTAAATATAGAGTAATCTATGAATAGCTGACTTATTGGCTTTTACCTTTATTATTATGGGCCCCCATGAGCTAGGAGCTATGACTGCAGACAGTTATATGCACCTATATGTGTGTACGAGTGTGAGTTGAGTAACATGGAAGGCTTAGGTCCAGTTTCAGCTGAAATTTCATCATTCCTGCTTGTGCTACCAGCTATTTAGATACCATAATATCTGAACAGTTTTGGTGCTGTTACTTTGCACTTAATTAAGAAAGAATATGTAGTTCAGTGCTACTTTTGGTGAAAAATACATACATTCAGCGTTGCAAATAACTACCCTTATCTTGAATAAGAAAAGAAGTGTTTCAGTGAATGTGCTAAACTTGGAGCTTTTTTATCATAATTTCCTGTCTTGTTTAAATCTAGATTATCAATTCTAAGAGCTACTCATCACTTTTGTAGCATTGGAAACTGCTGGTTTAAATATTTTTGGCTGGGGTGGTAAAAACTGAAGAAGAGATGAAAGTCCCCAAACTATTACGAACTTTAGTAAGTAGTCTGGAGGAATGAGTGGCTAAAAACTGTATCTGTGCTGAAAAATCCCTGAAAATGCAGAAGATACCCAGGTGGATCATTGTTTCACCCAGGGTCTCTGAGCAACAAGCATCAGTGCAGAAGAATACCAAAAAAGCAAGCTTATGTCATATGGTCACAGGTCCCATTGCACTTGTCGCATCTTTTTCCCGTTTAATCTGACAAAGGCTACTTTAATAAGCAAGGAATTTTAGAACTCTGGCATTCTGCATATAATTAAGGATGTGGGAGGCAGAGTTTCAAACAATGAAATAAAAAGTATAACAAAATTTTGGAATGTCATAATTATTAAGAGAAGAGTATGCTAGAAGTCATTTATCTCCACTAAGTGATAAGAATTGACCAAGTCCTAGAAAAGGGTCTGAAAAATTCCTGAACTAAAATTAAAGCTTAACAAAGTAGCTATAAATTAATAAATTGAATTAAATTATAATCAATAACTAAATGTATAGAAAGTACAGAAATACTCTGACAAGACTGAAAATTCTAATTTAATCCAATAAAAGGTACACAATATCCAATGAATGAATGATTCAGAGCTTAGAAACATCAAGAATACAGCAATTTTATCAAAATGAGTACAGGTAAAGACAATGTGCATTAAAAAAATGGAAAAAAAGAAAGGTGTCAATTGGATATGTTTGCAAACAGCTACAGTGAGCGCTATGAAAAAAGGACAACTGCAGCACCTCTAGCATAGATGAATTGTTTGGTGAAGAAGTGTAAAATTTAATATAGGTAAACTATCACACTAAAGCAACCATAACATTTATTTATTTAAGGAGACAAAGGTGCACAACCTACTGTTATATCAGAAGCATAACTAACACTAAAATACAAATAATGAAGGGTGAAATATAAAATTCCAAACTTCCAATGGTGTGCTTATTGCCACTAAATATATATATGAGAAAGATATACGAGGAAGATAAAAATATTAAAAGCTTTTATAAATCAGGAAAAAACAGATGTTGTTGAGCTAAAAATGCATCTACCCAGATGAAACAAATGATTGATATTCATATTTGATACTGTAAAGCTTATCTTTTAACCACATATATTCCAGAATCACGTTCCTTGCAGAAAGGACATGTCCTCAAGGAAGTATTAGAGTTAATAAGGCAATCCAAATGATCTGTTTCATGAGCCCAGTTGAGCCAGAGAATAAGAAAAACTAAATATCAGAGTATATCATAGAATCATAGAATGGTTTGGGTTGGGAGGGACCTTAAAGATCATCGAGTTCCAACCCCCCTGCCATGGGAAGGGACACCTCCACTAGAGCAGGTTGCTCAAAGCCTCATCCAGCCTGGATGGGGCATCCACGACTTCCCTGGGCAACCTGTTCCAGTGCCTCACCACCCTCACTGTAAAGAATTTCTTTCTAGTATCTAATCAAAATCTCCCCTCTTCCAATTTAAAACCGTTGCCCCTTGTCCTGTCACTACACTTCCTGACAAAGAGCCCCTCTCTGGCTCTCCTGTAGACTCCCTTCAGGTATTGAAAGGCCGCTATAGGGTCTTCCCGTAGCCTCCTCTTCTCCTGACTGAACAACCCCAGCTCTCTCTGATCATGCAGTCTTCTCCAGTTGTTAGGTAACCCACTTCAGGATTAAAATAGAAATTCTAGCCTGTTTCTGGTTTAAACCCAGAACCTGGGATAGACCACTGTTCAGAACTAATACAGAATTCAGAAGACAAAATGCACTGATACAATCATTCAAGATGGGAGGAATTAGGTCTCTATGCCTACTAACTTTTATAAATTCTCTTAATTAGTCAGCAGATAAAATAGGTTCTGATATTTAAGTTGCCTAGAATAATCTTTTTGGGGCTGAAATGTATTAGAGACCAAAAAATTAATTAACTGGATGATCTGGGGAGGTGACAGTAACTTCCAACAAGGGATAAAGGGTGGCCATTTTTTCCATCAAAGTTAGAACTAGAAAAGATTATAAACCTTTGTCTTGGGGGATGACTAAGAGCAGCCTAGCTGGTTATGCATGCTGGAAAACATTTCTTACGAACCATGAGAGTTCAGTAAATATTGATAGCTACATATGCCTCTGACTGGACTAAAACACAGTCTGAGTTTTTCACAACGTGTGATATTCATTGGGTTAACTATAGACAAAAAAATATGTTGTAGTTTAAGTGTCTAGTAGTATAGAGAACTTTCTGATGAAATAACAAATGCTTCACATCTTCGGCAGAGGTTTCCAGAAATCTCTGTGGTATGTATAATGAAGGCAAAAAGATACAATGTTCTCATGAACTTTTGCACCTTTTAAGTTGGAAAAGTAAAGTTAGATATCTCAAAGGCTAAAAAGGCTTAAGCAACTCCAGGTAGTGATGAAAAGAGTGCATACCAGGGGTAAATTCAACTTGTCTTACAAGACCTAGATTGTTCTCATACAGACATTGTCCATAATTGATACCATTCTGATTGATCACTAGTTTAATGTGGTCCTAAGAGGGCCAAGGAAATAAGGAATCCCTCAACAATGTTTAGACCTTTGTTTTTAAAAGTTTAACTTTCAATCCCTACAAGGGATGAAAAACAAATTTATTGTGCTTTATCATGGATTATGCCTCATACTGTTTTTCCTTCTGCTAAAAATGCATAATTGCTAGTGCTGTGCTAAAAAGCATTGTACATTTTCTGTGAAGTGTCTTAATTATTTAGCATATTTCTTGATAATGTAGTGAATTTGGTGTCTGTTGTTTACCTACCCAAGACTGAACAGTAAGTTAAATATAAACAATTAACAAATGCAAGGAACTTAGGAGTTTCTCTGCCGGGTAAAGAAATGTTCTCTCAACCATTCATCTCAAATGTAGAACTGACTAACTGAGCATATGTAATATGTAAGCTATGGAGACTGAGACCTAGACCATTGCTAACATCTAGGCATGTGATTTCTGCTGATTTTAGTGGGAGTTACGTGTTTCTTGGGATTTGGCCTGCTCAGCATACCCATAATTACATAAAAAAGCCCAGTGGCAAATAGATGTTTCACATCCAAAACTTGTGTCCTAATAATTGACCCAGACCTCAAAATAAATTTTGTATCCTTGAAAACTAAATTAACCATTTATATTTACATCAGTTTCTGCTGAATAAACCAATATGTGAGACAGATTGCAACAGAAGTATTCACTGCAGCCTTCGTTCCATCATGGGAGAATTACATACAAGCGACTATCTCATTGCAAGAAAAGAGAAGAGGCTATCAGGAAGGCTGAACAGGCACTGCTTTAATTGGTTGCTGCTTCACTATGCTCCCCTGATGAAGGTCTTAGCAAAGACAGCTAATACATAAAGCTATATCCCCACAATATGATTTAATGGGAGGGAAAAAAACAGTGTTGAGTTTCTATTCCTTATACCAAATTTGACAACAATATGTCTGAATAAATATTGCATTTCATATAAAGTGTGGATTACATTGCATTAAAAAAGATTTTGCTAAAGTGAACTGAATTTTGTTCATGTATTTCTGAAAACGTAAATGTAAACAGTAAGAAAAGCAGTACTGTCCTCTTCTGTGCTATTTTTACCTTTACAAAACAGCATCTTTCAATGCCAAGGATGAAGATGGTTCTTGTTTGTTGTTTTCCCTTTGTTTTAACCATGTACCAAGGACAATATTTGTTAGAGAAGCAGGTGTGGTGTAAAGAATAACTAATGAATTCAGGAGGAAGGATTCATTGTGTAATTTCGGTAAAAGGAACTTTCTTATTCAGCCTTTCAGGACCTGATCCAAGCCTCATTGAAGTCAGTTTGATTCTTTACTCTGATTATTCAATACAGAATCAGCAGAGACAAAGTAAACAAGACACATCCTAATAAGTTCCATAGGAGCTACGATCTTGCCTAAGGAAATCAATATAGCTTCTGTATCTGGTTGTCTCTCATTGTTTCTATTGTGCAATGGGTACTTTGTACCCTCCAGATTTAGATACTGATAGCACTGATTTTATCCAGTCATGAGTGCACCAGTTCTCAAAATCCTTGTCTGGTGAGAAAACCCAAATACAGCTGGACTTCACAACCTGCAGCCTTCTAGCATCTTCTATATCTAAGTTTTTTATCTCACAGAAAATGCAGAACTTCATCTGACTCAGAAACATAAGACTTAGGTATGTCAGTATCCAGTTCCTTGGGATATGGCCCACTAAGACTTACTACCTCGCATTCCCTGTCTTGGCAATATAATCTAAATCAGTAAGGAGGAGAGGAGAGGAGAGGAGAGGAGAGGAGAGGAGAGGAGAGGAGAGGAGAGGAGAGGAGAGGAGAGGAGAGGA
>JAOXNO010000001.1:170373533-170384984 GCA_028565335.1 Limnodromus scolopaceus
CATTCAACAGCGGGCCCACATTTTCTCTCATTGTCCTTTTGCCTCCAATATAGTTGAAAAAACCCTTCTTGTTGACTAGGACATCCCATGTCAGGTTTAATTCCAAGGAGGCCTTGGTTTTCCCAATTTCATCCCTGCATTGTCCAACAGCATCCTTGTAATCTTCCCAAGTGGTCAGTCCCGTCTTCCACGCACTGTAAACTTCCTTCTTCCACTTGAGCTTTTTCAGTATCTCCCTTCTAAGTCATGCAAGTCTCCTGCTTCTCTTGCCTGATTTTTTGCTCTTAGCGATGCACCGATCCTCAGCTTGGAGAAAGCGATATTTGAAAATCAACCAGCTCTCTTAACCTCCCCTACCTTCCAGAGCCCTAACCCATGGGATTTCTCCAAGGAGTTTCTTGAAGAGGTCGAAGTTAACCCTCCTGAAGTCCAAGGTTTCAAACCTACTTGTTGTTTGGTCATACTACCCACGATCCTGAACTCTATCTTTTAATGACCACTGTAGCCAAGGCTGCCCCCAACCTTAATCTCATATATTTCTACATCTCCTTATCCTCATTAATGGCTGATTATATATTCCAGACAACTTTGTTGGTCAAACTTCTTTAGTTCAAAATCAAGTTAGATCCTCTTAATGTAATGGAACATCATATGGTGCTGCTGCTAACACTGTAAAACCTGTGCATTGGCCTCCTTGAGACACAGCTATCTACAAAAATTTGAGTTGGAAATTTTTGACAAAAATTTCTGTGTTTTGCAGTGTAGTCCAATTTCACCATGACAACATTCAGGGACAACGCACAGGAAAAGGAAGAACCACTGGCTTAGTGTGGGTCAGTGTCATTTACACTTTAATATAGCACAAATCTACCCAAAACTAAACATCGCAGAAAGCAAAACTAAACATCGCAGAAAGCATTTACCATTCCCATTCCTTTAACAACAGAGTGGATTCAGGGTTTAGGCTATGTCTTCAACATAAACAACCCTTTGGCCTTGTTGAACCGCTCACCTGGCTACTGAAGAAGAAACTTCGCTGTTTGCACAGAGAACTTTCCCGTTTTAAAACAGCCTGTGACTCCTTTCAGCCCCCTGTGCTAATGCCGCAAATTTTCCAGCTCTGACATGAACATGCACTCTTTCAGCTTCTGGGCAGAGAGTTGTTCAAAGTCAATGGCCCTGCTGCTAGCGAGCCCATTGATCCACTGGTGTAGAGCCATTAAGTGTTGATGGCCCTTGATTGCTCTATCAAAGCTTCCCAGCTATAGTCTCTTCACTACTCGTCAACCTCCTGCTTTAAAATGAATGCTCTAAACTGCACTTAATGTTACCTTCAAAATGAAGTGTAAAACACAACAGAGTATTCGCAAAACACAAATGGGAATTATACATTGACAGCGACATAACCGCAAACCTTCACCACTTTTTTCTTGCGAATTAAAAGAATGTCAATTACTCTTTTTGTCAATTAAAAGACTTAAAAAATATAACAAAGAAAGAGTGAAGAGCAGAGTTTGAAAGACTACCGCAAGTGTGAGAATGGAACAGAGGAGTGCATCTCTGAGAAAATGGATGGATAATAGTGCTATGACTTCATAGCAAAAAGGACAATCTCTTACTAAGGCTGAGCTAAATGAAGGGCTATAAGAATCTTAAGTATTGTCAGTCTTGCGACTGAACTATCCTAAGGAGTTGAGTTTTATATAAGAGTTTTTAATGAGCTCAGCTCTACTTGCTCTTTGGCACAGTGCATATGATTACTGATGATTTGCACACTAAATCGATGAGTAAATTCTCATAATAAATTATTGATTTATTTCATCCCATTTCACCCAGTCAGGCATATAATTACTCACAGTTCTGCAAAAACATGGACTTGTTAAAATCCAAATATGTATGTAATCACCAGTGCTTCTCAGATTAGTTTTATTCTGGTAACTAATAACATGCAGATTGATATCCCAACCCAAACAACCTCCTCTTCATCAAAAGTATAGATGTATATCAAAACAGCAAACGGATTTCATATTTTATCCTCTAAATACGTGCCAGATGCTGAGCTGGTGTCACCTGGTATAGCTCTATTAAAGGCAATGTCAATTTATACCAGCTGGTCCATGTGACTACACGTCTAGGTGAAAGTGAAATTTTGTTATTTGTATACAGAGTTCTTTGTTCCACTTACTTGGTTCTTCTTTAATGACAGAAAATTAGAGTCAGCTGCATATGTTGTTTTGGTTTAAAAATAAAATGTACAACTTAATATTGCTTTTATATTTGTCAAAAGAGCTACATTTCCAAACAATACCGAGAAAGGGACAGTTATTCCCCCATGAGAAGAAGGAGCAGTTTTCTACTGAGTTAAAAATGCAAGTGAAAAGGAAGAAAAAAAAAACGACTGCAGGGGAGAACACAGGAAACTCTAAAAGGAATAAAATTCAAGAGCAGAAAAATTCATGCAAAAAGAGTTTCGGTAACAAGCAGTTGCAGCTACAATGGGCTGCAATGTCAGATGTTTCCATATGTGATTTTTTTTCTCTGTGTTTTCAAGGATAACATGAATATGTACAATAGACCAGTCTATCCCAGCCCTATATATGAGTTTTGGTAGGTAGTTTCTTGTTAGTGCTTTGCTGTTGTTGTTTTCAAGCTGCTTTTATGTCTCATTTTGATATGGAAATAACTGAGGCTCAAATGTTAAATCACCTACCAAATAACATGACAATCTTATTTCATTCTACTTTTCAAAACATTCTTTCCTGGTTCTGCTTTTTTAAAGGCAAAAAAGCTTTTCCATTTAGATGAGAGAGCTCCAAACTAGGCTATATAAACTAATGGGCTGATTTCAAGATTAAACCAAGTCAATAATTTAATATTTTTTTTTACAATATTTTGATAAACAACAAGGTCTTCACAAAGGCATAATTATAAACAGAAAAAAAAATATATATATAACTGAGTGATCTAAGCAGCGTAAGATTGCACTAAGACCAAGAGTCTAAAAGAGCTAAGTTTACTCAGTAGAGTTTTTCTTACCCTCACTTTTAAGATATTATTTACATATACATGCAGAGATTTATGATAATGCATTTGCAAGTGTTGTGGCCAGCCAGGAAGAGTAAAGCAAATGGATCTGTTACCTACTCATATGAAGAAATGCCATAGGAGTGCACGCCTGGTAAGCAGAGAATCCTTATACCACAGTGTGAGAAACTACCCCTCAAATAAGGACTGGGTGCAAGTGAAAAAGCTTTCACAGGACAGTATCAGCTGAAGTTGTGCTGCTGGAAGAACCTCTTGGAAACCGCTTTCAGTATCATTCTCAGTGAATAGTACCACCATTGGAATTAACAGAAGTTACCAAGAACTGGTGGCATGGTCATGATCCACCATGCCTGTGACTATATATCGAATATGTGAATATATATTGCATATGTATATGTATATATTCCTGTGACTATATATATTCTACCCAGAAAATTCCACAAGAGCATAGGCTGAAAAAACATGTTGTCAGAGCTGGTTTATATTGCCCTTTCTTTTTTAAATGAGCACTGGACAACATATTCTGTTTAAAAATCTTCTATATGAGCAATTAGGCAACAGAGGCAGACTAGTTATGTTATGTCACAATTTGCCAGTAATCAGTGGCTATGACATCAAGGTTTCCTTCTTGTCCTTGAGCAGTTCACATACCACAGCATGCTAATAACTGGCAAATACTAAGGGCTTTCCTTTATGAATAAGTGAATAGGTGAATAACTGCAGTGGCTCAAAGTCAGAAACAATATTAAATAAGAAATAATTAGCCGCTGTAGAACAATACTTATAGAAACAAATCAAAACAAGCAACCTCTGAAAAGGATCCTGGGACATACTTGAAAGCACTCAGCAAACCAGCAGTCTGGATAGAAAATGAAGACAAATACTTAATTCAGTTCAAATTAGCAGATGAACTTCAGGGGGCAGAAAACAATTGCTTTATATATGGAATTTGGCTCAGCCACACCCCAGTTATGTGACAGTAGTATAGATCTTCTGTGGCCACAAACAGGCAAACTTAGTCTTACGATTCACGGAGCTGTACTGGGATTACGGTATCTGCTTATAATTTTTGTGGGTATTTTATAGACTATTCCAATGCTGAAATGGCAAATCAACTTGAAGATCAGTACATTAAAATTTTATGAAAGTGGATCAAAAAGATTATTTTAAAGGTTCTTCTGGGAAATGTTTATTTGTACGTTCAACATTACAATATAAATTACTGTAAGTGAGTTAAAGATGCTAAACAAAGAGCATACCAAATGCTCAAAAATAATTTATTTTCCTATATCATCACCTGTTCAAGAGGCATCTCTTCCTTGAGTTTTTAAGCGTAGTTGGCAACTAGTGAAATATTGCATAACACAGGGCCACTTGTGCTCTTCTGCCCAAAATAATCACTGACTTTGACTGAGCTCACCAAATGTAGATCAACATTGTCCAGAGGAGAAACTGGACCTCAGATATCATAAAAATTGTTGGAATTATTTTTTTTTAAATAAATTGTATTTTTTGGCAATCACAACTCAGAAGATTTGCAGACTTCCTCATGGAGGAACTAAAAAAATAAAAACTGCTGCTGGACCACAACTCTGACAAGTATATACAAAATGTACAAGTATATACAAGATGTTTTTCTGCTACTGTGCTATTATGTTTACCATGTATTGGACAATATAATGTAGTTCATCGTGCCTGTAGCTTTCTTCAGCTTGCAGTTTATAATGTTCTCTGTGGTACTCATTATACAGCCTGCAGCCACTAACAGTTGCTGAACATATTTTTGAAGTTCAGTATTTGAGCCTTTCTTGCTCTCTGACAGACACTGAAAATGCTGTCTGTGGAGTCAGCTCATTTAGTGAGAAGAAGATGTAGATATACCTAGTGGTACAGATGTAGGTTTTCTTGAGGTTTTCTTAGAAACAGTGTATCTTTATTTCAGAAGAAACTATACGTACTTCTCAGCTGGAGGGACAGTGTGGATCAAGCTTGGGGGATAATGAAATGTTGGCAGAGGAGAAGCAGAGAGATTTGTTTTATAGCAAGTTTGTTTTGCAAAGTTTAACTTCATCTAACCCAACATTATGAAATTTTGAAATGGGAGCGTGTAATTGGGAAAATGATTCTTTGATTCTATGAAATTTAATTAGATCTGTCTGATGTGAAAACTGGATGAGTCATCATCTTCTGTAAGCAAATAATTAGTGCATGTATATTTCAAATATAAAGTCTAAGGAGTGCATACACTGTCTGTAATATACATTAATGACTATAATCTTCTAAATGGGTGTCCAGATATTACTGGGGGAGTAAATAAAACTAACAGGGAGTTGTCATTTTTCACAGCATTCTAGTTAGGGAATGCAAATGTGGTATGATGACTGAGGAGCTGCCACTCATGGGAGTGTTTTTTAAATGTTATACTGTATTAGGACACTTATTTTCTACTGCTTTGCTGAAGTGAGGTGAAAAATTATATGTAGCTTTAAGGCATGAAGGCTTTTTGTAACTAAGTGTATAAATGTTAAGGAAATCAGAATAAAAATAAAACACTTAATGATGTATTTCTGTGAGAGCAGTTAGGCCTGCACAGCAATATTTTTGCAAGCATTAATAGGTCAACATTAATGATATGTCCTCTGCTCCAGAATTAAGCTCTCTGCTGTGGGAATATATGCTCCGTGATAATGTTTTTTTCTTTCTTGAGTATAGATTGTGTTGTTTGTTCAATGCACAAAAATGGCTTTTTTTGTGCATATTATAGGTCTACTTCAAGACATGCATGATAATGAGTGTGTTTTATTAATGCAGATATGTATTTTAAAGAGGTATACAATAAAAAGAATGATCACTAATCATATGTCCAGATGTGGAAATCAAGGTAAGGATAATTAGTTTTTCAGGTCCCATTTATTCGTGAAAATGTTGTTTCTCTTTCATAAGCTCTTTTATAAACTTCAGAAAACTTAGGACATGTTTATTGGTAGAATTGTGGCTTTTAAGTTATGAATGGCAACATTTATTCTCTGAAGTCCACATTTGTATGAACTAGTCTATATGTATCTTCTTGACGTAACTGCATGGGATTAAGTTTCCAGCTATACATTCTATTTATATAGAAACATTTGTAAATATATTGAGAGAGAAATTCTGAATCTGTAAAAGCAAATAGAAGAGAAAATAAATGACCTACAAGTACCAGCCGCTGAGTTGGTAATCAAATCTATAGCATCATGTCTTGAAAGAGAATCACGGGATTGCATATTAAATACTTGACATTATTTTCTTTTCTCCCAGAGAGAATATGACTTTCCTGTGCAAAATATTCAGACTGTAGTTTGTGTCCTGTGCTCTCAGCCCTTCAAATTGTTTAAGACTTTAAAATTTAATCAAGGGATTTCTTAATGGAGGCAAAGGAAGAGTAACATCAGAAATACATTTGACAAAAGGGTAACAAATTTCTACTTAATTATTTACAATGGCCCTATACTGCTACTTAGAGACACAAAGTAGTCAGACTCCTGAGCATTAGATCCAACAGTCTGGAAGGACAAGGGCATCAATTCGTCCTCACATCACGCAAACAGTTTTCAAGATTGCATCTTGTTGATCTTGATGAAATTACAAGTCTAGGATCTGATGCAGCATGCCAGTAATTTATGATCACAGGTCACTCCAAGCTGAATGTTTTCAGGGCACATCAAGCCTACTTGTCATTTGCATGCAACTCATTTTATCACCTAAGAGACGTTTTTCATCAGGCCACTGGGCAGACATTTGCAGTTCTGGAAGGCCTGCATTTAAAAAAAAATGACCTCTTTTCATCCATCACAACATTAAAACAAACATCAATGCAAAATGTAATATTAAAGCAATTAACCTATTATCTTCAGGTCAGGTGTTTGTTATTTTGCTATTTACAGAATGACAAACTCTCCTACTTGACTGCTGATGTTTGGACCGGGCCAGCTGTCTGTTCTTTCTAAATGCTGTTTCAGTTGATTACATGACTATGAAGTGCCCTTCTTCCTGCCATTTGGGATTACTCCTAGTTAACTCTATAGCTGAGCAATTTTCCCTATATTGCCCATTCAAGAAAAAACAAAAAAAAACAAAAAAAAAAAAAAGGCAGATTCTGCAGTTATTATATTACATTGTTCTCACCCTGCAACCTTTTGGACAGGTTTTCTTTTCCAGAGGAATCTGTCTCACTCTTAATACACTAGGTGGAAAAAAAATTTAAGTTCTTTGATATTGCTATTTCTAATATCATACCACTCACAGGGATCATAGGGTTCCTATATGAATAACAACAATTTAGAGAAGGAGGGCAACATTTCTCAAGACATTTCAAAATTAAAGGCTAAATGATAAAAATATGCCAAGCTACCTATAGACTTCATGGAAGAAGTTTAAATATTTGAATAATTCTGATTATGGAGAGATATGGTGGGGAGTTTGCAACAGGAATAGAATTTATTTGCACTAGCTTAGGCACCTTCCATGTATGTCTGTGCTAGTCACTCTAAGTTCCTTTGCAAGCAGCTCCAAAAGGGAATTTATCCCATCCAATAATAGGCATCTAAAATAAATCAGAAAAAAAGCCTCCTGAGGGTTCCCATTTCAGTCTCATGACTATGAGGGGAGATAGAATGATTCATTCAGATTTAGATATAGAATTAATGTGTTTCTCTGATGTTATGCAGGATGAATCCTGCATCAGGCTTATTTCTACTCTGGGTGCAGACTGCCAAGTGGGTCAAAGCTTTGCTGTGGCATACCTGGTGGACCGGGTCGGTATATCACAGGGCGCTCTAGCTAGCCTCCTTGCTGCAGATGCCTTGCTTCTGTTCTAGAGAATAACCATGGAAATGTTTACATGGTCATATAAAAACATTCTAACACAATAAAAAAAAGGAATATGCCTGTACTGCTCTCACAGTAGTTTAAAATAAATAGTTTCAGGTTGGATGCTTTGAACCTAGTCTATCTCTACTAATGGTACCCACAACAGGCTAACTGTTGCAGACTAACCTGCTTCCTTGATCCTTTAGAGACTACACAATACCGGTCCAGTAAGATTTTGACCACAGTAGTTGATCTGAAAATCAAACCTAAGTCAGGTACATCAACAGCAATTTGATTTGAATAAGTGTTGTGATTGGCATATTTAGAGTTTCTGATTCTGCTCTCCCACAGACACTGAGACAGAATAGTCCAAAAATGCATGTGAAAACATGTTTACTGAACAATCTGAGTAAAGTTGCAACCTGATTCTGTTCATACCCATTTATGTACAATTTCATGCATTTTTTTGGCAATTGGTTGTGGTACATAGCTTGGACTTTAAAGTAAGTGATATGGATGTACCATTTTAAAATCAGCTTTCTTTTTCCTTCTTTGCTGGTATACCATGTTGTACTTTGCACGGCCTGTTGCTCTTATGCTTTGTCTGTTTTACCTCATCAGCTTTCATGTTTCAGCTGCTATAATTAGACAAATTTCTGTCTCTCTCTCTACTTTTTGCTATTTGACATAATAAGGCAAACGGCTCAACCAAACTTTCTGTCATGTCATCCTGTCATCAATTCAAACACAATAGAAGGGAAAAAAAATCATCTCTCCTTCTCTACCGCTACCGAAACTGTCATACATACTTATGATCCAGATCATAGAATTTCCTCCAGAACATTTTCTGCAACATTCATGGGAGATGAAGGTGCAAAGAGCATCCAAGGGTGGGTTGTCACCTATAAGAGGAATCTGAATTAGTCTTTCAAAAGTGTAAGGTTTATTCCTAGTGCATACATTTTCTGAGTGAAAGACCAAGTATGCTTGGACAAAGAAATTACTTATAACCTCCAGCAAATGCAAATAGATACAAACACATTTTATCTGTGTTCTGTTTTCCTAAAATATATGTCTATCAAGCTCTGAGCAACAGTACCAATTAAACTAACCATAAAAGCTTGACATTTAATGTTGAACTAGTTAATAAGGGAACACAAGTGAAACCTTTCAGTGGAGTGAGGAAACTGAAGGTGAGTCATAGCACCTGGAAAAATCCGTTGATTCCGTATAAGACTTAAAGGACAAATTACATGCAGATTATAAAAATACTATTTTATAATGGATACAGCAACTTGGGTGCTGCAGTGCCATACATCTGTTTTATAGACTACTGAATAATTTAGTAATGAATTTTAAAATTAGAATACGTTATGAAGGGCCATTAATATTGCATGAACCATTGTTGAATTACATGGTATCAAAATTACATCTGTTATAGGGTGTTTCTTCCAGTAATGGTTAACTATGTTTATACATAGTCACTACTTTTCTTAATTGTAAGTATTTTAGTGACGTTCTGGAGAGTAAAATCAACAGATGTTATATAGTATGTAGCTCTTCCAGATGGTGAACACTCCTGCTTTAATAGCCTAAATCAGCCTCTTTTTTTTTTATCACCAGTACCTAAACCATCGCTACAAAACTCTGTTTTTTTCTTGCAGCTATTAAGTGTGCCCTCCGAAAGATGACAAACACTGAAGCCTTAATCCTGTAAATTTCTACTTGATTATGGTACTCATCTGATTTTCTCTGAAGCTCCCCAGGGAAAGGTTTGGAAAGTCTGAAAACTATTGCTGTTGAAGAGAAATAGGCCCTATGTCTGTATCTGACCAAGTGTCACCATATTTACCTTTTAAACTGCCCTGCTTCTATGTTCTCATCAGACAAAACCACAAGGATTTTTGAAAAAGTGAGTGGAGAATAAAACTTCCTCTTTGTTGTTAGAACATAGAAGGATGTCCTACACAGTAAACTACTTTCTACTAATATGATATACAGCATTATTCTATAAGGATGATATTGGCCAGTCTTTATTGTTACTATTTATATTGATTAAAAAAACTTTTATCATGCCATCTTCATAATATGACATAATTACTGAAACAGTATTTCAAGATGTTGATAGACTCTTTAATTAGCATTTCAAAAGTAATAAAAGTGATTGTGTCTGACCCTTTTGGTTCAGAAAGGCACAACCCTTGGCACAGCACTGTTGCAAACAGCGACCACTAATTACTTTCCTTACTGAAGTCTAATTACAGAGATTTAAGTATCTGCCTTCCCAAATACAAACCTATATCCATTTTGCTACAATATTACTGTCAGTCTCAGCACAGCTGTGAAATATAACAACCCAGCTTGCTGTACTAATGAAGCAAAGAGGTTTATATTTAAAAAAAAAAAAAAGGTAAAAATTGAATTTAAGCCCAGAATTTTTGGGTTGGTATTAAGGTAACTTCTATGTTTAGTCACCAGGTAACTACTTGGACCACCTCCTGCTTCTCCAAAGCTCACTGACTCAAGTTGACTTTGAAGGCTTCCAGCTAGGTACTTAGCAGGGATGCACAGTTTTTTTCTCCCTCTCCTGCCTCAAAAAGCAAGGTCAGATCTCCACTCTTCTGTCCCTTGATGGGTACTCTCCAGCCGAAATCTGTTATGTAGCCATCTGTTTATTAACTACCAGCATTCTACAAAATGCATCTGTAAATGAATCTAGATATTTTAGAGATACTACACTTTAGAAAAACAATTTCCATTTTCTGCACCCTAGTCGTGACAGTGAATTCCCTTTACTTTCTCCCTATTTTGACCTTCCTTATTGATCTTTTCCTTTGTGCTTCTTGAGTGAATAGTGAATGTTCCTCTGTTTCATGTATTTTGTCTCCAAAGTCCTTGCTGATACAATTATTGTGGTAATGTATCCAAGACTTTCTAAAAGCTGTTTTCTTTCTCCTGTCTGTGACTGAATGCATACTCAGTATAAATTATTAAAGAATTGCAGTGCTAACAGGGGTCCAGATTTTGGAAACTGAACTGTCATCTTTAGCATATTGCAAAGGTTCTTCACTGGTATAAGAAGGGTAGCAGGACCCATTTTTATTTCTTTCCAACACTAAAATTTCTGTGAATGAATTTGTCCCCATTATTAAATTTATAAGAGCTCTTTAGTCCATTTGTTCTTGGTCTGCTATGTATGTGTGTGTGCATAAATACATTTTCACACAGAAAACAGGTGATTACAAGCAACAAACACAGAGTATGTGTTCAGAGTTCAAATTCCTGCGCAGGTTCCTTCAGGTGTTACTGCCTGTCATTCTGCAGTTCACAGTACACTGGTTCACAGGTTCACAGGTGCTGCTCAGTTACCGTCTTTGTCTGGAAGTAGATATGCACTGTACGTTTTGGCAGTGGCAAAAGTTAGAGGAATAAGTATGGTGGTCATTTACCGGGAAGGAGTGGAACCTTTCGAGGCATGAAAAGATTTCACTGAATTTCACTGAATTTTTAGAGTTGGAAGGGACCATAGAGATCATCTAGTCCAACTCCCCTGCTGGA
>JAOXNO010000001.1:170388391-170427258 GCA_028565335.1 Limnodromus scolopaceus
GAAAAGAAAAGAAAAGAAAAGAAAAGAAAAGAAAAGAAAAGAAAAGAAAAGAAAAGAAAAGAAAAGAAAAAGAAAAGGAAAAGAAAAGAAAAGAAAATCGCATGTATTAAAGATTCAATATAAACCTGAGAAAGGAGACGTGTGTCCATAGGTCAGTAATTGGAGGATACTGTGATAAAGAGACGTTTTGACATACACACCCATGCTCCTCAGCTCATTCAATGGGATAGTAAAGTTCTGTTGGTCTAATCCAGCAGAAAATGCCAGTTGCAAGACAGAGCTGTCTTGGGCATTGCATTGAGGAGTGGAGTCAACACTCTGATTTTTGCCTGTTCACGCTTCACGTGACTTGGGAGACTAGGGGACTAGGAACACTGAATAACAATTATTCCAGCTAGTTTTAAGTACCAAACCAAGCACTCCTCCCACCAGCTCCTCATGCAGTCAGTGGAGATCTGAATTACCTATGGCAGCTCTGGTCAAAATTTAGCAACTTAGGTTAAGTGTCTAAATTTAAGTGAAATTAATGAAGGCATGATTACCTGCATAAAAATGGTCTCCCAAGGCCAAACTTTAAATATACAGGTTTAGGAAGGAAGCTGTTTTCTCCCATAGGCAAAGTTTTTCTCCAAGACATTCAGATGTGTTACAAAGCAAATGCACATGCATGTGTATAAATATGGAGCTGTCCCAGCTTAGAAAAGTGGTTGTGCCTTAGCTGAAAGCTGAAAAATAACTATTGTAATAGGTGAATTGAGAACAGATTCTTATCATATTTTTTCATGTGTTATATAATTGAAAACACAGAATAACTCAGCTGGCTTTAGTAAACACATTCCCCAAAGTACTTGGCTTTCACGGATTTTCAGCACAAATGTGGGCATTGTTTAGTTAGTCAACGTAATAGTGGGGTTTTTTCTTGATATACAGTAAGTGGCAATATCAGCATAGTGATAAACACAGACCTGTCTTGGCTAGTATTTTTGCCCTCCATTTCTGAATATACTGTCAGGCAGTCTGTCTGAAGATTTCTCATTTTCTGAAATAGATGGTATTACGGAGCTGTGGTAGTCATTCCATGACTAAGGTTGTAAGTACCTTCCATTATAAGCTCAATTAGGCCTTTCCATCTAACTTTAACATCAGACCGTTCTATTAGAAATTTCTTTTGTGTGGTGTTCTGAAAGAAGGTAATTTTTTTTTCTCCCTAGAAAGTTTGAGAGTAATTGGACAAGGCATTTGTGAGATTTGAGAGGCTGTAAAATCAGTGGTAATTTGCATTTGTTACATTATCCTAATATATTTCAGAACAGTATATCCCCAAAACAGCATGTTGTAGAAAGAGCAAATGTGGTTTATTCTCCTGTCTTCACTGAGGAGTGAGGAGTTTATGAGCTTTACAGGACTAGACAGAACTACCAGGGGCAGGGAAGAAGCAGAGCTTAAAAGGTTGTCAGGAGCTGGACTGCTGTCAGAGCTTTTGTTTAGCAGGTACTCAGTAAAAGCAGGCCTTTGGAACATCTTCTTGCCTAAGAATACTTTAAAAGACAGAATTAGGTATAAATAGACATATTAGATTACGTTTTCTCTTACTAAAAATAACCAAATTCCCATAAAAATCATCGACACTACTTTTCAGATATGTCTCTCCATTACTTTAGAAAAAATCTCTATTAGAGCACTCTGCAAGAAATAAGAAATTTGAAAGCCAGGAAATTGTGGTATTCTAAAGGATGATTAATAAAACCTAAAACTTAGAAATTTAACATTCTTATGTAAAGTACCAACACCTCACTTATTTCTTTCTCCTACTCTTGACCGCCATCCTGTAGCTTTCAGGTATAGGTCAAATACCATGTATTTACCTCGACTTTTAAGTCACAATCACCTACTAAGAAATAAAACACAACTGCAAAAACATAATGTTAAAATATAGGTACCATAAAGTACTGAAAAAATATTACAAATTTAACCAAAAATGATCAACCCTTCCCCAAGTTTATGAATTATTCTCTGTAAAGTTCTTAGAACATATATAAGTAAATTACACAGGCTTATCTTTATTATCACAGGTAATTAATATACTTTCTAATGAAAATCTCATGCTTTCATTTTTCACACTTTGAGGAAGCTAAGAAACATAGAAGTAAAGAGAGTGCTACATTACAAGCCTCTAAACTAGGCAGCAAAACATAGCCACTACAAGTTGAATACCAAAATCACCCTCCAACTTGCATACAGTTCAAAACTTACAACATTATACACACTATTCTTCATGTTAATATATTATATACCTTACTGTAGGTTTTAATGTACTGTATTTCACATACTTTTCAGTATTATTAATAGAACATATAGTTATGTCGCAGAGCAGAGACTGATTATTAATGCAGTTAGTATGAAAGGCATGGAACAGAAATTATTTCACCTGACTTCAGTCACCTAAAATTCAGTCACCATGTTTGAAATAGTTGTTCCAAACTCTATTTATCCCATAAAAAAAAAGAACATCTCCAGAAGATAATTCATCCCCATTGAAGAGTCAAAGATGCAGTTCAGTTGCCTCAAAACAGGCATTCTGCTCTGTTTCAAGTGTTCCAGGATACCTGAGACATCAAGATGGAGTTGGTGAACGTGACAAAAGAGACCCCTTTGGAGATGTAGCTGAAAGTGACACAAGGCATACCAAGATGTTTAAAATTTTACTAGATAAAATGTTTTGGGAACTGAATTCAACCCAGCTGTCAAGCTTAAGCTAAATACACAACTTTCTTGGTGGCTTAAACTAGGTGAGAGTATTGCTACCCACACCCAGACATAAACATAAGACTAACAGGTGGGTTTCCTAGTCATGTGACTTACTTCTTTTATTGTTTTAAATTGTGTTACCAGGAGAACAGTTAGTGCAGGTCTGCCAATCTACATTACAGTTTCAGTACAGTTATACTGTCACACAGAAATGATAAAGGTATGATAAGTGACTTTTACACCAAGGAGAGCAAGCACAGACAGTTCTCCGAGTCCTTAACTTCTGAAAATATCACTGTTTAGCAAAATAATTAACCACGTTCTAAGTATATGCTTAAACTTAGCAATTGCCAAGCTTTTTCTGAATGAGAGCGTAAAAGATGAAGAGAGATAAAAAGACATCACTGGAAAAAAATTGAAGATAAGAAAGCTAAAAATATTTTCCTCTCTCTAGAATAATACATTTTCTTGGAAATACATAATGATCTAACTACAGTGATGCTCCTCTTACAATGAAAATTTATTCTTCAATGATTTAGCAATGGGAGTGTATGATGAATAAATTATACACGAAGATTTAGTAAGGCAGCATTAGAGTGTCAATCGCAACTTTTTTTTTTTAAACAGAATTAAGTCAAGAATACTTTAATGAGGGTTCTAATGTTTGAAAAAACCGTGAACAATCTAATAGCTTCAATGCATGAATCCAGTTTTACACAGATAATTTCACAGTTCTTCCTTGTATTTATATTTGTGTTCTAACCAGAATTGATATTATTTCATGCATCATATTGAAGGAGTCCTTAAGAGAATTAAAGATGTGATTTTTCTTGTGAAGATACAAATCTTGAGGTCTAGAAAGGCTCTTTTAATTGTAGATTTTTGGAAAGTCTGAGGTGAGTTTTGCTAACTTACTCTTCCTCTTCATGTGCAAATGATGCTATATCCATATTGGAATATAGATATAGGTGTTTACACTTAATGGACTACTGGAGCAATTAGTACTAACCAGCTGATTTAGCCTACAGATTCCTTGTACCATTAAAGAACTTTGTGCAGAGATTTGAAGTCTTGTTTACAATTACCCTTCCAAGTCAATAAACCATTTCACTCTTTTAGCTTAGTAATTTAAACACCAGGTGAATTATATGTAAGCTTGCTTGGAAATCAGCTGATGGCAATCATATTTTCAGTTCAGGGGATTCCCTGCATGTAAGTGTGAAAAATAGAAAAAAAACCCAATTCTTTCTGTGCTCTTTAATGGTTTCCTAAATCAATATGGTATATTTTGTTCCGTAGTATCACTCATCTTTCTTCAAACAATTCTAATTACTATCTTCTATCAAAAGACTAACGAAGAAAACCCATCTCAGATCAATTTTTAATGACCAATCCTTTTAATGATTACTATCCACAGTATACAGATTTTATTTGTTAAGCTGACACAGAAAACTAACTCTATTTTCCTTTTAAAATCTTCTCCAACAAACAAATCAACTGGCACAATATCTGGTTGGAGAACAGTAAAGATAGACCAAGAAACTGGGATTCTTTAAAATAATGTATGTTTGATAGACATTAAAAAGATTATGAAATCCCTCTCCTTTTGTTATTTGGCATGAGCAACCTACTACATTTCATTTTAGTCTATGGGGTTTTTTGTCTGTACATTAAATGAAAGCAAAGAAACACAGGGCAGACAACTCTTTATTCAGAGAACCAAGCTAAGCCATAGCCATAAACCCTGCCTCAAATGAGCTATCATTTTTCCCTTTTCTTACACATCTGGGAGGCATTAAGCAATTTTTCCTATGAATGGGACTTTCTTCCCTATCCAAAGGAAGCGCTTTTCTTGTATAGCATCTGAATAGTAAGCCGCTTTAAGAGAAATATAAGCTGAGGAGCTTGTGTAATGGAAGTGCTACATGCACAGTATATGTGGGTAAAAGCCCACGGTGGAAATTCTACCTGTCAAATTTCTTCTAACTGCAGGAATCCTGGACATGGATAGAGATTCTACTTTCTTTCTGAAGTACTGTATGGTTTGAGAGCTTTGATCTTTTACCATTAATGTTCACTTTGTAACAGGATGCTAGAAAGTGCTATGTGATCTGTCATACACAAGGTCGTATAAAGTAGATGTTCTGTAGACCCTGTATGGGACACTTACCTACAATTTGTAGGGTTTGAACTTGATTATTTCCAGGTCTTTTTCCATCCTGTGACCCTACTATTTGACCTCCAGAAGATAACATGTGAGATCAGTTCTAAAGGTTATACATTTCATCTCTAACACCCAGAAAATAGCTTTGTCCAAATTTTCAGTCCTATCATTGCATCTGCACTGTGCTTCTGAAGCAAACTGTGAATCCAAAGGGCTGAAGCTTTGATGAAGTACTTGAACTAGAGCTGAATCTGAGGAGAGAATCTGGCACGGATACCGAGGAATGTGAAATCTCAATGAGGAGATAGCTGGCTATTGGTGCTGATTAAAAAGCCTTTCTGCAGGCAGACACAGTATCTGCTGCTCTGTATTTCATTGCTGAAGTCTGAACATGCACCTGATTAAATAAAAAATAACATTCTGTTTATTCCAATGATTGTCAGACTAAGTTCCTGAGAGCACACTTTACTCTTTAAATACAGAGCAAAGTTTCTCAGCAGCACATACTTCCACTTGCTGTTTTCAGAAGACATTATGTCATATAGAAATTATAAATGAAAGATGTTTCTAGTTTTAATCTCCTGATACAGTTTAGTTTCAGAAATTATAATTGAGCCATATATAGCAGAGAGTGAGGGAAAAGGAAGTGCCACAGCAGGAGTAGAAGGCTACCTGATACATGATACCCTTCTCTCTGTCAAGACACTTCTTGTGAAATACTGACTGGTACCTTAAGGAAATTAGTGTGAATTATAGTCATGGGGAGCAGAGGGAAAGAAAGATGTTAAACTGGTATTTCTTGCTTTAAAGGTTATTTCTAATTTTTCATTTAATCTCTTTAATGAGATACCTGTTTTTACCCTAAGCATTCTTGCCTACTTCAACAGGTGACAGATTGAACCTTATACTTCAAATATTAGGACATAATAGCTAGTTACAGATTTTTTTTATAAGAATCATAAAGAAAAAAACATCTACAAGTGTTCAGAGAATTCTAAATGTTCAAAAGTCACTGACCCATTCCTGAGTTTTAAATGTTAATTTTATACAGCTGATTTTCAAAATAAAAGCATATATGCTCCAACATAATGCATTACATGCATATTAAATAGCTTTACCAATGAATATATGAGGATGTTAAGAAGTTGGTCTATTCACAGTTTATGGGCTGTGTTTCATATTCAGTGCTAGTATATAGTGCTAGTACTGTGTCAGGTTGCAAACATCACTTTGAACCTGGGCCTTGCATGTCTTTTTTGTTGACTTTCAGCTCAGCGTTGAGCTAAATCCCACAGGTGGTGTTATGAGAAATTCTTGCTTTTATCACAGTGCAGACAACAAGAGTCATTAAACTTTGATGACTTAAATGGGATAATGTTCAACAAAGAGATGCATGCAACCCAGAATATTTTTCTTTTAAGTTTGCATGTGAAAGATATCATTATTTAGTAACACATTACCTTGTAAAGGCTTTGGTAACTTGTCTGAGAATTATCTGAAAACGTGGGTTGACAGTTATAACATAAAGGTTTGCTGAGACTCTTATCTCCAGGATGGGCACATTCCATAACAAACCTTATAGTCCTTGTCCACCAGTTATCCATAGGATGAAGAGCACAGGAGCTTTCTCTAGCCATCAACTTTCAACCCCAACAACCGATGCATCAGTGGTACAAGGGCATGCAGGTCTCTTTCCATCATCTACATGAGAATTTCTCCTGGGTTAGTCAGTTCATATATAGTCTTGTATCACTGAAGTGAGAAAGACTGAAGGGAGAAAGTCTACTGCAGAAATGTGAAGATATTTCGTGGCCCAAAAGAAATAACTTTATGCCAGAAGAACACACAGAAGAGTCTTGGGCTCTTTTACAAGCTTTTTTCCCAGAACCTAAGGATGCTCACCAGTCATGATAAAACTGAGATAGAGAGGCATTTGCAGTATTTATTGAGTATTTATTGTTTTACGTGATCTGTCTTCCATTAGCAGAGCTTGACATGTTTATATGTGTCTCTGAAGATTGACTGTAAACACAGAATGTACTGTTATGTTTAATGACAGTAGAAACTGAGCAGGAGTGATGACACCAAACAATGTTGCATCCTGCTTATGAGAAGCAAAAACAGACAGAGAGAGACCTGTGCCCTGGAAGGACGCCAGAGGTTATATCTACACTGCTAAATGCACACACCCCAGGGAGTGCTCGCTGCCTACAGACCAAGAGGCAGAGAACAGTGCTCCACACTTCTGAGCACTAGTTCACCAAAGTAGTATGGCTATATCCACGATACATAGAAATCAGTGCTGGGTCTTTTCTGAGATTCATGTGGGCAAGGTGTAATGATCTTTCTTTTTCTTTTTTTCTTTCTCCCCAGGACAAAGTGAATAATGTGAGGGCTCTGCTACAGCTCACCAAAGTGATTATAGCATGAAAGCGAAGACATGTATTGGATGCCCAGGAGCGTGGAGTTAGAGCATGTATGAGGTCAGGATAATATTAAAGGGAGCAAATAACTTGCTTCACTCGTCTACCACACCTTTTAAAAAATTTTTCTGGATATGTTTGGAGGTTAGCTGCTTGATGCATTGTGAGCTTCAGCATGAATTACCATTCCTGCAATCTGGAGCAGCAGGGGACCTGCACACCAGAGGGAACTTGGAACTGAAACTGATTAACACCAGAGATGTACTCACAGCGGGCAGTGAGGAAACATATTCAAGCTAAGAGAAGTTTAGGAGTACATATTCCCCTGTGTATCCGGGGAAAACGTACATGGGATCGGTAATAGCTAATTATCCTTTCACCATGCATCCTTTTCTTTTGAATTCAGTCTTACTTAATACTAAGTGACTTCTTTTCCATGATGATATGAGGCAAAGTTTAATTCCACCAGAGCAGGTACCAAGCTTTAGAGGCTAACAGGAATTCAATGAAATAGTGACTATTATAATTTATAATGTTTTATACTAATGTACAAGAGCTTTCTGGATTTTTTTTTTTCACCTTGTAAAGTTTCGTGACATAGTAACGGTATTTTCTCTCCCCCCCTTGCCGCCATGTATTTAAACCTTCTGTCTGCATCCATCCTTTAAGCATTTAGGTAAAAGATGACCTTCATAACTGAAAAAATCCTTTTGCTCTTCCTTTTTATGAAGTACAGTCTCTACACATTAGTCCTAAACAGAGATAGACTCTTCTTACTGACAGTGCTGTGAGCAATACAAAATTCCTGTTTGTCAGTAGACATTCCTGCTACTTCAATGCTTACCACTAAAATGAGACAATAATAACAAAACCCCTTCCTTCTTAAGGATGAGACACTCCTCTGGCACTGTAGCCTCTGTTGGCACTGTATGGTCAAATCAAAATAAGAGTGACTTGGGGGAGTGTAGAAGAGCAAATGATTCACAGTTGAATAATTTAATAATATTTAGCCTCTTTTCTGTGTGTCAAGTGCCCACAAGTAGTTTTAATATTTTCTCACCTATATATATTACCTGTGACTACTCACCACATATTTTCTCCCAATACCTGGGATTTTAAATCGTTCATTTGAACTGTTTATTCAAATGCAATATTGTTTTGCTTGACATAATAATTTTGTTCAATGAATGGATAAATGCAGATAAATTCAGGTATCTGGTGGAAATATCTTAGATTAAAAATTTATAATTAACTCTTTCAAATATTTGCTATGTGAGTAGTAAAAATACTTCTAGCAGCAAGTTTTCATTAAAATGCCTGCAAAAATTGTGAGTACAACTAGAAGACATTTAATAGCTGTATTCTTTTGTTAAGGTAGTCTTCTAGAATGGGAAACCAAACCAACAAAAAAAAGATTAACCTAATTCTCCCCCTCCAAAAAAGGCCCAAAGCAAAATCCTTATTATTATATATTAAAAGAATTAATACTAATATTAAAAGATCTGATATTAAGTTCTCTCCTAAACTTTTTTTTTCTGGATAGTCTTTAACATTTTGGAATAAGTTCTGATGTCTCTTTATTTTCCCCTTCTTTCTCTAAAGCACTTAGATATATGCTGAGCAACCTTATCTGTGAAAAGCTCTCTGTAGCAGCATAGAGGTCAGCTTCACCCCTTGGCCAGGAGTCCTTGGAACAGTATTTTTAGAGGTGTAATTTGGCCTGTTTTTTTAACTAGTAAATGTGACAGCCCTTTGGCAGAGCTCTCAAAAGCTCTCCCCCATCTCATTTCAAAGTGCTTTACTACATGTTGCATATTCTTTCTATAAAAGCTAGTTCAGCAGGAATGATCGAAACAGGTATTAAAGCTGCTTACCTGTTCTGTGCTCGTTGTAATATTTCATGATGGTAACAAGGCTTTCCATAGAAGGCTATTGAGATGTTACAGTGTTTATTAGTGCCTACAGCTTTTAAATCCTATTACTCTTTTGCAGCATGCTGAACTCATTGATCATTCATTTGTACTGCACATGGACTCATTCATGCATAGACAAGGCTGAATATTCCTCCAGCTGTTACTTCTGTGCTTGACCATAAAGGGGAAACAGCTCATGCATGATGCTCCCCCCCGCCCCCCCACTTTTTGAAATACTGATAGCTGTGACATTGTTTTTCTTTAATATAATCTGTAAAGAGGACCCAAAGTTTATTTTACCCCCAATTCACTGTAAAAATAAATATGGATTTCTGCAACTAATAGACACAAGTTTAGTTAAATGGTGAGGGGGTTGAGACAGGTGTCTCTGTATCCAGTTCTGGCCTCCCCAGTTCAAGAAGGACAGGGAACTGCTGGGGAGGGTACAGCAGAGGGCTACTAAGATGATTAGGAGTCTGGAGCATCTCTCTTATGAGGAGAGGCTGAAGATCTTGGGTCTTTTTAGTCTAGAAAAAGAAGGCTGAGGGGGGATCTGATCAATGCTTATAAATACTTAAAGGGAGGGTGTCAAGAGGATGGGGACAGTCTTTTTTCAGTGGTGCCCAGTGACAGGACAAGAGGAAATGGGCACAAACTTGAACATGATAGTTCCATCTCAACATAAGGAGGAACTTCTTTACTTTGAGGGTGGCAGAGCACTGGAACAGGCTGCCCAGAAAGGTGGTGGAGTCTCCTTCTCTGGTGACATTCAAAACCCACCTGGATATGTTCCTGTGCAACCTGCTCTAGGTGAACCTGCTTTGGCAGGGTGGTTGGACTAGATGGTCTCCAGATGTCCCTTCCAACCCCATATCCTTCCGTGGTTCTGTGATTCTGTGACAGGTCATTCATTGACAGCCATTGTACAGAGAGAAGGCAGCTACTACTGCTGCCACCTGATACACTGACAAAAGCTCCAATTGTTACTCAGTTTCCTTTTGGTAGCTATAGTCACAAGTTTAAAGTTGCTGAGACTTGGTTCCCCTTTCCTTTCATGCCCTTTATTTTATCCTTGTCGGTTCAATATCTTTTCTTGAGAGGTTTGGAGGCAGGCTATCGCTGTAGTAGAATTCTCAAAATCTTTTTGTTCTTAACATACCCATATTCTCCAAAGTTGGAAATGTCTGGTTTTAGACTAGCAGAACAGGTCTGCAAGTGCTAACCAGGATCAGCCAAGAGTCCAGATCCCTAGACAAATCTGTAGGGATGGGGAACATCCAAGGTCAAGCTGGAAAGTCATTGGCATGCCAGCTTCAGGGTCATGCCTGGAGACAGCAAGCAGGGTCAGACTTAGTTCAGCAATTTCTGGGAGGGTCTAGAGTGATGAGGCACCACTGAAATCAAGACAGAAAGTCAAGTCTGCGGTATGCTGTATTTACCTTTTTTTCAGTAAACCTTTTGTTCGTTTGAGATTTACTCAAATTACAATCATCAGCACCTATACTAATTCATTGAGAAATCCAAACAAATAGTTTGACCAGACAGACAATCTCTTTTTTTCTTACCATGTATCTAGCTATACCCTGTGGTAGCTACAATGAGAAAGAAAAGTGTGAACTTTCTCTAGAACACATCTTTTTCATAATGTATTCTTATTTACTAGGCAAACACTGCAGGTTTTTTTCCCTGCTAGCAGCATGGTATCCTATTTGGTTTGGGTCTGTGTTTTGCCTGATTCATAGCCATATTCTGTACTCCTTTCCCTAAGTATCTTCAGTATTATCCTGTTGAATACCTATTATGAAGCAAGGACCCACCTTCCACTATCCCTGCAGTGAGGGGTTATTACTCTGCTTCTCAAGCTGTCAACGAAGTCATTCTCCCTTGCAGTTACTTTGTTTTATAAACAACAGATGCTCCCTGCCCCTTGTCCACCTCAAACGACTGCTGTCAAGATGTAGCATCAGAATAGGCCACCTTGGCAACAAACACACATAAAACCCTCCATTCCAAAGTCTGGACTATAGGTCATGCTTTTTAGTGCTAACTGCTCTGGCTGGAGATGTGAACATGATCCCAGCTCTTTTGCCTTTACTCTGAGTTTAAAGAAACAGGGTTCCCAGAACACTTGTAATTCTAACAAAAAAAAATAATAATCCTTTAATGACTTATGCTCCAACTAAACACAATCATACATGTAGTCAGTGGGTAAAATACATACCCATACCAATGCAAAAGAACAGTAGAAAACATAGTATACCCTTTAAGCAGTGAGCTAACTTTCCTCCTTTAATTCATCCCAGAATTGGTTTGGCCATGAACTGAAAAAAAGAAAATATCCTCCAGCATAAGCATAGATGTTTTCCGTCTTTCACCAGAGAAATTCAACAGGCTGTATTTAGTAATTATTGGGCAAACTTTAAAAAGGCATATGAAGATACATGAAACCCTCTTAAATCTATTCTTACTGACTTGTCCTTAGGTTCTGCTAGTACTGTGGAAATTAGTACCGCTTTAATAGTCAATAACTTGAAATTTTAAAATATGATTGTATGTTTTTCTCTTACAAATCTGTGTTCCAGTTATGTCCTTTTCAGCACATAATTTACAGAAACTTGAAAATTCTGGAAAACTAGCTGAGCAAAGAAAGTTTTATTGTCAGAGAGTTTAATTTTGGACTTTGCATTTTCATTGTGAAAGTGTGCAGGGGGCTGAAAATCATAAAAAATGACTGTCACTTTATTCCTTCAGTTATATCTATTACAACTGAATCAAAAATTAGTCCAAAATGTCCCATGGCCTGTGTTAAGTCTGGCAAGATCATTAAGATGATCTTTTCTTGCCTTAGCAGGTATGAACCTATGAAATGACTTTAATGTGATATGCTGGAAAGTTATGCCAGTTTAAGCCTTGTGCCAACAAACTGAATTTATTTTACACATGAGCACTTTTTGTATGGATACACAGTTGTGAATTTCCTTTAAAGTGGACAGAAGAAAGCTGATTTGCATGAGTTTGGATGCCAAGGAGCCCGAAGACAATACAGGTCAAATAGTCTCCCAACTTTTAACTTACACCTTCTTCTTGCCTCCTGGCATAATGATTGTACCAATTTACAGTCCTTTATACATCAGCAGAATGAATGCAAGTGGAAAAGATTCCAGGGGAGTTTAATAGGAAGGGCTCTAATTTAGATGACCTTATGAATAATTTTTGGACTTTCACCACAGAAATTAATGGTGTGGACTATCCATTAATTCACCTATTCCATCCCCTACGGTGCAATAAATCTGCCCTGGCCTTATGTGGGTCTATCTTAGATGAGAAAGTAATGAGAAGCTGTCTTAGAAAGCACCTATTTGGCCAATGATGTTGGAAAAATTTCTGACCATGTAGGAGGGGAAATATATAACAGATTAATTCAGACATATGACTCAAAAGCAATTTGCCGTTCATACATAGCAATAGAAACCTTTGTATTGTGTCTAATTCTCACTATACCATTCATAACAGAGTTTGCACACAAATTTCAGCAATTTCCACCTATTTCTAGGGTTCTAACAACCAGATGCCACAGTGATTTCACTTCCAGAATATTACTAGGTTCTTTTTATTTTTACACTATTTTAGAACATCTTATTTTATAAAGCAAGAAGTGATGACCACGATCATCTGTCCTCTGAAATGTAGTCAATAGGAAGAGACTGCACTGTACTTGCTATTCCAGCATTGCTGAATGTAGAGTGTAGTCCCAAAACTAACTCAGTATTGTCCTGTTTGTATACTCAATATTCAGATCAGTTCTTTCAGTTCAAGTGTATTAATGGGAGTTTACATACAGCCAATGAACACTGATAACTGAATTTATTTTTCCCACTCACATAGCGCTGGAATATAATTTCTTATCTTCCAATTTATTCAGTGTGCGACCACATATTTGGATGTACTAAAACATGAGTTTGCTTGTTTCTGGTTTAGAAGCATCCATATAACTTTCCAGAAATATGTCCATCTTTCCATTATTTAATATTTTCCAGTATTTATCAGTGATGTTTTATTTCATGTTGCAATAGTAATGTGAAATAGATGGGTGCAAAAATCCAAGACCTATGGGATGGAGTGGACATCTCACTGAGTGGGACACTACACATGGGGTGGATACTACACGAAGTTTCTCAAGCCAAGTTTTATGGGCTGACTAATGCCAAGATTGTTTATATCTAGCCCTTTGTACAGCAGGTTGGCTACATTCACAGTCTGTGGTACTCCTCTAACCTCAAGGCATAACCACCACTACTAAGAGAAAAAAATCAGGTCAAGCGTTTGAAGTAACGTGAGGACCATTTTGCAGGCAGTGAGAATGGTGATTTTATACCATGAAACATTTTGTAGTTTGTGTTGAATGCCCTGACCATAACCTGAGAACAAACACAAGTATTTGAGAGTGAAAATCCAGCTGTCCTCTTGGAGGAATGAGGACAGCAGCAGGACTAGGTTAAGTCCCAGTCATACAGCCTTTTTTCTAATGCACCCTTGAAAGAGACACATCTCTTTCATCATCTCCAGACACTATCTTGGAGAAAACTGTTTCAAGCGGTCTAAACCAGAATCAGTGGTTGGTAAGTACTAGTAACACTGCATTTTAATGATGGAAATTCATTAATTAAAATCATTACTTAGAATCACTTTCTAAGTCCTACCAGATTTTTGTTGCATTTAATGTATATCATGCTACATATTATGGTTTAACCCCAACTAAGCCCCACCCAGCCACTCGCTCGCTCCCACCCAGTGGGATGGAGAAGAGAATTGGAAGGGGAAAAGCAGGAAAACTCATAGGTCAAGATAAAGATGGTTTAACAAGTGAAGCAAAGCTGCATACACAAGCAAAGCAAAATAAGGAATTCATTCACTACTTCCCATCAGCAGGCAGGTTTTCAGCCACTGTCAGAAAAGCAGGGCTGCATGACACATAGTTGTTACTTGGGAAGACAAACACCGTAACTCCAAACCTCCCCTCCTTCCACCTTCTTTTCCCAGCTTTTATTCCTGAGCCTAGGCATGGAATATTCCTTCGCTTAGTTGTGATCACTTGTCCCAGCTGTGTCCCCTCCCAACTTTTTGCGCACTCCCAGCCTACTCACCAGCGGGGCAGTGTGAGAAACAGAAAAGGCCTTGATGCTGTGCAAGCACTTCTCAGAAACAGTTAAAACATCCCTGTATTACAAATACTGTTTTGGTCACAGATCCGAAACATAGCACCATACAGGTTACTATGAAGAAAATTAACTCCATTGCAGCCAAACCCAGTACAATTACCCTTTCTAATCCCTTAACTAAAAGACCCCATGTGCTAATAGGACAAGTACTTCACAAAAAAATGTAAACAAATTATGTAACATTCTTACCCTTATCAACTGAACATCCAAATCACCGAATGCAGGTAACAGGACTAGCTTGGCAGGATCTTCTAGCTCTAAATCTATGTGGATTGGTGTTAATGATACCACTCCATTTAAGTTGGGTGGTGGTTTTGGTTTGGGTTGGGTTTTTTTAATATTTACATCTCATATTAGAAGTTCAGCAATTATTTTTCTCAGGATAAATGTCAGGCCAGCAGACCTACGGTTTTGTAGGTCGTTACGGTTTTTAAATATTGGCACTGTGTCTGCTAGTGCTCTTTGAAGTATTACCATGAATAATTAAAACTAAGCTACAACTGTCAAATATAAAATCACAGTTTATTTGTGATGTCTTATTTTTCGCCAATGATTTATTTTGTGTCTTTGTTTACTTCAGGCAAAATTCCACCTTATTTATTCATTTATCATTTAGCAGAATTCTTGTTTACTTGTGTGTCTGTGTGTAAAGAAAAATTATAAATAATGTGCTGATGCTCCTATTCATAATTTCATTGATGTCTTTGCCATATGCTCAGGTTAAACCACTCACCAGATTTGCACACAGATTTCCCTTAGTTTGGGCTGTCAGTGACAACAAGCGATTTTTCTGCCTTCCCCTGAAAAAAGAAGTATGGTCCAATTGACAAAATAAACTGGGCCTTTACTTAATAAATACCTGAAAGTTGCAGAGACTTAAGACACAGATGTTTTTGATCTTTTCTTCTTTTCTTTAACTGCACATAGCAGCTTTTGGTTTTATATACTTTAGATCTTACACCAGCTCAAAAGTTTTAACATTCTTCTGTCTCATGGTGCATAGCGTAGATTGCCCAGTGTACCCTTCTGGACTAAAGAAATGTTGCACAGTTGCTTGAGAAAGGTAGTGGCTTAGTCAACAGCTACACCCAACTTGTCAGTCTCCTCTGTCCTTCCAGACTTACTAGTAATTGTTGGGTACTGTACTTTATTAATATATTGTGACAGAGAAGCAAAATTTGCATTAGTTATGGTACATCATCAAAGAAAAATACTTCTATTTGCTGTGTAAGTAGCCTGGCATCTTCTTTTCAAAGAATGTCTATTAAGACCAAAACTATCATTATATATATTTTTAATTGTAGCAAAATCAGCAAATGTATCCATATGTTACTTCTAATAATTTAACGGAAGCTTTTAAAACTGTCAGGTTCTTTGCAGCATATGAAGTGTAGTGCTTAGAGAAAAGCAAGCAAAGCTAAACATGTACTTGATATTGATTCAGTCTACACAACAGATGGCAACATGGATGCAAATAAAGTGCTTGTCCTTTTATTATTATTAGTTAATATTTACATCACTGGTATGCCCAGAGGCCTCAGTCAGGAGCAGAGGCCTATTATGCTAGACACCACACAAATACGCAGCGGAACATTTTGTTCCAGTATGATCCTTCTGCTGCTGCACACTAAACTCATTGATGACTCATTTGTATTGCACAGAGAGTCATTCAAGCATACAGAAGGTTGATTTCCTCCAGCTGCTCTGAAAAGTTTATAACCTGAGCAGGGAAGGCAGGCAGGAAGGCAGGAAGGCAGGCAGGAAGGCAGGAAGGAAGGAAGGAAGGAAGGAAGGAAGCAAGCAAGCAAGCAAGCAAGCAAGCAGGCAAGCAAGGAAGCAAGCTAGCTAGCTAACTAGCTTCTGTATAAAATTTCACTTTGAAGGTTTTGCCATGCACAGATGTATTACATCTTGCAGCATAGATGTATTGGAATACACCTGCACTTTCTTGTTTCTCGGGTCCCCGTCTTAGTTTCCCACTGCTCCACCGTTCTGCTTGTTTTCTTAATTCTGTCTCGTTCCCTTTGCTGCATTCTCCTTGCTTTTTCTCCATCACTTTCATGGCCTGTGCTTTTACCAAAACATCACCCCTCATCCTCCAAGCCTGGCAAGGCACTAGGAGCTATATAGGAGCTACAAAGCACACGGTATTCATTGGCCAACAAAGATATAGGTAATTTTTAACTAAACTAGTGCATACAATTTTAAAATTCAAAATGTTTCACTCTTTTCACCCAAAGTGTCATGTATTTTAATTATGACAACGTGTTGCTGTATTGTATATAATCAGTTCTACAATACAACTGATTATTTTATGTAATCAGTTCTCCACAGAAAATCCTCTTTGGCAGTAAGTTTTTACCTGAGGACTGTTTCTACCAGGTAACAGAAGAAAGCCCCCCCAAAATTCATCCTTGCCCTCAGCAGGTGCATCATTCTGTCTCTCACAATTAAGCCCTAGTGGAGTCTGAAACTAGATTTCAATCAGCTGCTCTCTGATCCTGTGAATGGGTCTCAACTACATTGGTATACAAAGTTTTTTTCTCTCCTCTTTTCCTGCTTTCTCACCTCTTAGAAAGGAAAATTGAAAGACTTTTTTTCAAAAAGTCAAAAAACTAACTGTTTTGATGTTTAGGATTGAAACAGGAACCTGCTATTCAGGTCATTTCAAATATGGTAGAAATTCAACTACAAAAAAAGAAGAATATTTTTAATGATTTTTTGTGACTTTAAAATTCAAGAGATGGCTTCATATGAAAATTTTGTTGCCGTATAAACTACAAACTGTCGTAGTATTAGCCTTACCAAAAACAAATAATCTTGAATGCAAAAGAAAGTATCCCTTTGCAAAATAAAAGCATTTAAACACTCAATTAGTATTAAAGAAATATAATCAATGTAACTATGATGTCTTACAAGAAAATAATATAAATGCTTAAGAGAAGTATTGCTTAGACTTAGTACTAAGAATTTGTACTTCCCAAAGTAATGAAGTGTTCCTGATAAAATTTAAAGGAGCAAAATCCTTTATATTTGCAGTCAGGCATTATTAGAGTTAATACCTGTACTGCTGCCTTATACCTCTTCGAAAACGTCACAGATAGTAAATTTGTACATAGTGTCAGACAGCATTTATTTGATAAAAAAGTTAAATAGTTTTATTGCTAGTATTATCTTTCTTCAGTAACTCTTGGGGCTAAAAGAAATATATCTGCACAGATTGCTGACCAGTACAGCTTACTCTAAACTTACACACCAAGATTCACTGAAACCAGTTAACAAGTATATTAACACTAATTTTCTTTGGGAACTATTGGCTAACACCAGGGAGCCCAGAGGTCCACTAACAATCATTACTGACGTGATCCTTTGACTCATATTTTTTGTAGAGAAGAAAAAACCATGTTAGTAATATCAAAACCAAGGATAGTTGATTATGTTCAATCTTCATGCAGCTACTCCTATGCAAGACTGGTAATACTGTCCCAGTTACTGTTACTGTGCTGCGCTATTACAGGAAATGAGAAGCACTGCAATCTTCCCCTAAATAAAAGAAGAATATGCTGCTCCATACAAATACTTCCCTTTTACTGATACTACCTTTTGTTAGGGACTGTTGTTTGTAAAATAGTTCTGGTAGGATTATTTACTCAGCTGTATTTACTGGCAATCAAATGGAAACACTAGGTCAAGTTCTCACCTGGGACTTGGGGGAAAATTATATTAACTGCCTATGTTTGATAAGTAATAATTCCTGATCCTTTAGTAATAATTCTCCCTTTATAAAGAATAGGTAATAGTGAACACAAAAATTAACACAGAAGTTAAGATAATGGGAGGGGAAGATTGATCCATAACGGACTGGCAAATAATAGGACAATGTTTTTTGTGAAAGTTCCCACCTCAGGACGTTTTGACAGGAGGTACTGTCTCATGATTGTGAGGAGATGTTGCTAGTCAACCATTATCCATCAAATACCTTTCCTTGTATCTCCCACAGCTTATTGTCCAGTATTGATAATCTGCATTTTGGACAAGGCTACGTCTTGTCCTCCTGACACATGCAGTTGCAGAGGACTCTCTATTTGGCAAGGTTGCCTATACAGAGTTTTCTGGCTTCAAACGCTGCTTTCCTAACTTATCTGCATATTGCCTTATAATATGGCCATCTTACTTAGGTCTAAAGCTTTTATTATAATATGAAATGGGAGACTGTAAATAGACACACATCAGCCATACATGCTCCTACATACTGAGATGAACATTTCTCATTCCTTCTGCAATGAAGCTTTGGATCAAATCCCATTAAGTAGCTCTAGTGGCATCAGTTACATGACTAGATTCTATTGCCCAGCTCTTTGACTTATCTTCGAGTTTGATGCAAGTCACAATTTCAGAATTCATTTCCTAGTCCTGATTTTTCTAATTAAATGCGAATGTGGTGGCTGGACTCTGCACCAAAAATGACTTAGAACATGTGCTGTGAACTGCACATGTTCTCCAAAAATCCCTAACACTAAAACATTTTAGTAGCGCAATATGAGTGTTACAGTAATCGCAACTCTACAGTCAGGAGCCTATTATCTGTTTCAGAGCAGTAATCTGAACTCTGTTCAGCTGGCATTTTTGGCAGTGGCACACATCTAATCAGAAGTTCTTGCTCCCCAGCTCATGCCAACTATGGTAATGCCATAACCCCTCACTGACAGCCTTGATGACCTTCCTTTATAGGCAATCCAATTGTACGAGGTAAAAACCAGGAATGACAAGAACATTGTGTAAGGTCACAAATTCAGATACTAGCGGTAAATCAAAGGCTTCAAATGCCAATAAAGCTAGAAATAATGAATGCCACTGATAGCAGCTCTCAATATAAAAAAGTTATTTTTAATGCTTTTTAAAGCAGTGTAAGTATGGCTTTAAAAAGTCACACAAGCTTATTCTGGTGATGCAGATAGTAGCTGCCTCTGCAGCAAAAAGGTCATATTCTATTCTGGTTTATGTTAAGGACTCAAAACAGTATCCCAGGTTGACACTGGGGACAAGAAAGGGAGAATCTTACCCTTAAAAGCTTATATTAAAGATGGGACAATGCGTTTCTTGTCAAAGACACCTGGTCTCAATTTGTGTGTAATTTATCCTATATTCTTATCGTAGTTCCAGATGGTAGACATGAAAATATTAATCTTCTGGACTTCACTATGACTTACTTTAGCTTTATTACAAACCGTGTGTAATTAACTTTTGGTGGGGTTTTTTTCGGTATGGAAAAAAAGGCCCAGATAAATTTTTGCTGTATCTATTCTGTGTATTGAGCTTGATCCCTATCACTGCTCTGTTTTGTTATTTGCACAATTCAATTATATATTGATGAGTCACTCTTGCTTTAGTCTAGTATATATGAAAGAAGAAAGTTTCAAACAATATGAAAAAACAAATGTAAGGCAGACTTATGTTGTTAGTATGGGTTAGAGGAATTTTAACTATTTTGGCACTCCTTTAAAAAAAGGTTTTAATATGTTTTGCTACTGAAAAGAGGAAGATGGGTTATATATTGTTTTCTGTTACAGTATACTTTATGAGCCGTATAATTTGCCATGTGCCACATTTGTCAAATAATGCTTATTAATAAAGTTAATCTTGAGCTATTGGTTAATTCATCTGAACATTCCTTAGCACCCACACATGATATAACCTTTTCATAAATGTGAGTCATTCACTTAAACTAAGGAAATGTTTATGGCAGTGTAAAACATTAATTAGTTATCAGTCTAAGAACATTCCAGGAATGAATATTCAAACTCCTTGTATTTTAACAGATGACGAAGAGATTAAGTCAAATAATTAACCTTCGTATAATAAAAAGATGTCATAGAGGAGAACAAGTCTTTAGTGTATCTGTTAAACACAGAGAAAGAGCATGCAAAAGCAAGCAAAAATCTAATCAGCAAAAAGAGCGGCAGTTATTTCTATACAGAAATATATTTTACATTAGATGTCATTCAGGGTACTTGTAGCCTTCAGTCTATGATTCACATTGCTTGGGCAGCATGTGCCAGTGCCACAGCAAGTCCATTTCTTAGATTATAGGCTGAAATAAAGCAAATTTTAAATTATAGACATAGATTACTAACTCGTATTAAATAATATGATGTAGTGATTCTGCATTGCCTTCCATTTTGGGGACTAGCTTGTCCTTGGTTAAATAATGCCCTTGTAAAATTGCAAGGCAAAAATAAACTGTTTTCCTCTTAACTAAACAGAGATAGCCCTGTGATGTGAAATTACTGAAAAGATGTGATTTGGGGAAATTACAGTTCCTTGCTTAGTATGTATTGTGCGTGCCCTACAGCCTTCCCTAACCAGTAGCTCCCAATTTCATTTAAATTGTAATGATTTCCTTTAAGGACAATTACGTTGCCTAAGAGCAATGCATGCATAATAATGCTGCTTTGGCATGGTTCAGTATAGAACGAGAGTAATAACTGTTTATTAATATGATAATTAACTGTTAATGCTTAGCAACCTAATTATATCTGTTAAATAACTTACATTTTGAAGCCAAATTCTAGCAAAAAGAATTTTATTAAAAATAATAAAAAGCTATGAATATCATAGTACAGGCACAGTTACAGTTTAAATATCTGGATTTTGACTTAACTTACATGAAACAGATTTTGGATTTCTGTGTACTGTGAACAAAACTGGCTGTATGGCCTTCCTTGTTCTAATAGGAAATGGCTCAATGTTAGAATTTGGGGCTTATTTCAGGAAAATCATAAAACATGAAGAAATTAATAAAGCTATGTGTACTTTATATGGTTATTAGAAAGAGTTTAGAAAGAGAGAAACTCTTTTTAGCAAGAGTTGTACAAGTTTCACTAATGATGGTCTCAGTAAATTGTATTATTATTTTTCCTCTCTTTGGTCTAGCAACAAGAACAGCCTTGATACTGAACAAAAACTTGGAAAATTACAGTCCTGGTAAGGTCTTGGCTAGAAGCAATAAAATTTCAATGCCGTATCTCAAAAAGGTGGACTAATTGGTGATAGTCTGAAAGAGAAAAATAGGTATAATCAAATGCCTAAATGGTATAACCTATGACAGAAATGCATTTGTTTAGCCTAAAGAAGAAAAAAAGCTGAGGAGGAACATGACAGTCTTCAAGTCAGAAGTTAAGTAGACTAGAGCAAGAATTGATTTAAGCAGAGTTAGTGAATAGAACATGAAGAATCATCTTTAACTGAAGAAAGAAATTTTGAGGTGAGGCATTAGAATGTATTTCTAATGATAAACATAGCAAACCCATGCAATAGTTTTTCTGACAAGACTGCAAAGCCTTGAAAATAGTTAAGCAACTGTCAGTGGTTTCCAGTGACAGGACGACGGGCAATGGGCACAAGCTGGAATGTAGGAAATTCCATTCAAATACAAGGAAAAACTTCTTTATGGTGAGGGTGACAGAGCACTGGAACAGGCTGCCCAGGGAGGTCGTGGAGTCCCCTTCTCTGGAGATTTTCAAAACCCACCTTGATGCAGTCCTGGGTAATGTGCTCTAGGCAATCCTGCTTTAGCAGGGGAGTTGGACTAGATGATCTCTAGTGGTCCCTTCCAACTCTGACAATTCCATGAAATTACACAGGCTGAGCTGACTCTAAAGCAACAGGATGGCTCAGTCAGTTCCTGGAGAGTCTCCGAGGCCAGTGTCTCCTTGGTAGTCTTTTCTCCAGAGCAGCATAACAGCATAACTATCATTTCAAATATTCAAAATTTTAAGTAGTGGCCTATGAACGGATTTTTTACATTAATTTGGTCAATTGTTCTCTGAAGTACTATCACTGCACTTAAATATCTGTGCCATTTGATTATCTCATTTACTATTTACTGGACCTGCAACCTGTGCAGCAAAAGCCGCATTTTCAGCTCTGTGCCTGCAAACATTGCAATTGCAATTTACATTATCCCTGTTTTGCAGAGCTCAGAATAAAAGCTCAGGAAATAAGTCACCTCAGAATATCTAGAAGCAGAGATAAGAATGAATCTAGGTATACTGAAGACAATGCCATATCATGGGATTCTACTATTTAGATAACCCTTTCTGAAACATTTGTTTAATGTGGAGATTTTCTACCTGAATTGGTTTCCTACAACATCTTCTTTTGACCCATAATTTTTTGTCCTATTATTTTTCATATGTTTGTCTCACACTAAGCCTCAGTCCAGAATTGTACACTATAATAAATAATCTTTTTGAAACCCTGACAACTCCTAATAAAATCCAGTAAGAATCTTCTGGGTTTTCCATCTCCCATTTCTTTCCTCTGCTCATCACTATTAAGTTAAATAATAATATAATGTAGAATAATTTTATGTAATCCTTTTGATCTCCTTTGGATAGCTCTGAAACTGGTTTTATAACCTACCTCCTATCAACTTCATTATCATCATCTATAATTCCATTCTTTAGGATAAAGAATACAACTGGATTTAGTATCTCAAATAAATTCTCCCTGTCATCCAGACATAAGCATTGAAAGTTTTAATAAACAACAACAAGCATTTTAACTTTGTTCCAGAATTAAGACCAACTGTCATTTGCAGAATACAGCATCATATTAACCAATGTCACCTAGTTGGCAGATAGACACTTATTGAACTAGTATACTTTTTCCCTAGGAATTCACTGGAATGCCAAGGTCAGCATACAAGGGGTATGTTGAAGAAGATTAAGGATGATAAGTAATACAGGGATTGATTCAGAACCCACTGTAGTGATCCAGAAGTGTTATATTAACTCACTAGAGACTAGACCGGACTTTACAAAATAGATATTACAAATGCCAAAAATTCAAATATGTCTTAATAATGATCTTTTGAAACACAAAGATAATGGTAAGAGAACTGACTGACACAGTGTACTCTCAGATGTCTTATTAGCCCTACTCTAGAGAGTTTCATTTGTAAGAATTGAAGGAAGCAAAGAAAGGAACACTGAAATTTGTGACCTTTCATCACAACTGGAATAAATCAACTCTAAAATAAAAGGGCATAACACTACCACTCTGCATTCTCCACACTGAGGAACCTCATCTATCTCTTAGAAGAGAAAAAGATTCTTGGCAAACTGAGCTGGCTGAGAGTGTTCTGACTTGTTTGAGCCAGCTATTTCAGGGTGATTCATTAAGATCTATTAACACAAAATTTAAGATCCCTGACTTTTCATTTCATTTCCCTCACTTTTTATTTCAGAATTAGAAATTCTGCTGCATAGAGGTCAATTAAACCCTGTATTATTACCAAGCTGATAAAGTAAAAAAGACTTTTATTTTCCTTTAACACATTTATGGATGGTGAAGTCAGATTGTACTGAGTACCAGAGGTGTACTGCAATCAGAATCAGGAGATTTAGGAATCACTGGACTTAGGTAGATAGCTCTATGAAACTTACATATACACAAATATATATAAACATGAAATAATTATGATTAGCATGAATCACAGTATGATTTGAGTGTTTACCCCCTTCAGGGGAATTGTACTTGTATCCTTCAGATCTCTGTGATGCAAAGAGAGAAAGAAGATTACATTTGTTTAGAGGAATCTAAAGTACTTACCAATGCGGTGCTGGATATTGTCTGTAGAACATGATGACCTGAGGTCTCTCACCTTATCCCAGATACAGTCACCTGGCCCTAACAGAGTGGCTTACAGATACTGACTTAAGCATGCTCAGAGGCTGTTTTGCAATGCCTAGAAACAGGCCAAGAAAGATGATCTACAAAACTCTTTTGCATTTTGTAAAGAGCTGTGTAAAACTAGTCAATAGAAAACACTCCATATATATTTCTAGATGCAGAACTCCCTTCTCAGAGACAAGAGGCCTCTGTCAATCTAGGATCAGAGGCTAGGCCCATTCCTGAAAGTATGGAGTTTTAACTGAGGTGGTTTATATTCATTAAAGAGTAGGTGTCAGCCATGCTCTCTGACTGTATACGCTACCCTAAGTGGCTACATGCACTTGCCCAAACAGTGAGGGACCTGTGTTGAGTTTGAAGCTCACCCTGAGGAAATTCACATCTGCATTTTAGTCTAGGTGAGTGCAACATTTGGCTTTCACGTGTAGCCGGATGACTATATGAAAGGAAATGCAAGACTTGTGGTGGCAGGTGGAGAATGGGAGAGAAGGATAAACCAGCAGTTTGATTTTGAGAGCACGCCGCTTGGATGTGGAGGAAATTGGGTTCTCATGATTGTCAGTCTGCTTCTGATTTTCTAATCCAATTACCATGCAGTTTAAAAATACATAAACAGTTCACGGCACAAGGATTTGAGTGTAAGTCTCTTTTTATCAGCAACACGTCCCATCCACTCATCTGCAAAGCCCAGTTTTCTAAATTGTCTCTATCTGATCCCAGGAATCTCACCTGTCTTATTGTACATTGGTGCAGGTACAGTGGTGGGAAACATCCATGACAAGTCAAGCTGTCATGGCTTTTCCCTCACCCGAAAATTGGAAAGTCTCTCAGGAGGAAGGTGTGGATTTAAATACTAAGCAGAGAAAAAAAGTGGCACTAGGTTTTGCATTTTCTCCCTAAAGTGGAAGTTGTTTGAACTGGGAGCTACCTGGCTGAGTACTGCTGAAGGGACACCTTTCTTCTGGCGCTGCATTTCAGTGGAAGTGTCCCCCAGCTGCTACTCTCCAGAGAAGGCCATACCCTGGGTGTGCTTCAGGAATGCCGTGAGCATGGCTGTGGGGCCAGGCTCGCCCGAGGTGTCCATCTACCACCGGCCCAGGTCACGATGGAGGACAGATGAGTGCTGGTCACCTCACTCCCCAACGGCCACTTCTCCTGTGCATGTGTGGGCACCTACGAAACGTAACAACTCAAAATTAAGGCATCAAACTAGAGTAAACAAGTGATGAATTGTGTGCTTTGGGGATACATATCCACGTATGGTGGTTTGTTTTTTTTTATGCTCACTCTTCCTGGTTTGCAGCACATCAGTAGTTTCTTAATCTCCAGGCATACAAAAGAATAATAAATCCAAACAGATAAAAAATGGCTCTCCCGTCCTTCAATCTCATTCTACCCTGTGGCCTAATGCTCTTCCTAGCAAAAATAGGAAAAGATTTGTTTGTATTATCCACAGATCACTGGTCAGGTAATTTTTTGAAACTTGTCTGTAAAGCAGTGGAGTGATATAAATAACAACGAGAAAGTAAAAATGAAAATCACTCAGCAGTTGATATAATCCTCTCCATTTTGTTTTTTATCATTGAAATTCTTTTCTTGTCTCTTGGCATTTTTTTTCCTAGAAATTAGTAAAGTGGAGAAAGTTTGGAATGTCACATGTCATCTCTCTAACAGACTTTTGTTCACATTCATTTAGTGAAGGACGTTGGACCCCCCAAGTGATCCCAGACCATATTCTCTCGTAGCGTCACTTTATTGTTATTTATTGTGCCACTAGAGCCTATATGCAGCATTTTATAAAGTGTGAAAGGCAAAGCTGCTTGTCACTCCTCAGCTTAGTGAAACAAAAATAATATCATATTCAAAAATTAATACTCAAACACAAAAAAGATACATAAATCCCAGTCTAAAAAGAAGAAATAAAATAACTGCTTTATTTATTATTTATTTTTCTCATAATGTTTTTCTGTCCTGACAGAGTTTTCTTAACACACATATAAATACAGACATGATGAAATTTTTGATGACTAAAAAAGTGTAGGAATATAGCCATTGTGAAGAAGACTATAAGGTGACCAGAAGAAACTGTGAAACTGGTTGTGGGAAACAAATACAGAAGTAAAATGAAAGATATTTGGAAATGGAAGCTAAAACTAATTATATGCTTACAAAGCAATATCCTTCTGAGAGAAAAAAAAGAAAACATTTTTTTTCATAAATATATTTATATAACTATATAAGCTCCATTTAAACAAAAAAAACTTAGTACCATGCCAATAGTCTTATCTGTTTCAGGCTGATGAAGGATTTTAGAACAATAAAAGCAGTATGTGCCTCACATTTAGGAAGAAGAAATATAAAATAACCCAAACAGAATAAGGAGAAGCATATAGCAATGAAAAAAAAATCTTTCATAGAGGAAATATTTCCAGTCTGCAAAATGACAGAGCAGATTGTAAAAAATGTAAAAAAAAAAATAATTATAAATAAAAGTATTAATGATGATGTGTAGCTATATTCAAAATCTTGAGATGTGAACAAAATGTTCTTAGCAACTCATTGTTAATTTTCTGCCATCATTGTAGATTAGTTCTAAGTTCTTTAAAAAAAAAAATGATATCATAGGTAACTGTTTGTGGAATAATTGTCTCTACACAGCTGAAATTGACTTTATCATCAATCAATGTCACATTTGAGCCATAAATATCTGTACGATGTCACAGCTGTTAAATGATGTCACAGCGCACATTAGCATTATGCAACTCTAAAGAGCTAAGGGTCACAAAACAGTTTTGAGACTTTACATTTACAGAGCAACTTCTTTGCCACTTGGAGCCATTTGATACTGTTTTCACCTGATCCATCCATGAATAACAGAGAAATACAATTGTTATCTGCACCTAAGTTAATCACACTCACTACTCTTTCTTTAAAACCAGTGGAGAAAACCAGAAACTTTCATACTATCATTCATCTCATTTTAAAGTCAGTGTGTGAAATAGGTCAGAAGTATTGCACCTTGAAAGGTCTTATTTCTGTCCCACAATTAGAAAAGGATCCTACAAAGATTACATCACATGCAGATGTCTCCACTGTAGATTTCTAAAGTTAAGTCAGGTTAATTCCACTAATACATTTTAAATTTTTATTTTTCTGTATTAAATTCTGGTTACACGTGTCCAAAAGTGCAGATAATGCTCCTGTGAGCAGCAGTAGTCACTCTGCTTGCTTCATCAAATCTCCCAAGATTCTGCCAGAGCAGCATATAAGATTCAAAATATATGTACACTGAATTGTCTTTAACATTTTGGGTCTCAGTCAAAACACTATTGTCTTCAAGGTAATATTTTCTGAAGGGAATTAATTATTCATATCCTCAGAAAATGTTATGATAAGGAAGAACAGCTTATGTCACTTAACTTCAGACATCTAAAAGTTACAGATATAAGACTGAGCCAGTCACCCCAGGTTCCCTTGATAGTCACTGGAAAGAAATTGGCACCTCCAAAGGGCAATCCATCTGACCTATCCTAGATACCGAACATAGGTTGGGATGAATCATTCCCTTGAGGTGCCTATTTCTCTTTGTTGACTATAAAGAAAGAATAGGGTAATTTAAATAGAGAGATTTACATTTTTTTTGTGCCTAAACTAGGGCAGATTAATCTTACCCTAGGAGAAAAAATGTCAGGATACTTTGTACAGAAAGTTCATAAGAATATAATGGGGGCCAAATTGAACTCTGTTCAAAACAGGGCAACTGCACAAAACTTGGTGAGTTTCTTAACATGTACTAGGCTGAATATATATTCAGTATAATTGGACACTCAAGAAAACTCAGGAAAACTGTAAACAAAGAGGATTCTCTGATCAAACACAGAAAGAAAGTATCTGTTCTAAAGCAGCAACTTATTTCATATTTAATGCTAAGAATCTTTTTAGGAGTTCAGACTTAAAAAAAATAAATTGATAGACTAAATTTACCTGCACTTTTAAGATAATAAATTAACCCTTCTGATCCTGGTGTTGTACCCATAGAAAAGATTAAAGTCAACACCCTCCTCATAGGTAGAAGACTTTCAATAAGGAGGCACAGGCTTAAAGCCAAATGCAGAACCTGAACTGTACTGAATGCACGTCTGAAAGTCAGTCAGGGTTGAGTGGAGAGAAATGGTGGGTTTGGAAGAAACTGCCTGGAATATAAGAGGAATAACAATTTCTTGCTCAATTAATTTACAAGAACTATCCTATATCAATTAAATGTATATTTAAAAATTGTAATTGAAGTTGTTCTTAAAATATGGAAATTGCTTGCAAAGTAGGGAAATTTATTTTGTCCTCCTATCTTGAATTTCTATTGCTATAACTTGCCAAATTGGGCATGAAATGATATAAAGCTTTTTGCCAGGGTTTTTTGGCTGGTTTGTTTTGGTAATACTAGCTTAAAATATAAACATCACACCTTCATACAAAGTGCAAATGAAACCAAAGCATTTTAAAAGGTTGTTTTTAACCATAAAACCAGATCAAAAACTCCTCATATGATAATATTTTAAAACCTATCAAAACCTTGAATATAAAGACTAAAGGAACGGCAGCATTATACTACGATTCTGTGTTTGGGAGCACCACAGGGACACCGGAACTATGTACAATATGAAATAGATACTATGAAATAGAACTCTGGAGTTTATCAAAAGTTATATCAATGCCAACTAAATGAAACTAGGAGTAAAATTTTCCACAGCAATAATCTTGTTTCATAATGGTGCTTTTTAAGTGTCCGTAGGTGACTCTAGAAGGAGAACACCAGATAAGCCACAAGTAGGATACAGTATAGTTAATTTAATAGTGCAATAAGAAAGACAGAGAGATGATCCAAAAGGTAAGAACTGAGTATAGCATTCCCCCAATCCAGACTGGAGCAGGAGCTGAACAGAGTAAGATGGAGACCCCTGAAGGGAAAGGAGGATAAAGAATATACTTGGAAAACATATCAACGTTAGATAGCTTAGTATTTAACTTTCAACATAGCAGAGCTAGAGACAAGTTCCGTGAGGAATATTTACCTAACTGAAAACATGCACTTGTATATAGAATGTGCTTTTTTCTAACACCAGACTTAATGAAATAATTCAACAATGTAACATTTCCATTTTACAGGTATGATGGCTTTCATGAACCTTTCTTTTATTTTTTACCTACATACTGTATTCAACAGAATGATCCATGGGTTTTATAGTGGATACGCACACAAAGGTCATAGAATCAGAGTCCACACCTGGCTGAGCTACTCAGCAGAAATGCAGCTGGACTGTGGAAACCAATTCTGTTAAATCCAGCAGGTGTCCCCCAAAGTAAGTAGCTAGGAACTACTTATTTCACTCAGACCAGTTTCTTTAATTTCATCCTTCCTGTGCACCACTGATTCCAACAGGCCTCACAAACAACCTCCTATAATGGAGAAGACTTAATGAGAAAACGAAGCCAATGTTCTGGATTAATGCCTTCCAAAGTCACAGGCTGTTAAGTAGGTGCCCAGAACAATTTTCAGACACGTTCTCTAATCATCAAAAGGTCCTTAGTATCTAAGAAATGACCTCAAGAACGATTTTATTAATGCTTATCGTTGACTTATTGCTACTGCATTCAGATTTCGAACAGAAAGTTGCTGCCAATCAGCCTTAAAATAAGCTTAAAAATCTTCCTACTCGTATGAATGTCAGTTAAACTGCTTATAATATTTGATGGCAGGTTTTGACTGTGAAATTAGAAAAACATTGGATGATGATGTCCTAGTAAGCACAGGACATAATTAAAATGACAGTATTTGTTACCATAAATGCTGGGGTATACTACCAAACACAAAAATGCAGGGTGAAAGCTTAAGACGGAAAGATTTTGAATATAATCTTTTCTTAAATAGTGTACTTTCTTAAATGTAATACATGTTTCTTGTGATCACTGTAGAGGAAGTTATTCTCTAAAGGAATTTAAATACATAAGAGCTGGTGGTTTAAAGACTTGCTGACACTGGAGAAAATATGAATATGAGGACTGGGTGGAAAAAGAGTAAGGAGAACAGTGCAAGAAGGGAATGAATTGGGTATGAAGGTTAGAGCAGAAAATTGGGGGCAATTAGTCGGGAACACTGCAGAGAGGCCATTGTTCCTGGCTAGGACGTTTGCTGAGACTGCAAATCACATATTTATTTATTTCTGCTGAACTAGCCTTCTAAGTAATAAAGTGCTGCAAGGGCACAGACCAAGAACAGTAACATAATTCATTTGAAATTAAGTCACAACAACCAGCTTATAGATAAATGGATAAAGAGCTACATATTCTCCTGGCATAAATTGGGTGTAACGTCATTGGAGTCAAAAGAATAGTGTCATTTTACATCAGGAGAGAATTTGTTCTACAACACAAGCAATAGTTTTGGCAGTTATGTCCCATTTTCAGTAATACCAAAGCTACAGAAAAGTCCCATTTGCAGCTTCTTGTTGACCTGTCTAGTAGCTCTGTCTAACTGCTGGAACAGTCCCCCAAGAATTAAAAAATAAATCAATTTCCCTGATGGTGACATCCAAAGACAAAATTTTGGAATGAAATTCTGATGCTATTTACACCTGGAAGTTTCACTGAGCTCAGTAGCACCATTTTATGACACACAAATTTGGTACATTGATTCCTATAGTTCTTTGCCATTTAAATGTCTGAATATTTGTGTAGTAATAAATACAATATCTGCATAAATGTAGGTTCTTTGACACCTTCAGCACTGACATTTCCTCCATATAAAGCATGATCAATAAAGGAATGAGATGGGTCAGCTTGTCCAGATTGAACATTTGAAAAGTTTTATTCCTTAATGAAATTTCCATATTGTTTTTCTCTTCAGGCATTTACAAATGATGTTGCACCTTAAAGCAACGATAATTCTTTATTTCACAAATTGCAGAATTTTACAGGGATCCCAAAACACTTCAAAACTTAATTGAAATACTTGTCTCTGTAAAGGCATTGCAATTCTTTCTTGCTCATATTTTGTCATGTATTTGTTTCTTTCTTGTTATCACTTTTTGTTGTTGTTCATTCTGACATTTTTCAGGTGAAGAAAGAAACTAAATCTCTTTGAGAAGGCAGATGGATCCAAGAGCAGCATAAGCCTTACTAAGAATATGCCTTTTATTCTAAAATATTTATATCTTTTTAATTCATGTTCCTGACAGCTCATGAAATCCAATAGGAAAACAGAAATGGATTTTACCAAAGGGAAAGATTTGTGCCAGAAGGTATTAGTCATTTCCTAAATATTGCTACATATTTCTTCATGGTCTTTCAACAAGCTACATGGACTTCTGAGAGTCTTGTACACTCTTTAAATTTCTTCTTCGGTCTGCTTAAATGCAGATAAAATAGGAAGAGAATAAGAAATTGTTATTGTCAATGCTGCTTGGATCACAGTCAGCTACTTACAGTTATGACAAGCACCTTTTCATCTTTTTAGTAAACAAGAAGTCTTAAACTGAGTCTGTCCATACCCTGATGTGTAACGATAATGACAGGACAACAGCTTACACTGGAGGCTTGTGGAATCTGGAAACTTAAAGAAAAAAAATGTAGCCTGCAGTTCTGAAGGATTCACAACAAATTTAGACTGTCTGCTAGTGATCTGCCATAAACATATTTTGGTGCTGGAAATACTGTGACTGTGTTACTGTCATACCAGGCTACGTCTACAACAGGACTTGCACACCAAGCACCAACATCGAGGCTTCACTATTTTGCTCAGAAGCCTTGCTGGACTGCCACCTACATCTATAGGCCACCGAAGCCCCTTTATTCCCTGCCCAGTGATTTCTGTAATAGAGGTCCTGATACTACCACACTGCTTTGTGCCTATGCCCTGGTAAAGCTGTTAAATGGCTGGTCTCACCAGGGACTTCCAGTATGGTCAACTCTCTTATATATTTGAAAAGCATCACATAAAAGGCTTTTATCCCGCATCTTAGTAGTCTCCTAGGACAGAATCTGAGAACTGAATTCTCACCTTTAACCCTGGCCTCCTTTGAGAGGAGTACTCTATTACTATATCGAGAGTGGTTGGGACTTTCCTGTCAGCTTTCTCGTTGTTCAGTTTTTATTTTTCAGGTTTTGGGTAGCAGTGTGTAAAAGAGGTATCTCAGGCTCTTATATAAGAGAATTCTTGTGTCAGAGAAACAATTATGTCTTCTTGAGGAGGGGTTTGAGGTCCTACCCTTCTCTATCCTCAGTATTTTCAAAGAGCTTGACTATTTCATGTGAATCCCTGTTCAGTTTACAAGTTTCTGTGACACCTCACTTTCCCCATGTATTGAAAAAGGACAAAATATAGTTTGTCTGCAGAGCTCTCAGAAGTTAGGTATTGCAGTACTTAAATTCTTCTCTGGATCCCTATCAATCTTCCTGGTGACCTGCAAAAAAAGGAAATCGTGCTGCATTTATATCCAGCACGGCATCTGAATTTCAACACATTACTATACTATAATTACAGCTAGGTACATAGAGATGCAGATTCAAGTTCTCCATTTCTGATGGTCTCACATCCACATGGAGAGATAAGTGAAATGTCATAGCTGTGCAGAATATGCTTCCTCTTTATCAGTAACCAATAAACACTATTAAATATTAAATATAAAACCACTTCATTTCCAACCATTTTCTAGATAATAATGGTTTTCAACATATTAGATTAAATTAACCCTGTTGAAATGTGATAAAACCAGTGAAGTTTCACCACGTATGTATTCGTTTTGGTAACAACAACAACAACTTTCATCTGTGTTTCATTCATATCAAAGAATTCAAACTCCTTTATAAACAAAGGAATCAGTTCAGATCCTAATGAAATTCAGTCACCCATAGGTGAAATGCAGCAGATTTCTGCATTTTAAAAAAAAATAAATTTACATAAATGTTCAGCATTGGTACTGGAAAAGAATCTCTGAGACGAGATAAATTGTCTGCAACTGTTTTTTTTTTTTTTTTTTGACTCCCCTGAACACAGCAAAACACGTTGTGAAGTTTCAGGGTGAACTACAGCCACAGTTTTAGAAAAGAGGAAGGCTAAATTAGGCCCCTAACACATAAAGAAATGTATGAGAAAAATGACTTACAACACCACTGATCACTAATTATCTCAGGTAGGTTCAGAGCTGCTTGATGAGCCACTTATTTGGGTAGGGACATGGGACTGTTATTAAGAGAGGTATATGCAAGGATAGAAAAGGCATTCTCACAATGAAAGGGTTTAAGATGCCAATAAAGAACACGTTTACAGCAGTAACATTAAGCACTTAAGTGTGATTCACAGTTTTAAAAGCAGAAGTCATTTAGCTTGCTAATTACAATAACAGCTGCAAAATTGAAGAATTCTTCAACTATTTATGAGGTGCAAAGACAAAGCTTGGAGACAAAGCATTAGAACATTCTGAGATCTGACTATTAAGGGTTTCCTATTAAAACAGTCTCATCTGCTTCCAGCAGTCGCACAAAATGGACTTTAGAAGCATCCTCAGTCTTTCCTGCTCAGTCCCTGTCTTGCATTATATTTTTAGATGCTGCTGGTCCTTCAGCTGATTGTTTTAGCACATTGGCTGGGTGTTCAGTGTGTGAGAGGCCCCAGCTGGACATTGTGAGTTGAATTCTTATATGCCTGCAGAAAGTTCAATGAAATAGCAAGTCCTTTCACAGGATGACAAGGCCACAAACCACAAATGCTTAAAACAATTCACCTCAGTTGTGGCTTATGACTTTTCTGTGGATACCATAACCATGAGAAAGTGGGCTGTGACCTATGTGACAATTCCTGTTGGTCCATACCCAGGTCTATTTCCTCCAACTTTCTTTTCTGAAATTCACTGTTTCTCTTCCATTTCCTCTACAGATGTGAATATGTTTTCAGTCAGAATATATTACAATATATAGCCTAGTAGATAAACAGCTGGTTCTGCAGTGGGATATATACATCTGGTCACGCCCCTACAAAATATGTCAAGGATGATCTGCACATAGTTTATGCTTAACAGGACTTTGAAAAATTCCCTTTATCTTTTGGAAGCAAGGAGGTGATATTTCTTTATGAGGAAACTATGAAAGGGTCATTATTCCATTTTTCGAGGCACATCCAGATAGAAAAATCTAGGAAAGTTACACCCTGCCTAAGGAAGAAACAGTGAAATACACAGTGAAGGAAAGTAAAAAAAACACTTTTGCATGAAGCTGATCTGAGTCTCTCTCACAGGATTGAAAGTTATATTAAAAAGCAGTGCAGGGAAATGAAAGCCAAGGCACAATATCTATCAAAGTAGTGTAGCAAAGTACATAAACAGCCCTTTGACAGCTATCAAACACTGGATAGCACTGCAATGGCACTGGCACTAAATACAATAAAATCCTGTACTGGTCATCCCCTGCCATATGTTGGGCAGTCTCATACTAAGTGGTACTGTGCATGCTATGCTATCCTTAGGAGAATGCCATTAACTCTCTCTCTGGAGCCTTGTTCTTCTTATTTCTTCTATGAAAAAGATTTCCAGGTGGAGCTCATGATAGAAGCTTCTTCTACAACTGTCTGGACAATACCTGGGAGCTGCTCTTCTATGGAATAAGAAGGGGAAAGGAAAGAGGTAGCTGGCAGATGCTCCCTCTGTGCCTGGGCAGGAGCAGCTGGAAATCAGGTTTCACTCAGTACATCACCTGTTGCCCGTCTGCCATCTTAGCATGTTTTTCTCAACAGCAATTAACTCCTGGTCCTGAAGAATAAAGACTACCGTGAAATCCACCATAGGAAATAGTCCTTGTCTCCTTTCATTTCGCACCCTTGTTGGTTAAACATTTTGGGTAGGAAGGGCCCCTCTGTTGGACTTCCTTTTCTTTCCTCTGACTATCTTTTTTTTGCCCACCTGCCAGCCTATCTACATGAATAAAACCCATATTAAATGTGCAATGGTCAGTGGAGATGTACTGGAGAACTTGCTACTAAATAATGTCATTTAGCTAATTAAGTTAGACTGCTAATAAAGCTAATGATAAAAACAATAGTTTTGGCAACAAGAGCTGGGAACTGTGGAGGAGAATGTGATTGCTGTTTGGATCGTGTTCACCTTTTAAAGTGCCATTTTGACGTTCATAAAGCAAGCACTGCTTGGTGGAAAAAGAGAGTGCTTTCAGAGATGCATAGATCAGTAATAACTACAGAATCAGGGGATAAAAAAGGCTGTTTAAGATTCTGGGTGGCTCTCACACCAAACTCTGTGTCCTCCAGAGAGTTCAGAAGCTCACAGCCAGCATCTTCTGGAAGCGTGTCACCTTCGGTTGCTATTGATCAGTAGCTACCTACTGTTGTGCTGGAGATTCAGCTCACCAGCAACAAAGTATTGTAGGCACCAAGGGTGTTGCACAACAGCGCACAGAGTTTTTTGATGACTAAAGTAAAGAAAGAGATATCTTTGAATAAGGTCAGAAATTACTCAGTGATAACATGTTTTCATGTTATCTGTGAAAGCATCACCATGGCTCTGTTGACAGAGGTGAGAGACTTCTCCAAAACACTGAGAAACAACCACAGAGGCTATGCTGGTTTTTTAATACTGAAGAAAAGAGCTTCTTTCTCTTGTTTTTATCATCTTCATTTTTATCAAACTGAACCTGCACCACTTTACTTCAGTTTTATGCAGTAATACTTTGTGAAAAGTGATTTATTTTTAGTGTATCAGCAAAATATTTCCCAAAGGTGGTCTTTTGAAAGTATAAAAAATTGAAGTGTATAATAATTTCTATTAAAAAATGAAAATTGTCTGAGATAACTATACATTAAAAAAAATAAAACTATGCAAAAAAGAAATAAAGTTATGACAAATGGGATGCACACAAGTCACCAAAGTACAAACATGCACATCAGTTCAGTTTACAGTCTGGTCAACATAAGGACTTTCTGCCTAACATCTTTCCTGGAAACCCGTGGGCTTTAAGATTTTGAAGTATGTTCCCTCTTGAATTCAAGGTCCAAAACCTGGCTGCAAGAAACTATCATTTTTCGTATATTCAGTGGAGGGAAATACCTGTGCAGGTTGCAGTATGGAAGGTGATAATGATAACTGAGCAGTGCTAGCTGAAACCTGTTGACAATACTTTGCTTCCCATTCCAGAAGCTGCACTTCCCACCTCCCTGTTCTCCTCTGCAGCCCCTGAGATCATGGCAAGGGTCTATTCAGTCCTCTGGCTGGCAGTAGAAAAGTCTTTTTGAAGCCATCACCTGTCGTACTCGAGCAGAAATCCTCCATGCTTTGAGTAATCATCTGATTTGTTTCCTTGAGGAATCCCTTACAAACCCACACATCTCCACCAAAAGAGTGGTAAAGAGGGGGTAGTAGAAAAAAACTGTTGAAGTCAGGAGAGAAGGCACCATTAGTAGATATACACAGTAAGATGGTGCATAGATAATTTATCTCAGGTCAGAATTGAAATGTAATAGATTATCTTATCTATGTATTGTGGACTTTTCAGAAGGCTGTATCACCATGGACCTGATTCTCTTTTGTCTAAGTTTCTGCAGTTATTCCCCATGTGGTTTCATCCAACATTTACAAAAATCACATTCAAATTAGAACCATGTTAGCATAGCCATTATCTAACTGATTAACTTAACTTTGGGAAGGGTAAAGTTACTGAAAGGCAGTATTTTTCTTTCCTATCAGCCTCATTTTTTTGACCAGCAACTGTCTGACTTCCTTTTGCTTTTACGAGGGTTTTTGCACTTTCATTCACATTTCTACCTTTCCATCAGCAATTAGGAACTGTTGGATAAAATTTACGTCAATGTCAGGCTATTAGTATATAATTAGTAAAGGTGTTTGTGCTTGGGAGCATACATCTGTGGGAAACACATCCCCACCAGGGAATACATCCCCACCAGGGAAAGGAGGGTAAGGTTCTTAAAGTCTAAGGCCCAGTCTTAAACATATGCTGTATATTTACTGTAATGGGGGAAACGTGGAGTTATTCACCAAACCAAAAAAGTTCTGCAGCCTGCTATTATAAGAGGCAGTGTTTGGCGGGCTTAATAAAAAGATGTGCCCTTCAGACTGCTCTCAGTTTGTCCTATCATGTCTTTTTCCATCTTCTGCCTTATAACATTTTCTATGCCTTGTAAACCGATAGAAATTCATTCCTCAGTGGTCATACACAGAGGTTAATAAGCTCCCAGCAGCAGCTGACTTGGCACTAGAAAAGAAATACTCTCCCCTATATCCAGTTCAGAACTGTTACCTTCATATCCCCTTCCCTGTTTTGGGAAACCATACCGACACTAAGTCTTTTTCCACTTCAGTTCTTCTGGATGTAGGCTGGCAATGCAGTAAGTTTTTCCTCCTGTAGCCGAGAGGCTGTTCGTTGTGTAAAATGCTGGTCAGTGTGACGTGACACTGAGTCAGCCAGAGCCATGAGGCAGGTGTATCGACATTATTCCTTACGTCAAATCACAAAATAGGACTTAATAGTGTTAAAAATATCCATTCATTAGGTCACAGAGTAGGACAAGGTAACTATTACAATAGAGAAAAATAAGATTTTGTGAGGGAAAGAGTTTAAACCATTTGAAAACAAATCTCTCCCCTATCCACTGTGTCTGTCCTTCCTTCTGACCTTGCTCTCCATCCAGCAGTTTTCACCGTGGATTGCGGCAGACTCCCCCTGACTGTCTCAGAAAGTTTCCTTTCCGTCACCTCTGCGTCTGTGCTCTCTGCTTTCTCGCTGGCTCAAACGCCAGCTGCAGGCTGCCTGCCTGCTCCTCCCTCCACTTGCCAAAGGTTTTCCAGCAAAGCCTCTAAGCTGGCTCTCAGAGAAAAAGAGAAAAAAAAAAAAAAGAAAAAAAAAAAACCACAAAAACCCAAAAAACAACAAAAACTTCTCCCTCTCCCTTCAGAGGGTGCAAAATCCAGGACAAAACAAAGCAGCAGCTTTTGACCTTGCTGTCCAGCGCAGCCTTTCAACAAAACACACTGCACAGGGAAACTGTGAACAAACAAATAACTCAGGCTGTTTAACATGTCACAGTGACAGGGTGGTGAGCGGCAGGAAAGGCTAAAAGAATTTAAGAGATTATTGGAGGACAAGCGACTAATCCTGTGTGTATTTCTCCCACATTTCTTACATCGTAAAATGTCATTCACTTGTGTAGCCAGGAAGCAGAGAGAGAACTTGCTTGTTTAAGAAGAACAGATCAGGAAGGTACTGAGGATTTTTATTACTCAGAAGGATTCCTTCTAAGGTGATAAAAGAACATAGTTATCTATACTAGCACAAACAGCAAGGTGTCTCTGCCTTGTAATATTAGAGCCAAAATATGACACTTTCTGTGCCTTAAATTCCATCTTTTTTTATCCTTGGAAGACATGTACAAATTCCACTATAAAATAAATAGAGTTTTGCACCGAGCACTGAGAATGTTAGAGGTTAAAAATATTCTCTACCTTCTGCCTCGTCCGTGCCCTGCCATCTCTATATATTTTCATAAATATGCAAGTTTATGCTGCAAAAAGGTTCCTAGCAAGAGTTTGCTGTTCAAAATGCTATGCATTATACCTGATAAAATGGAATTACAAAAAGCTATGAAACACACCTCGGACAGCTTACGATGCTGGGCTAGGAAACATACCTCACA
>JAOXNO010000001.1:170427358-170443339 GCA_028565335.1 Limnodromus scolopaceus
TCTCTACCTTCTGCCTCGTCCGTGCCCTGCCATCTCTATATATTTTCATAAATATGCAAGTTTATGCTGCAAAAAGGATCCTAGCAAGAGTTTGCTGTTCAAAATGCTATGCATTATACCTGATAAAATGCTGAGATAAAATGGAATTACAAAAAGCTATGAAACACACCTCGGACAGCTTACGATGCTGGGCTAGGAAACATACCTCACAGGAAACTATGAAACCTGTAGCCTAAAGCAGGGCACCAATCAATCTATGAGAAAAACCAATATATATGATGCCTGGGTTTCATGTACTCAGTGAGCATATTCACCCGATAAGGTTTTTTATCATTTGAATGTGCTGCACCAGAAGGGAAAGGATAAAAAGTACACTGTCACCAATTTGGAATGAGGTCTGTAGCATTCTGCTGTACAGGAAACAGACCACAAATGGAAGAAAGGGAGATGTCTAAATGGGCAAGACTTTCTAAAAAAAACCCCAGACCTGCAAGAATGAAGACAATTGTTACAGATTTTTTTAATTATAATCCTCAAAAGATTTGGAGACAGTAATTAATATAAATGTTGAAATGTCCTCAATTTATCTTCCTTTTATTTTCTTGCTCCTTGCAATTTATAATGATAATATGAGCAATGTTGAAGGATTTTTTCCACCTTTTCCATTCTTCCAGACCCCCAGTTCCTTAAACAGTCATGAGAACACTGAAAGAAATATTAAGCCCTGTAATTTTTCTAGTCTGCCACTTTTCCGACATTCAATTTTTTCAAGTTACAGGATTCCTTCTTTCACCATTCTGAAGCTTTCACAGATGCAAAGTTACAAATATAAAATAAATACTAACAGAACTGTCACTCAGTGCATTGAACCAAATGGCAAAAATAGGATAGGAAGAGAAAGGACAAGTAAGGGAAATTTAAAAGAAAAACAACCAAACAAATCAAACCCAAACCCAAACCTTTGTCCAAATTAGGCGCTTTTAGAAACAAATGTATACATGCATTTTTTGCTTGTGTCTTATTTTCTAGTTTGATTTTTGCAAAACTGAAAAAACCTGCAATATACCACTTGTTTATGTTTTTGTCTTTGCGCAAATGTTTCTCTGCTTTTCAATAAACTCTACTTATAACATGTAAATATCTGTGGCAAAGACCATCCCCCTGGAGTGATACAAGATGCATTGCTAAGCAACATTTTTTGAGTTTGCTTTGGTTTTGTCCTTTTGTTCTCTCTTGGAGTTCTTTTTGTCGTTTGCTTTCTTACCGTATGAACACAGAGGGAAGTTCCACAAGGGCCTCTTTCTGCAAATAATATGCACGCAGCTATTTAAAGACCTCAGATTTCAGATAGCCCATGCAGAAGATCATGACATTTATTAAATAACTTTGAATCTGATGCTCAGAAGCAGAATCCCACTGGAATGTGGGAATGCAAATCCAGAGTATTTCCACTCTAGATTACCATTACTCTCTGTGTGCAAAGCTCTGCTGCAGGCTCAGCTTCACAGCAGAAAGTGATGAACTTTTCCACTTTTCTTCCCTTTCTCTGCACTTTGGTCATTTCGTAAAAGAAATCTGAGCACATAGGCTACATGAGAGCCACAGAGAACTCCAGCATCGCCCCTTAACCAGGTGAGGACTTGGAGACACGCCGGAGTATGTAGTCTTTGACCGACTGGTGGCACAACCTCAGCTTGTCTGAGTCTCACCTAACTAAAGACAGAACACCCATACAACAGAGCTCCTCATATCATTGAAAGGCAAGCATAAGCCTGAAGGCCTGAATGTGCATCTCCATACCTAAAATGTTTGAAAGTTGGACATACGTGCTCTAAAATTGTTAACCCAGACAGCAGAAATGCAAGCGCACTTATGCTCATAGATTTGTGGTTGTGCAGAGTGTTCCCAATACAGAATACTCTGCCAAAAGCTAAAAACATAAATGCAAAATTTTTTGGCATTTTCCTTAAAAAAAAAAAAAAAAAAAAAGGAAAAAAGGGGGGAAAAAACCAACCGTACAAGCTGCTTCTGAAGCTACCATTTGAGAATATAAAGCTTTTCAGCTCCTCAAACAATATCATGTCTTCCTGCCTTGCTCTTCTATTCAGACCTGCATTTTTGTTGATGCCAGCGTTAGGTTTAACACAGCAGCAGCTTCAAATGGGTTTGCAACTGACCAGTAGCAGTCAGAAATGGGAAGTTTCCAGATGTTTATGACAAAATGCCTCTCTACAGACAAAGAAATTTTATATTGGTATGATACCGGGAGCTCCAAGGCAACCTTGACATAAATTTTCAGCAAACATATTTCTGCCATTGCTAGCTGTGCTATCCTATCAATTCAGTGTGATTATCTAGTCCAATACCAGGAATCCACATTTAATAGATGGTTCCAGCAGCAATCCTCTGACACCATCAACTAAAGCTTGTTCTCACTATCTTCTTTACCCTCATCTTTATTGCTGTCTGCAAGAGAGCTTCCCAGTTCCATAAACTGGTATGTAAGGGCAGGTATTTGCTTCATAAACTCCTGCTGTTTCTCAACTGTTTGCTGGTGAAATGGAGGATTTTCAATACGGCATGTAATTAGCTATTACTGAGCAAGTAAAAACAGGAGCGAGAAGTGTTTGTTGTTGAAGTGTAGCAGAGAAAAATGTGATTTGTCAGGGTTGTTCTTTCCTACAGTTTTTAAATTGCACCATGTCTCTCCCAAAAATGAATTCATGAAAGACTACAGTATTTTTACTAGTGATCTCTACTTGTGGAAATGGAAACGCCTGGCTGCGCTCCAGAAAAATAAACCCTCTGTGAACAGAAACAACCTCCCAACATTGCATATAACAGGGCAGCACTGCAGATGATTATAGGACACTTAGGCATGGAGATGCACAGGTAATTCATGGACCACCCTGTGCATTTTGATAAAAATATTCATTTGTAATGAGATAAAAAAACTAAGTTTGGGCAAAAGTTATATTTTGGGAAGTAGTTACATGAAGAATGTTACTTTGAGGTTTCACGCTTTTGTATTGCATTGGGCAATTGTATTTGTGTGCTCTTTTCCACTGAGCGCAGAAACCATTTTCACAAGCACTGAAACTATTTGGTGGGGGCGATCTGAGACACTCTGCCAGTGCCTTTGTCACTGAACTATAATGTCCTCTAAGCACACCGGAGATCAAGGCCTTAGGCCACTGACAACTTCACTATAGTACAACTTCACTGTGATACTGTCAAATATCAGCACATAATACGTGTAAATATCCATATTGAACAAGTAATTGAGCTTGAAAGTATGGTTGCAATAACCACCAATCAAAAAGCTTGTTTTTAATTGTACCAAACGTACGTAGATGCTGCTCTCTTTTTCTTTTTGTTTCCTTGGTGCTGCCTTTGTTTCTGCTCCGTTCTTGGCCCTCCTGACTACAGCCCTTTCTTGTCAGAATACTCCCACGTCTTTTGCTACCTAGTGCTTCCTAAACGTCTATCATCTCTACAGCTAAATTGCATAAAGCATTACTTTGCTACCAAAAAAACCAAACCCGAACTGTGAGGGATGGCATTTTCCTATTTGATGCTCCTATGGACCATTTCCATTTCCCCAGCTATCTCAAGACAGGAAGCCCAGCTGTTTGCTTTTTTCACTTCTTTCATTACAGTTCACACTTTGCCTCCAGATACCCTGCTAGAGCAACTGTCTTCCTACACCAAAACCCTCCGGAGATGTAGAAACATTAGTGATCATGTTGGAAGCACTAATGTGCAGAAACCTACCCTGTCCTGTGTACGCTGTCTCCCTCAAGTTCTGCACAGGGAGCAGCAGTTAGTTTCACAGTGCTCCTCCGTCTGAAAATAAAAGAGAGTGGATGAAATAAAAGAGGTTCTGTTCTCCTTATAAATGCATTTACCAGGCAAACATCCAAATCCAGGGGAGTTCTGCCTGAAAAAGCACCAGTCCCTGTGGGGCTGTGGTTGCTGTCTCTTCAGGTAGAAGCTTTGGATGCTGCACGCTTCCCCCATCCCCTCCACCATTGTCCCTCATAACCAGGTACGCTGTCAGCTCTGTGGTCTCTTCCTTACCTGAGAAAGTGAGGTCTTTTGATTATGTAAATGGGTTTGAAATAGCATTTTTATTGTTTAATTACTGTTACTTGACCACAAAGAAGATTATGGTCCTGTCCTCCTTGTGACCAAACTTTATGAGAGAGCCACTAGAATAGGGAAAGAATTATCTGACAGGCATCCTCTTTCCTTTACTTCCATTCCTGCAAGTGTTCGCAGCTTTTCTTGTCAGGCAACAATGCGCTGGATGCAGTAACATTTTTAATTACCTCGGTCACCATTCTAATACTATCACTACTCCCATACTATGTGCTCATATAAATGTAAGCTTATTGTTGAATGCAAGTGATGTCAACCTTCAAAATGGATGGTCACTTTAATTATAACAGAATTATAAAAGAAAAATTGCTTTTTAGCCAGTATTTTCCTGCCGAAGATTTTATCTGTAACTAGTCATCTTGACAGCTTTACTGAAACTTTGCTATAATTAAATTCCTGTATCATGTAACTGTCTTGTTTGATTTTATTTCATATTAAAGCTTTTAATTCATTTAATTAAGATTATAGCCTCATTAAACAATGGTATGTTTTTAATGCAGCTCATTTGTAAAACAGATATTAAGTTACATCCTAATGGACCCATTGCACTCCAGATCTGTACAGACTCTACTCTTGCCTGACCCATGACTGAAATTAGACACAGCCAAATTATTTAAATTGTTGCAAAATAATATGAAACTGTGACAAGAAGGAGTGGGATAACACATGAAAAATGTAAGTCCTCCTTTGGCAAAGCAAGGATGGCAGAGAGTTGCAGGATGTAAAGGTGTTTGTGGTCCAGAAAAAAAACCCACGCAACTTTAATTAAGACAAGCAATAACACTTTTCCTAGCAATCTCTTATTTACATATAGGGTTTTTGTTTGTTTGTTTTGTTTTGTTTTTAAATTTATCCCAGAAAATGGCAGAACTGAATTATATAAAAAAAGGGGGGGAGGAGGAGCTGTATAACTCATCACCTGTTGATGGAATAAACACGTTTCCAACCTGCATCTAAGGTGGGAAACAGAAACCTTAGTAATATCAAGTTGTCAATGTAAGATGACATTCAAATCATGTCTCGCTTTTAAGTCCTTTCAAAGACAATATTTCCTACCATAGGTACTGTAAGATTTTTTGATGAGTTAAAAATTACTATTTACTGGTTTTAGTTAGGCTTTTAATTTTTTTTTTTTATAACTTTCTTACTAAAATTTGCATTACAGTATATTAAGCACAAATAACTAAAGGCAACTACTTAAATATGCACTGGTCAAAAATAAGTGATATTACAAGTTATTCCCATATTTTCTATTATGGTAATTTTACATAATATTTTGTCACCTTAATTGAACTAAACCAAAGATTCACAGTAATAGTGGATGTTAGCTTAATTTCTTTAAATGCCTGTGATTAAATTAACAGCCTTAAGGCATCCAAGTATTTTGTTATGACAGTGTATTAGGCTTTCTGTTGTCCCGAAAGCAGAATGTATTCAATAATACTTTTTTTATTATTATTATTATTTTAAAAGGGTAATTACTATGGCAACTGCCTAGCTTCATGCTTTCACGTTGCTTGTCAAAATGTTCGGGGAAGAGACGTTGGTTTGGGGATGACATGCAGTACTTAAAAGTATCCTCTAGATGGCACTGTTTACTGCATTTAGAAGATCTGCAGACGTTTATAAGAAATAGCTGTAAATTGAACGAAATACATTTGACAAGTATTGTTTGAGCCTAAGCCTGCTCTCTTGACGTCAGTGGCCAAGATTTAAGCAGTTTCAGTGAAAACAAGTCGAGCTTCTATATTTATCTATAAAACGAAACAAAAATATTGTACTTTTCTTTCAATAGAAAGGACCGCTCTTTACAACACAATTTAAATAGTTATCATTGCATCCTAAGCTATAAAATGTACTTTAGGATTGCTTCCTCATTACTGAAACTCCTTCCTACATATACACACACACACTTAATTATTCTGGATAGCTTTGTTTAAAAATGACACTGTATAAATATTAATCTTTTTTTCCCAACTATTCTTTGTTCCACAATCTATATTCATTGTAGCACAGTAAATTTGAGTTCATTAGATCAGTTACTGCTATTTAGATGTAAATGTCTGCGAGGAGGATTAATTACTCTCTAATTCTGATTTTTTAAAGTTAGGATAATGAAGACATTCTCTGACATTTCTCTGATAAAAAAAACCAGAAACTCCCCTTGTGCCTCTGTATAACACAGTTCACAGCAGATAAAATTTTTGAAAGCATCTGGGTAATTTTTGTGGGATTTGAGGTAGTAAATTAAGTTAGGTTGAGCTCCGGGAAACGATTTAGTGGTGGAAATGTCCATGCTCAAGTTGTCTGTCCCCCACAGGGACACCTTGGTTGCCTCTAGAACACATGGGAAGAGTGAAAAATTCCAGAGTGCTCTCTTTCAGAAATGAGTGAGTGTCCACTCTTTCCTTTAAACTAGCCAGAGAAGAAGGAACTGCGACCACCATGGTGATTTATCCACAAGCACCTGTAAATCATGTAGTTACGCATGTTGCAGCAATATTTTGAACAAGTTTTCCTTTTGCACCTTCCTAATGATTCTCTTAAAGAATGAGAGAGCCCTGCTTAGGAAGCTGAAAGTAGCTGTTAGTAGAAATGCTTTTGAATCACCTGTTGTAGACTTCTTAGAAGTGGTCAACGAACCACCAAGAGCACTTGAATCACAGGCTGAAAATTTGACAGTTCTCCAAGGAAGCGGGAAAGCTGAGAGGTTTTTCCCCTCTTTATCCCGCATGACTTGAGCCTGCGCTGCTATGCCATTAGTGGAGTGTCTTAACCTGAAACTCCTTGGGTTTTTGAGGAGGATCAGGCTTACTGGCACTATGTAGGATTTTTTTCAATGTCTATTTCACATAAGGGATGTACACAGTTCATGGAGTAGGGAATGTAAGCATACACACAACCTGCCCCAGTAGGGCTTTAATCCTAATATCAATGTAAACAGCATCATCAGGAGATACAGTCAAGATGTTCTTCCAGAAATTAGAAGTTGCAATTTTGAGTCTATGAAGACAAGAACTGAGTAAATGCCTTCTGGGCTAAAGGAATATTAAAACCATTTAAACATAAATTTCATAGATGAGTTTAAAAAAAAGGTAAAACAACACGCAATGTGTTTTACACAAAGCTTGATTTTGTAGGCATGCATTATTTCATTCAGTGAGAAGAGGAAAAGCAGCTCGTTCGTGGATCCTGATAGGACTTGAGGTATGTGTTGCTTTTGAACAGCCACAGAAGTTCAGCATCTCAGAAATTATAACTATGTAAATTGAAGCAAGTTCTGGAGAAACTTCCTCCAGTTTGATGGCATTTAAGTTCAGGCCTTCAAGACTGCATTCCAAGGTAGATGCCTATATTCTGTCCATAACTTTAGACAACTGAGAGCTTTTTAGATGTTGTTTTGAAGCTTTGGTTTTTTAACCACATATCTTCTCAGTGGTCTTACAGAAGATCTACTTCACATCAGAACAAGCAATAAGAGTGTTAATGAGAACAGGATTTGTGACAGTATACTTTAACTCAGAGCTGCCCTAGGCTATGTGGGAACATTGACATAGCCATTTGTAATGCTAACTTCATACAATTAAAGAAAGAATTAAGAAAATGAGCCTCACATCTGTATTTTGTGGGGACGATTTGGGTTTTCAACATTACTTCCTCTTAATATTACCAAGACATTCAGGTCCTGATCTTGAAATGAGTTCCAGGTGTCTTAAAGCCCATGTTCAGGTAGAGAACATTTCAGATTCAAGATCGATTTACCCTTCTCTCCCATTTTTAGGAAAACTAAAACACATGATCTTCTGAAAGAGAACCAGTTAGATTCAACTTCTGCAGCCTGATTGGAAGCTTAAATCCATTTAGTAATAAAAGAAAACAATAGAAACTCTTCAGCCATAGACATGTCACTGCCAAAGAATGCCAAACTGGCAAAAGTTTTGGCTTTTACATTATGACATTTTAAATTAAATGCTTCCAAGTGACTGATAGGGCTAGCTGAGGAACACCTGGGTAGTTGTTCCATAGAGAAAGTATAGGGCACTGACCCATCACAGATCGAAGTGGGATAACAAACACTTTTATCAAGGGAATGGAGATTTTCACTCCTGTTCTAAGACATAGATTCAAGGCCAAATACTTAATGGGGAAGAAAATTCAAGGCTTACAGCTCCACTGGTTCTCTTGTAGTAGCATAGGTATGTGTACAGAGAAAAATTCCTGCTACACCATCTGTAAAATATATGTATCTCTAGGGCTAGCAGAGACAGTCTCTTCATTCATTTAAATGTAATCATGTTAATAACAATTTCATCTTTTCTGGATTAAAAAAATTCTTATTTATGTCAGTAATGAACAGCATATTACTGTGCTGTATACAACTGGCTACTCTCATCTTATGTCCTGAAGTCCTCTGGCACTCATGTTGTAAGAAAAAAATCCTCTTCAATAAGATTCTCTGCATTTCTCAGTGAAGAATCAGCTGAACAGTAATGTAAGCCAAGCAATTGCTGAAGCTCACCTTCGAAATGACTGGCATTCAGCATATGAAGTTTACTAAATTGCGCAGGTGTTTTGGGGGATTGACAGCAGTGCAGCAGTGGGAAAAAAAAAAGGTTTTGTAATTACTATTCCACACTGGCATGATAATAGCATAGGCAGGGTGGATCTGGTTTTACAGTGACTGACGTACTTTGCAATGCCTGAAAGTAAAAGACCTCCCAGCTACAGAAATGAGATAAACTTATCATTTTTGTATTACGCCTTCATGTGTCTTTTCCTAATATCACATGCATTTCATCTGAGTTTTCAGTCCAAGAAAACCTGCAAGTTTCTTCTTCTATTGCACAAATTTACTGTCTTCAGTGACAAATAGTTACATAAATATATACTATACAGAAAAAGAATGTCTAAATAAGACTCTGAATGAACTTGAGTTACTGTTTTCCAAAACGTCATATCTTGGAAACACGTATCCTCTCCTCATCGCAGGCCTGAGTTTTGCAAGCATGGATATAAGCTAATCAGCCAGAAGGCCTTCAGTCTGTCCAAGCTTTAGAAAGATAAAGGGGAAAGACAGAGATATGAAAGGGAATCTAAGCACTGATCCCTGTAAATACATCTGAAAATAACAACTTTCTGGCATATGTCAGAACAAACTTTGCCAGGAAAAAACTGATGTTTTTTTCTGAAAACTGAAAAAAATGATGTTTCCAAGCCATACCTAATAATGCTTTTTTTTCCTGATTCTAAGGTGTCTTCCCTGGGTGAGCGGATTTTCCTTCCTCACACAGCCTAAATCAGCCCAAGCCCAGTTGCTGGGCAGAGGGAGATGAGTGTCCTGTCAGGCCTTGCTGTGGACCACTGTGGCACCTTCCCGCCTCTGTTAGGACGAAAAGCAATCTAATCTACCTGTCTAGACAAGGCTTTACTCTGGTCTGATCCCTCTCTTTGGTGTTGCTTGTGACATCCAGAAATTTGACGAGGAAAGCAATTATTGATCAGTCTGAGGTGTGTTTTGCTGTGATAATTGTCTAAGCATGACTGAGTGATGCCCCTATAGATAGGTGCTTACTTATTTCCTGAGGCATGTCGTCCTTAGAATGACAGAAACATTGATAAGGAAGAGGACAAAATGACTAACTTTGATGGAGTTTGTGTTGAAACATCTGCTGCTTGTCAACATGGGAGGCAGAAGCAGTGATTTATTAGTAATAAAAAATGAAAACCAATGAAACTCTGTCTTACTCTTCTCCTAAACTATTTTCTGACCGTGAATGCTCAGTAAGTTCCCATGAAGACAAAGTACTGCCCCATTACATGTATATTTTTACTTTGCTTACATTATAACTTACCACACACATAATAACACATTCTTTAAGACTTTACGTAACTTCTGCCTATTAAGGAACCTGGCCAATAAGTCACTGAATGGAACAGTGACAATCTATGGGGAAGACAAATCGCGGCTTTAATCTTTAAGATTTTTTTTCTCCTGTGCAGAATCTAAACATTTTTAGGATACTGAACAGAACATAAATGAATACGAAGATATTTGGTGACATTTCCTACTCCCTGAATGCATACCAAACACAGACCTGTAATTTTCCCCCATTGTTTTAATGAGAGTAATTTCATTTGGATTAATCCTTTCTTTCAAGCTCAGCTCTGCATGGGCACTCTGCAAAATTCTGGCTTCCACATCAAGAGGAGCTCTGAGAAGAATTAGCCTCCAGAAAGCAAAAATTACATCAAAGTACTTGCCCAGAACATGGCGGCATGTGCAGAGTTGGGGTACTGCTGCCGGTTGGAGGAAGACACACACCTTCTCTTTTTTTGGCTCTGAAGCCCTGAAGAACAAAGGTTCTTTGAGAATCACAGCCACGCCACTGGGGCACGGAAAAGGGATGCAGTGCAGGAATCTGCGCTCTTCCCTTCAGTGCATGTGCATGGTAAATAGATGGGCATAATCAGCTCAATGAAAGACAGTAGCTGCTGCAGTGTTTCTACCATCACATTGCAAAACATACCACCCCCAAAAGATAAAACCTCGAAACCTTAGATCCCTTTAACTGGAACGTTAAGAAAAGCAGAAGCGTTAGAAATAAGAAGCAGCGATCATAACAGCACAATGCTTTTAAACAGAAATTAGTCATCTGTCTGCCTGCCTATCTGTAATTTAAAGAATGAAGCTATGCCTATGTCAAACGAGTATTTTTTTCCCTAGAGGACACAGAGTTTAATCAAGCTTCACTACCTAGTAACCTTTTGTAAATGGTGAGGGATGACTGACATCAGAGTAGGACTGAAAAACAGAAGATATTTAGGTTCAAAGCTGGATGTAAAGATGTCAATCTCACTAATGCAAGTTAGTGTGAGTATATATATTGATTTAAATTGAGCATTTTCTATTTTCTGCACAAGCAAGAAGCGGGTCAGAAGTTGAAAGCAAAAAAACAAAGTAAATGCCTGAAGGAGGTCTCATTCCATGCTTTGGGTCTCATTCTGATCCTGTCAACATTGCAGCAGCGTATCTCCATCAATCTGATTTACATTACTCTTTTGATGGAAATTAAAATGCTTTAGTAAAGCTTTCTTCAGACATTGTTTTGTCTGAAAATCTTTAAACTTCCTTTTTTTTCCATATCTTTTTCCTTCTCACACTTTTAAACAACAAAGCATCAATAAGAGATCAGGTTATTTGCAGGTCTTGGAATATTTTCACCTTACACAAAAGCACACTGGCTGGAATCTGCTTCTGTGTTCTGATTCATCAGCTACTTCCATCGTAATAAATAACATGAGGGTAGCAAAGAATAAAACATTTTTTTTCTTTTTGTGCCACATGCAATTACATCTCTTTTAAGTGGTCCAATAATTGCATTTTAAATGGCACTTGTTTATTATTCTCTTTTTGCCATATCCAAATTGATTTTTATTGTTTTACCTAATAGTTACTAAAGCCTTGCGAGGGAGAAAAAAAACCCAACACTTTCAAGCAAACAATTCAAGTCTGTATGTTAATCTGTACCTTTAAATAAACAGCAATAATTAATGGGAGTTCGGCACCTTGCTGTATTGTACAGTGACAGGGATTAAACATTGGCACTGCAAAATGCCAGTTTTCAGCTTGTGCATTCGTAGACCCTTCAGAGCCATGAACTGACATTTGCAATCTTTGTCAGTCAAAAAAAAATGGCAAATTCAGTTAAATTTAGTTCTGCCATTCAAATGGAATAAAGGTCGTCACCTGCCCCTTTTGTGATTTGATTATCCAGGGACTGAGTTTATTTGCCTGAAGAAAGACATATTAAAAGGGCCTGATTCTGCAACTATTGCCCCGTCTCAGCAGCTCAATTGGCTTAAATTATTCATCATTAACTGACTTAGCTATTGCTGTTTATTTAAGAGTACAGACTAATATATAGTCCTGAAGTGTTTGCTTAAGTGTTTTTCCTTTCCTAGAGCTCTCAGAACCAGCAGCCAGTCTGAAAAACAATTAAATACATTTTTAAATTATAAAAATGAATATATTAAATAAATATAATTTATAATTCAATTACCTGGCTTTTTGAAATGCTGCAGTTATGTGTGGTTTACATTACACAAAATATTTTTATTGACTTCATTTGAACTGCTCATGTAAATAAAGACTCCAGGTTCAATCCCTACCCCCAAGAAGAAAAGGAAACTCTGAAACAAGCTCCTGAAATCCAGCTCATTTGGTGTACAAAGCCCGGACAAAAGCAGTGTGCTTGTAAGGAGAAACATGCTTGTGAGGATGTGCAGAAAACAGGCTCTGCAATCTCCATATGCTGCTCCCACCTTTGTGGCATTCTCCTCTCTTCTCTTCACACACTCCCTCAAGTTTTGGAGATTAGGAGCACAGCAGATGACAAGCATCCCTTTTTGGCCCAGTACTTCTTGTAAGAACTGGATTTCCTGAGGTTACCATGAGACTGAATTGTGGCAGAAGCCCTAGTCGAGGACAGAGCAATGCCAGTGCTAGTTCAAGTAGAGCAAATGTCCGTGCTGTGGAGGTGGACTATACAGATTAAATACTATCTATAATGGGGTGGGGAGGGTGTTCTTACTTCTTAGCCGCCAGACTGAACTCCAAACCTGTTTTCTTTCCAGGGACAACAACATCAAGGACACCCAGATAGATCTCGGCAGAATTGGCAACTTGGCCTCGAATAGTTGCTGTTGGAGATGGGACCAAGGTTGTATTTCCTAATGGTTTAAGCAACGTTTAAGAAACAAAGCCCCCAGGGATAATAGTAAGGATTGCTAAATAGCCAGCACATAACCTGCTATTTCAACACACAAGTGAATGTTTATAACGCACTTTTTCGCTGTGCTGGACTGAAGGGGACATGCTATAGGTGCACCATAGGTCAGGTTCCAGTGTTGCAGTGCGATGGCATGAAGTAAAAGAGCTTGTTCATTAGCATATGAATCAGCTCTCCATAGAAAGTGGTAGAACTGCAGGAGAGGAAAAGCCATTTTGCTTTAATAATAACAGCCTGTAAGAGGCAATCCCAGGTACAAAATGATCAAGTGACCAGAGCCAGTTCAGTGAAGAATGATAGCATTTTATGCTCAACACTTCAAGATTAAAGTCTTTAGTTAGCTAAGCATAATGTGAATCAGTTTCATGTATAATGTATTGTGTGAGCCTGTAGCCAGTATGATACAATGTAAGCAATTCCATTTAGTGCAATTTGACTATAGCTAGTACAGAATAATTGGAGTCAGTTTCTAGCATGCTAGAATTTGAGTCAAATATGATAGGGAAAAGAATTTGATACATAATAATATGGAGGCGAAGATAACAAGCAATGATGTGGATGAATAGTTAATATGCTATAATACTGAAGTCATTTTAATAGGTTATGATGTGATTAGGAGTCCAGTGTTCTTATATGCAGACAAAAGCCTAATGCATCACAGTAAAAAAGGAGACTATTAAAGAACAGTACAAATAATAGTACATAGCTGCATTTGAGGAGAGCATAACATCAAATACTGTAGTTTTCTCAAATACAAGAATGAGCAAATAAACATTTACTGGAGGATAAAACATGGCTACTCAAGTGAACATGGGGAATGCTTCCGAGCAGCTCCTCACATTTCAGAGGCAGCGAAACGCTGCACAGGGCAATTCTGACTCCTGCTCAGGAACTCAGCCCTTTCTGTTCATTTTGTCCCATTATTAGAAGCAGCTGTAACAGTGCTAGCCCCTTTGGTACTCCGGGCCTTAGTTTTACAATCTGTTGTGCAAACACTACAGTCTGAAGACCTGCCTCTTCCATGAGGTTAATAATGTATGGTTAGTTAAAGAACTAGAGCATTTTAAATCAAAAACATAAACATTAACATGACAGATCTGCACATAGACATCTCTGGGTTTCTAAAATAACTTCAGAAAACACCAAAAATATGCTATGGTTGTGACTTGTGACCATGTTGGGTTTAATCCAACAGTCACTAATTCATTGAAATTTTACTTTTTTTTTTCTCTTCTTAACTTTTCATGAGGCTAACCCCATGTACATGAGAAGAACTCATTTATGAGCATGTGCTAATCAGTTCTGACTACAAGTTAAAGTCATCCCTGAGCAAACAGAAAACTATTCAGCTTAGCAATAAAGTTAAATAATTATTACCAGGCTATGTGATGTGACTACAATGTGACATTGAAATGACTATGGTGTGATTAGAATAAGAATGTTGTGTGCCTGTGATGTTACTAGAATGAGGCTATAAAACGTCTGTGATGCCATACTGCTGTGATATGACTAGTGTCAGGAAAAATGTGTGCATTATTAACGCATACATAAACACGCCGTATTTCAGAAGCAGACTGCATTACACAGAATGCTAGTAGTTCTAATTATCTTCTTTATTAATGGCTGTTCTGCTTTGTATTTTAAAAGACGAAAAGAATTGCATACTTAATTCATTCACAGAATTCTTTTTCTAAGTGGTTTGGCAGTAAGGTTGCTCCTTCTTGTCACTTGCTTGACTTTCAATGCTGGGGCTCTCGCCATCCTTCCTGTATTACATAATGAACATTTTTCTTAAACTATTATTAGATCCAGTTCCGTTTGCTACCATTACTTGATGTCATCAAAACCAGGATCAATTTTTTTCCTGTGTGTATCTGTAACAGGAGTCTTTTGGACACAAATACAAAGCACAGGAAAACTAAAGAGCGTTTAATCTTTACACATCATGGCATTACAGGATGTGCAATGTTCACATACACAGCGTCTGCATCCGTGTGACTAGCAAGGCTACGTACATTTATCAGTATGTACCACACAAAATCCAAGCCATGCAGATTACTGACCTCTGCCAGACACAAGCAGCTTCCACCATTAGTTAACAGCGCGTCGCATGTGCACACGCATATGGGAGTCTAAAGGTAGGAGCCTGCATCTGAAAACGTAAAATCTTCGAGGTAGGAGCTTGGATTTGTAGTGGGCCAATGCTATCAACTGAAAATGTGTAAATTATCTAGACACAGCACCGCATACAGAAAAAGTCAAATGCTGATGTTATCTTTGTTTTTTGTATGCATATGTATTCCAAAGGCTCAACCAGAAACAGCAGCCAGCGTGGCCACGTACCCAGGCACACTAAATTGGATAGGCACAGTGTCATACGGCTCGCAAGTTCAAGCTGAGAAAAGCTAGCAATAAAAGCACAGTCAAATGATGGTTCATTCATGCTTCAGAAAACGTTGAAAAAGGCACTACATATAATGCACTATATATAATGCACCATAATTGTCTTCTTGTCACACTTTTGAGGTCACTCATATTGTAATACATCGGCATTTTATTACACTGTCTTCCAGGCATGTGACGCTTCTTTGTGGCTCGCTGGATAATTTACCTGTGTCATTTACGGGGAAGGAGAAATGATCACTTTTATTATTTATCAAACCACAGAGAGGAAGGCTTTCCAGTTCGATGTTGAAGCAGACAAAACCCAAACCAGCAGAGCAGCCCTCCTGCTCCTTCGGCGAGCGTCTCGGCCGACCCTTCGGGAAGGGGAAGGAGAAAGGTGTGCAGGCGTAAACGGGAGCCGAGACAGGGCTGGAGTCAGCGCAGCCTGAATTATAGATGAAAAGGCATCTATTAAAGATAAAGCCGAACCGCGCGGAGGAGGGCCAGAGCAAGGTGTTTCCTCCGGCCCAGGCCGCGGAGGCTGCGCGGCCACCGGCGCGTCGGACCCGCAACCGCTGCGCGGGCGGCGGCGCTTCCCGCGCCCCCCCCGCGCGAGGAGAACACAGCGCGCTAAACCATTCCCCCC